>CM042970.1:14141563-14741563 GCA_023678885.1 Pogostemon cablin
GGAAGACCAATACTTAATAAATTCTTAATACTAAATTTTATAAAATTCAAATATTTCAACATTTATAATCCTATCATCATCAATTTAGCCATTTGAAGATAAACACATCTGGTTCAAATACATAAGCTTTTCCTAAATTGATATGCATATACGACACGATATTATGCCAACATAAGTTCATTACATCCGTTCACACAAACACATAATATAAACACTTAAAACTTTTTAAAATACTTAGTTTTTCCTAGATTAGTTAGTACTTCACAACAGTTCCACCACACCACCACCACGCATCTCCAGTTAACCTGTAAGCACATTTGAAATGGGTGAGCACTACAACTGCTCAATGAAGTAACATATATCACAATTATATACCATGTAATTCACTTGAATATTCACACAACAGTATAATTTTTTAAATATTTGATAATCATGTAACTTTTAACATGTACCATACCATTGGCCAACTAGAGTCTATGCACGGTGAGGTGTACCCCATTTAGGACCGTCGTCCCTGCGAAAATATGTTTAATGTATTGTAACTTTTATTACATATCACAAAACATAGTAAATTTTCATATCATTTTGTGGCATACGAATAGTACGTAGAACGTTAAAATCATCACCTAAGATTTAAATATAATAATGTAAACCCCACATTTAATCCAACAAAAGCAGAGTTTAAAATAAATCTCCGCCTTCACTCACAGAACATCCTAAAATTACAAATATTATTCAATCAATATAATATAACTAAATATACATAATCTAATATTAAGAAAACTGCAAAACATGCCTTACCCACATAACCTACGAAAAGAAAATAAATCAATTCATATCTTATTTTTGGATATGTATATAATGAGGAAGTAAATTAATGATGAAGAAAAGATTAAAGATTATGTAGGATCTATTTCTATTTGAAATGTGAGGTTAAACAAGAAACTGCAAATGAAATGTATGTGGAGTGAAAACTGTACATAAAACTGTAATGAACTGGAAGAGGGAGAAACGACATGAGAGGATACAACTGACTCTGAGATCGTGCAGGAAGAGATTTGAATTTTTACGATAAAATAAAATGTGTCTGACTAGCTCCCGAAATTTGATAACCATAATTAATTAAATAAATAAAATAAAAATATCCATATCCCTTATCTATAATTTAAAATTTAAAAATAAATACTAATCCATATAATAAAAAAATGAGATATTACATTCTACCCCCTTAAAAATATATTTCGTCCTTGAAATATTACTACTTACCTTATAAAGAAGAGTCTCCATATAAAGCTTGTATCTCTTCTTCCCATTCCCATGTGGCCTTATCTGGTCCATGATTACTTAAATTAGGGGAACATCTCGATTTCTTAGCATATGGATCCTCCTCTCAAGAATAGAGATAGGAATCTCGTCATATGTCATGTTTTTGTTGACTTCAAGATTCTCATAGTTGATGATGTGACTCGGGTCATGCACATACTTCCTCAGCATAGATACATGAAATATATCATGTATTAGAGCAAATCTCGGTAATAGAGCTAAGTGGTAGGCTGCATTCCATTTTCTCTAGAATCTTGAATGGACTAACATATCTGGGTCTCAACTTGCCTTTCCACCCAAAGCTCACTACTCCTTTGCTGGGGAATCCTTTAGAAATACATTATCACCAACATCAAAGTGTAAGTCTTTCTTCCCTTGTCGGCATATGATTTCTGTCTATCCTTCGCCATCTTGATATTTTCTGATATCCCTTCAATCTTCGCTACTGTCTCTCTTATTAACTCAAGGCCTAGTAATTTTTTCTATCCTAATACAAAGCTGATCGACACTTTCTTCCATATAATGCTTCATAAGGAGCCATCTGGACAGTTGATTGATAGCTGTTGTTGTAAGCAAACTCTATCAATGGTAATTGACTTTCTCAACCATTATCCATATCCAACATGCATGCTCTTAACATATCCTCAAGAATTTAAATGGTTTTCTTGGATTGTCTATCACTCTGAGGATGAAATGATATGTTGTAACACAACTTGGTTCCCATCGTCTTTTGTAAGCTCTGCCAAAATACTGAAGTGAACCATCTATCTTTGTCTGATACAATGAAAACAGGTACTCCGTGTAATCTCACTATCTCCCGAACATAGACTTGAGTAAGTTGTTCCATCTTGAATGTTGTCTTTATCGGTAGGAAATGGGCCGACTTTGTTAAACTCAACTACGACCTATATGACATTATTTCCTCTTACCTTTCTTGGTAATCCCATAATAAAATTCATTATTATGTTCTCTCACTTCTACTTTAGAATCTCGAGCGACTTCATTAAACCCAAAGGTGTTTGATGTTCAGCCTTGACTTGTTGACATGTCAGACATCTCTCCACAAATTTTGCAATATCTCTTTTCATTCCGCTCCACCTAAACATCCGATTCAAATCTTGATACATCTTTGTAGTCTAGGGTGAGCAGCATATGGTGTATTGTGAGCCTTTTCAAGGATTATCCTTCGTATCTTAGAGTTCTCTGGGACGCAAATCCTTCCTTCATAAAATAATGTCCCATCATCTGCAACATATCCTTTATCGCTTCCTAGAATCGCCTCCTTCTTAAACTTTATAAGAAATACATCTTCACCTTGATGTTCTTTGATTACATCTCGTAGTGGAGGTTGTACCAACATAGTTGCTGAAACTCTCTTTATGTCTCTGAGTCATCTACCATCTCAACTCTCATCCTTTCAAACTCTTTCTCTACCTGCTTTTACTCAGTAAGGAAATTTGCCATTCTGTGGTTGTTCTTTCGGCTTAAAGCATCTGCTACTGTGTTAGCCTTTCCTGGGTGGTAGTGTATGGTGCAGTCGTAATCCTCCATATTTTCATCAAAGCATGTACAACTGCAGCCAACTCCAAATCGTGCGTCGGGTAGTTCAATTCATGAGACTTTAATTGTCTTGATGCATATGCCACAACTCTTCCTTGTTGCATTAGAACACATCTTTCATGGTGTTCGGATAGATCTTATCCATAGTCTTGAAAATTACAAGAAAGATTAACTTGCGAAGTAAACCCTAGATGTAGGCGTTGTTGCTTCTCGATCCGTCTTGAATCTTCACTTGGTTCTCACTTGATTCATTACATGAATCTATCTACAGCTCCTACGAATGGAGTTAGGGTTTGAATTTGATGCAGGATGGATGTGGAATCTAACTTGCTTTTTGATGTGATCGGTATCCCTTTTTATACTTGTGAAACTCTCCTTACGGACCATTAATGGGATTTTTCTTGGAAAATACATCAATTCACGCACAGGAGGTTCGGAATTACAAAAAATAGGTGCGCGTGTCCCCACTTGACCAAAACTTACGAGGTCGAGCGGACTTTGTCCAGGTCGAGCTACAGTCGAGTGGCCTCCATGTTTACTGACACTCTGTACAGACACTCGCTCGACCAACTTCAACCTTGCTCAACCAAATAGTACAGGTCGAGCGGCTCCTCCTGAGGTCGAGTGGCATCTCAGACTTTGTGTTTTCCAATTCTGAGCACTTTTGACCTGTTTTCCTGTATAAATATGCTCAAACAACCTCAGTAGCATCTGATTCGTGGATTTACCCTAAACTTACCGCATTTCCTTGATAATAGCCCAAATCATACTCAATTTCTACACAAATCAGAGCTCAAAATACGTGAATTATCACTCTCATCAAAACCCAAAACTTACATGTTGCTCGTTCCTAGGCAATGAAATCAAAACAAAGGCAAGAGAGTGTGATTCATGCGATCCTATTATATGCACAACTTAATAATACATGCAATTTCATCAAATCAAAACATATAGTCATCATACTTTTCATCTATGTAAGAACATCAATTAATCATAATACTTCTACGAGTGCTGAGTCATCTAGCTCAATTGGTAAGTAAGTGTTTACTCTCGCTCTTAAGTATAAAAGATGTACACTTCAAGGGGTTAGTATATACGCTCATAATCAATTCATACATCAGCATAACCATAAGCTTGATAATGGTCTCAAAGATCAATTCATAATCATTTCAATACTAGGATCACAAAGGACTTGTCTTATGGGTTGTAATGCTGACTCTTTGGTAAGGGTAGGAGAATTTAGATAAAGTGACTAATTCACTAATAGAGAATTACCTTAGAGTTTTGCTTTTTATCATGCATCTTCATTCTTCTCCATCATCATTCTCATGATCTTTGCGATTCAATTTCTCCTTCTTTTCCTTGGAATCAACATATTCTTTCTTCAAAATACAAGGGAACAAATTTCGAGCACTACCCTTCTACGCATTCAAGGTACCAATTTTAGGCATTACCCCTAGACACGAGTTAACCACAATCTTTCTACATTCATCACCAGCACAATTTTCCTCCCTTTCTTTCTTCAATTCATCACTTAGCAATTTATTCACCTCAACTCTCTGCTAGTAAATATGTATTTCAAAGCTAAAGTAATGGTAATAAAGGTTATCTATCACAGACTTACCAAAGAAAAAACTTTTAAAGGCTCAACAGGGCTTCCAATGATATACACATTATAAGGTAAGGTAAACTTTTGGCTAAGTGGCTTAGTTATGAATAATGGCCTAAGATCATCTCCTATATCTATTAATCATGAATTTTTAACAAGACTCCAAGTAAAGTTCTAGAATAGAAACGTATGAAAGATTCTCTCAAGAATAAACTATCATGCATCAATGTAACATGATTAAAAGGCACCTCAAGTGCACATTTTTCTCACATATATCGAATATAAGACACTTGTGCTAATATATTACAACAATATCAATCAAATAGGTGTTCAATTGAACACTAAAACACGGTAATTTCGACTCTCATCAATCCCCCGAACTTACCCGTTGCTCGTCCCGAGGCAACAAAATAAAAATAAAGATAGAGAGTATGAAAATTAGTGGGGAAACAAGGACTATGACATATACCCCATTCACAACTCTAATTATATGTAATAATCAATTCATAGCATACAAGTTAAGACAATCACCACCAATTCAAATGCTCCATCAACATGTTCTCACGGGAAGTATATATATCACTCGCACTAAAGTGTAAAGATGTACACTTATGGGTTAAGGTGTTTACACTCAGATTCAATTCAAGTGCATGCGTAACCATAAGCTTGCCGAACGTCTCAAACTCTTTACCACTAAAAATATGATTCGACAATGGGATAAAAAAGTACTTTTCTTTTGGATGTAATGTTGGCTCTTTGGTAAGGGTTGGAAATATATGGATAATGTGACTCAAATAGTGGAGAACTAAAGATGATTGATCACTTTAACTTTCATCCTCTCTTCCTTTTCAATGCAGACGATTTTCATTCCTTCTTCACCTTCAAGCACAACTATTTTTTCTTATATTCTTTCTTTTTTCCTCTCTTGAGGTACCAGTTTCGGGCACTACCTCTAACATCTCGGGTTCCAGTTTTGGGCACTACCCCTAAGCAATTTATTTTTAAGCTTATAATCATTTGTACAGCTCCAAATATTTTATTCCTTCCAAACTCCATCAAAATCAACTTCACACACTCTGACAGCATTTAATTCTCCAGTAAATACAGGAATTTAAGGCTCAAATAGGATATGAAAGTAGCTATCTTCGTAGGTTGCCAAAGAAATAAGACTTTTAGGCTCAACGGGGCTAACTACGGATATATAATTATTTGGTAGGGAATTAATTGGCTAAGTGACTCATAAATTCAAGGATGGCCTAAAATCATCTCCCATCATCTAACACATACGTAGTTTCAAGTAAGACAAGAGGCAAGTTCTAGAATACACACACAAGAACGATACTCACTAGAAAGAAATACCATGTGATTAATTAACAAGATCAACAAGGTTAAAAATTTCACATGGGTTTTTAACAAGTAACAGAGCACTTTTTATGGTAAGCAATATCCCACAAGTACACATAGAACTTCATATCACAATATAACTCAAGTACACTATCTTCATCAATTTCAAGAGCATATGAATTTCAAAGACAATTTTGAAAATATAAGCTCACATGGATCACCACCATAAACACAATCCTTCACTCCATGAATTAAAAGTATACATAAAAATTAGAATAAGAAAACAAGGGCACCTGATTTTTTTCTATGTATAAACAAGCTCCTCAAGTTGTTCAACTCATTCAGGTCAAAGCCTCAGTATCCTCTTTCTATCATCAAAGCTCAAACACCCCCATCATCACATGATTCATCAATAAAATAGGAGAACTATAAGAAAACACTAAATTATCTATCTAATCGAATCCACACACTAGAAACACCACTGAACACTAGGCAACTTGAAAAAATTGACACATCAAAACTGATTAAAATTTCAACATACCGTAAAAATCAATTCCCCTAGCAAACGTTACAAAGAAAAGATTATACTCTTGGTGCTTCAATGAGGTAATAACATCACACCCCCAAACTTAGTAAAAACGTAAGTTGAAACTAAGTTTGCATAGAGATGTAATTGCCGATTAGTAAGCACCTTAAATATAAAAATTTCTTGCTCACACGAAAGAAATAAAGCAATAAAACCGGAAGGGAAAGCCCCCAACAGGCGCTCGTATGTAACGTCGGGCAGTAACGATGGTTTACCACTTTTGAACTACTGAATCAGAGGACAGTCTTCTCGCATCCTTACCTTCAAGTACTTTCTTTCTCTCTTCTTGTCTACACTCAACACCTCGCCTTTCTTGGTCACAAAAATATGATCATTGGAATTTCCTTCCTCCCATGGCTGTCTAGACACCTCCTTGTCAATCTTCCACTTAAATTCAGAATCATCTGCCTTAGAAAAGTCAAGATTAAACAAGTTAGAAACCACGTCAATGCTCTTGCACGATTTAGTCTCTATGGGCATCTTCATTACATGATCAAGAGAGAAAACCACATCTTCACTATCCATCTACAGTCTAAGCTTCTCTGCTCTTAACTTCTTTGCTCTTTCCCACTTCTTCTCCATTGTAAGCTCAGCATTCTGCTTATATAATGGTACTGGAGTAACATCAACATCATATGGAGCATTCGGCACATAAAACGGTAAAGGTTGGTATGATTCGACCTCAATTCGACCAGGACTCCTGGTCGAATTGGGCACATAGTGGTCGAATTGATCTTCTGGAACACGATTCTCCTTCTGTATCTCCAATTCGACCTGGATTTGACCTGAAGGTATGGTCGAATTGAAGTCCCCTAGGTCGAATCGACTCTCTTTAAGATTTTTACCCTCCGATTCGATCTGGATTCGACCTGAAGGTCTGGTCAAATCGACATGGTGTTGGTCGAGTCGGGCTTCTGACGAAACAGAGTGCTCCGCACAGGTGAATTCGACCTGGATTCGACCTGAGGGCCAGGTGAATTGATTGATGTTGGTCGAATCGAGGCACTGGTGCTTCCAAATCACGTCCAATGGGAAAATTCAACCCCCTGTTGGATTCGACCTGTAATGTTGGTCAAATTGGGGTCGAATTGAGCTCGCGACGTCTCCAACTTTGATTTCGGCCTCATTGGTCCCATGTACTGTGTTCCAGACCTTAACGTGATGACATTATTCTCCAATATTTGTGTCTATTGATTCACATTCGCGACCATCTGCTCCATAAACGAAGTAAGGTCCTTCAACTGCTTAGATATATCTGCATGATCAACATTCATGGTATTCTCAAGACGATCAATCCTTGCATCATTCTCAGTCATGTATCGATTGAAGGTATCTTCAACACTCTTCACTTCGTGCTGCCGCATACTAAGCCCTTTTAGTGTCAACTCTATAATCTGCTTTTGCTGGTACTCTAGTAGCTTGTTGATGTTCACTAGACTAGAGACAATCTCATCCTCCCTATTCGGCTTCTCCACTTGATATTCAACCTGCGCTACCTTGCCAAGTACATATGATCCTCTATCTCTCTTTACAGGCCAGTCACGTGAATTCATAGAGATGTCTTCAAATAATTTTTCTGCATCAAGTGCTGTCTTAGATAACATCGCTCCTCCTGATAATGCATCAATAAAAACACGCGACTCACAATCCAATCCATAGTAGAAGATGCTTATGTACTCAGCCTTAGACATTCCATGCTGTGGGCACCTCCTGAGCATGTCTTTAAACCTATCCCATGACTCATAAAATTTCTCACCCTGATTCATAATAAATTGGGTGATCTCTTGCCTCATTCTTAAGATCCTTGAGGGTGGCATATATCTCTCCAAGAACTTCTGCTGCAGTTGGCCCCATGTAGTATAATCTGTGGCATCAAGAGTCTCATACCAAGCTTCCGCTCCATCAATTAAAGAGAACTTGAATAGGACGATCCGTCTAACATGATCATTAGCTCCAACACCCTTCTGAGTGTTTGCATAACCAAGAAATCTTCGGAGATGTTGATATGGATCTTCATAATAACCTCCAGAAAAGGGATTCTTCTCTACCATGCTAATAAGAGCAGGATTTATGTCAAAATCGTCATCTTTTCCCTTTGCTCCTATCAACCCCGTGTTGCCAATCCTATAGTTCGTGAAAATTTCACATATGACAACATTATCCAGATTCTGCCTTGCTCCGGCCATGCTTAGCTCAGTGTGTTATATGTGCCTTTCTTCCTTTCCTTTTCCTAGTGCACAAGTACCTCAGAAAAATTTATGCTTAGATAAAAAATAAACAATCACAAATAAAAGAAGAAAAATCTTAATCAACCTAGAAATAATAAAATCAATAATAACAGTCGTCCCAGCAACAGCGCTAAGAACTTAATGCGCATTTTCTTTACACGCAAAATTAATCCTCAAATATTAAGGATATCAATTGCAGCTTAAGCAGTTTACAGCGTATTATCAATTTAATTATTTACTAAATTAATTAAGACGAATGGGAATAAAAGTTTGAGGTTTTATTATTAACTACTAAACAATTAATTAAAATAACAAATAAAATAAAGTCACTTAGAAGAACACAAAAGTGGAACAAGAGAGAGAATAGGTAGCTCTAGGGTAATCCAGTTTCACTAATTAATTTCCCTTCCATGTGTTGATGTCCGACTCTACCTTGTGGAATATGGATGCATCACTAAACCATGCATATCTACTCTATAGACACAAGTAAAGATGCGTGTTACACGTGTGAATAACCTCGGATCAAGAGATATAATTCTACCCCTCTTTATAGGTACTATCAATATCAATTATTTCCATGGCCAATTGGTACTCTAACTCGATATGATCTCCCTTTATAGGTACTATAAAATTATCCTCTTTATCCTACTTAATAACTCGAATTCAATTCAATTAATAAGTATTCATATATGATAGTTCTAATGAAGCTTCGGGTCCCCTTACTTAGAATCATAACATGGAATCCTGCTCAGCAGTGGACGCAGTTAATCAATAACCATGATATGTATTCAGACTCTACATAACAGTTAATAATGCACAAAATAACTATGAGTATGAATTAAGAAAGCACGATCATATATAAAATAAATCCACAAGTAGTGTTGTGCGGAGTGTACACATGGAAGTTCAATTAATTAGATAAAACCTTCACAGCCCTAGTTCTACCAAAAAGGCTCTAGCCCATGATGTTAAGAAGAACAATCATAGGGGTTGGATAGATCTTTCCCAGATGTCCGAAAAATACAAGATAAATTAGGAAACGAGTAAAACCCTAGATGTGGGAGTCATCGCGTCCTTCTCCATCTTGAATTCTCCTCTTGGTTCTCCTCTTGATTCCACAGACGAATCTTCAAAGTGATGGATGGATGGAGGAAAGGAAGTGGACGATGGTTGGGGGGTGATCCCCCCTTGTGGGGTGTAGTATGGTTGTGTCTCTCTTCTCAACACTTGTATCTCTATGATGAATAATGATGTGATTTACATCCTCTTTTATACTTGTAAGCACTCTTTATGGACCTTGGATGAGATTTTTCTTGAAAAATACGTAAAAACACACACTTGGGGTGTAAAAATCGGATCCGGACGCGTCCCAGGCATGGAATTCGACCTAGGATTCGACCTCGGGGTTGGTCGAATCCTGGTCGAATTCAAATCGGCGATTCTCCACACTCCAAGCTTCCGATTCAACCTTGATTCGACCAAAGGGTTTGGTCGAATCAATGTGTCGTGGTAGAATTGGCTTTTTGTAGCTTGCGCAGTCTTACAGTTTCGCGTATAACTTTCACATCCAACCTCTGAATTGAGTGATTTTTGTGCTCACGTGATCCTCTCTTCCTTGGATTCCTATCCATATAAAAAACTCAAATAAAATCTATCATTTGAATGTGTAACAAGCCATGGAATATAGCACATCTGTTCTGTTCGGCATAGCTAGCGCGACGTCACCACTTTGCTCATAACTTCCTTGTTCGGACTCCGAATGAGGTTTTCTTTACGCCAAAATGATCCCCATTTCAGTGGATTTCCAACAATGTATCACACTTTCCGTTTAGAGCTCCACAAGAACACAGAAAAATTATGAAAATTGGATGTACGTTTTCAGCATTCTTGCACAAATTGCACCTTTTCTCCAACTTTACACTTTTGGTCCTTTTTTTACCTAAAACACAACAAAACACCTCAAGTTCACCATTTTCTCACATTTATGGAATATAAGACACTTGTGCTAATATATTACACTAATATCAATCAAATAGGTGTTCAATTGGACTTTAAAACACGCTAATTTTGACTCTCATCAATCGACCTCCAGAACTCATCAGCAATAAAGCCTTCATCCTCTTGTGTTGATACATCCTCCGGGCACCCAAACATCCGATTGAACTGACTAGCTTACAGATATCTAAATTCGCCTCCAAGTTGGAACCATGCTGATGTAGGAAGAGCGAAATCCTCACGAATCACCTCTAAAGTACATAGCATCTCCACGGTGATATGAAAGTATGACTTCCTCTTTAAATCCATGAATCCGCTGATCCCCACTAGGTTGAACATCCACCTGATATCATTGATTATGTACATCTCCACCAAGGCTTCATCATCTTGGTAACGGGTTCGAGCGATCTTCCTCGAAATCGCTCCCCATAGCTCCTCCTTTTCTTCCTAATCTGGAATTTGTATTGCGAAGTCGGACGACATCTTCCCATCTTTCTTAAGCTATTTTCCCGTCTCTCCTTTCTTTATTATTCCACTATCCTTTCTCTTTGAACAAGCAGCAATGCCTTTTCCTACAAAAATTATACTTCAATACAAAACATAGGCACAGAAACAAGTATATCAATCCTATGACTAAATTATCACATAAATTCTACTCAAGACTTCAAATCATATGTTAAACCATTCAAACTCAACTTCTCCACAATCTCACATGTATAACCAATAATACCTTGACACATTAAATCATGGAAAAATTGACATTCTAAGTCCCAAGTGTCACTAAAAGATTCAAAATACCAACATACTTCAATAGGAATCCCAAAAACAAATCAACAATTTAAACTCAATCCTAACCATCAACACCATTCCACAATTCAAATTCATCACCAATGTCACTCCAAATTAACGTGCACTTACAAAAATTAAATAATTAAACTCAAGCCCATGACATATGCATCATCAATTTCACGAAATTCCATCAATCCAACGTAAAATTGAACTCATGCAAATTTCTGCAAAATTTCAACAAAAACACCCAATTCAAAATTCAATCCAACTACAAAAGCAAGCTTCATCAACTTATCCAACTAAACTTCATAGAATAAAATCCAATTCAAGGGGAATGAGTTGAGAAAAGTGCTGAGAGTTCAAATTTGAGAAGAAAATCCCAAATTTGACTAAAATCTCCCAAAATTGACGTGGAATGCGTGTGTTTTCGGTAAAGGAAAGTATTCTACGTGATTGGGGTAATAGCCTTATCATTCGGGGTGGTTGCTGATGCGTGTTTTCTTTGCACACAAAATTAATCCCCAAGTATTAAGGATATCAGTTGCAGCTTAAACAAGCGACCAAGTGATTATCGAACTCAAAGGACGGCGTATTATCAATTTAATTATTTACTAAATTAATTAAGACGTACGACAATAACGTTCGAGGATTTAATGATTAATCTACTAACAAAAATATAAATAACAAATAAAATAAATAACACTAGAAGAATATGAAAGTGGACCAAGTAGGAGAATAGGTAGCTCTAGGATAATCCAGTTTCACTCATTAATCTCCCTTCCGTGTGTTGATGTCCGACTCTGCCTTGTGGAATATGGGCGCATCACTAAACCATGCAAATCTACTCTATAGACACAAGTAAACATGCGTGTAACACGTGTGAATAACCTCGGAGCAAGAGATATAATTCCACCCCCATTTTCTAGGTACTATCAGTATCAATTATTTTCCTGGCCAATTGGTACTCTAACCCGATATGATCTCTCTTTATAGGTACTATAAAATTATCCTCTTTATCCTACTTAATAACCCAAATTCAATTCAATTAATAAGTATTCATATATGATAGTTCTAATGAAGCTTCGGAGTTCCCTCACTTAGAATCATAACATGAAATCCTGTTCAGCGGTGAATACACTCAATCTACAACCAAGATATATATTCAGACTCTATATACCAATTGAAGATGCACAAAACGACCGTGAATATGGATTAAGAAAGTACAATCATATATAAAATAAATCCACAAGTAGTGTTGTACGGAGTTTACACACGAAAGTTCAATTAATTTGTAAAAACCTTCACAACCCTAGTTCTACCAAAAAGGCTCTAGCCCACGATGTTACGAAGAACAATCATGGGTGTTGGATAGATCTTACCCGTATGTCTGGAAAATTACAAGATAAATTAGGAAACAATATAAACCCTAGATGAGGGAGTCATTGCGTCCTTCTCTGTCTTGAATTCTCCTCTTGGTTCTCCTCTTGATTCCACAGACAAATCTTCAAAGTGATGGATGGATGGAGGAAAGGATGTGGATGATGGTTGGGGGTGATCCCCTCCTTGTGGTGTGTAGGATGGATTTGTGGCTCTCTCCAATTCGTATAATCTCTATGATGAATAATGATGTGATCTACACCCCCTTTTATACTTGTGAGCTCTTCTTATAGTCCTTGGATGGGCTTTTACTTGAGAAATACGCCAAATTTGGTAAAAGAAATCTGAAACTACCAAAAATAGAACCCAACGACATTTTGTTAGACCAAATCTTCTTGGTCGAGCAATACCTCCAAGTTGAGCAACTGATCGAGCAAGCTCTCTGTAAGTTTTTGGTCATTTTTCTCTAGTTTCCCTCTTCTGTTCGACCAAGATGATTCTGATCGTACAGATCTCCTTAGGTCGAGCAAGCTTGTACAGACTCACCGTTTCGTGCATAACTTCCACATCCGATCTTTGATTTGAGTAATTCTTGCACTCACGCGATTCCTATCTTCATTGGCTTTCTATCGATATAAAAAACTCTCAGAAAATCTAACATTTTATTATGTAACAAGTCATGCAAAGTGGACAGTCGTTCTGAGCAGGAACAACCTGAGTGACGTCACTAATTTGATCATAACTTTCTCGTTTGGAATTGGATTGAAGTGTTCTTTACGCCAAAATGACCCTCTCTTCTCTAGCTATCCAACCATATATACACATCCAATTCAGAGCTCCACATGAATACAGAATAATTACACAATTTGGACGTGCATTTTTCAACATTCTTGTACAAATTGTACATTTTCTCCAACTTTGCACTTTTGATCCTTTCTCCACCTAAATCATAATAAAACACCTCAAGTGCACCTTTTTCTCAAATATATCGAATATAAGACACTTGTGCAAATATATAACATCAATTCCCATCAAAAAGGTGTTAGATTGGACATTAAAACATGCTTATTTTCACTCTCATCAATCCCCAAACTAACTCGTTGCTCGTCCCGAGGCAACAAAATAAAAATAAAGAGAGAGAGAGAGAGTAAGAAAATTAGCGGGAAACAAGGATTATGACAAATACCCCATTCAAAATACAATTGTCCTCAACTTAGATTATGCAACTTTCATTACATGTAATAATCAATTCATAGCATACAAGATAAGATAATCACCACCAATTCAAATGCTCCATTGCCATGTTCTCATAGGAAGTATAATATCACTCGCACTCAAGTGTAAAAGATGTACACTTATGGGTTAAGGTGTTTACGCTCAGATTCAATTCAAGTGCATGCGTAACTATAAGCTTGCCAAACATCTCAAACTCTCCACCACTTAAAGTATGATTCGACAATGGGATCAAAAAGGACTTTCATTAGGATGTAATGTTGGCTCTTTGGTAAGGGTAGGAAACATTTGGATAAAGTAACACAATTAGTAGAGAATTAAAACCGGAGATCTTTTGCACTGTAAATTTTTTTTACACTTCAAGGCTATCCAGCTTCATGTTCTTCTAATTTTCTTTTCTCTCCTTTTTCTTCAAGCTCAATATTTTTCCTTCTTTCATTTTTTTTCCTTTCTTGAGGTACCAGTTTCAGGCACTACCTCTAACATCTCGTGGTACCAGTTTTGGGCACTATCCCCATCAACTTATTTTTAAGTTCATAATCACTTGTACAACTCCAAATATTTTATTCCTTCCAAACTCCATCAAAATCAACTCCACACACTTTGACAATATTTAATTCTCCACTAAATATAGGAATTTAAGGCTCAAATAGGATATCAAAGTGGCTATCTTCGTAGGTTGCCAAAGAAATAAGGCTTTTGGGCTCAAAAGGTTTAACTACGGATATATAATTATTTGGTAGGAAATTATTTGGCAAAGTGACTCATAAATTCAAGGATGACCTAAAATCATCTCCCATCATCTAACACACATTTAGATTCAAGTAAGACAAGAGGCAAGTTCTAGAATACATACACAAGAACGATACTCACCAGAAAAGAAACCATGTGATTATGTAACATGATCAACGAGGCTCAAAATCTCACATTAGTTTTTAACAAGTAACAGAGCACCTTTCATGGTAAGCAATATCTCAAAAATACACATAGAACTTCATACCACAATATAATTCAAATACACTTCCTTCATCAATTTCAAAGCATATGAATTTTAGACACGATTTAAAAATATAACCTCATGTGTATCACAACCATAAACTCAATCTTTCCACTCCATGAATTTAAAGAACACATAAAAATTAGAAAAAGAAATCGAGGGCACTTGATTTTTATTCAACGTATGCACGAGCTCCTTGAGTTGTTCAACTCGATAAGGCCAAAGCCTTAGTTTACCTGTTTCTATCATCAAAGCTCAACCTACCTCATCATCACAGGATTCATCAATAATATTATAGGAGAACTATAAGAAAGAATCAATTGACTATCTAATCAACTCCACACACTAGAAACACCATAGAACACTAGGCAAATTGCAAACAATCGACACATCAAAACCGATTAAAGTTTCAATATACCACAAAAATCAATTACCCTAGCAAACATTACAAAGAAAAGATTATACTCTTGGTGCTTCAATAAGGTAAGTACATCACACCCCCCCAAACTTAGTAAAAACGTAAGTTGAAGCTAAGTTTCCAAAGAGATGTAATTGCCGATTAGTAAGCACCTCAAATATAAAAATTTCTTACTAACACGAAATAAATAAAGAAATAAAACGGAAGGGTAAACCCCCAACAGGCGCCCATGTTTAACGTCAAAGAGTCACAACGATAGAGGATGGTCTTCTCGCATCCTTACCTTCGAGTACTTTCTTTCCCTCTTCTTGTCTACACTCAGTACCTCACCTTTCTTGGTCACAAAAATATGATCCTCAAAATTTCCTTCCTCTCATGGCTCTCTAGACACCTCCTTGTCAATCTTCCACTTACATTCAAAATCATCTGTCTTAGAAAAATCAAGATTGAACAAGTTAGAAACCACATCTATGCTCTTGCATGATTGAGTCTCCACGGGTATCTTCATTGCTTGTTAAAGAGAGAAAACCACATCTTAATTATCCATTTGCAGTCTAAGCTTCTTGGCTCTTAACCTCTTTTCTCTTTCCCACTTCTTCTCTACTATAAGCTCAGTATTATGCTCTCGGGATGGTACTAAGTTGTTCTGATCAATAGGTGTAGCATTTGGTATCGAATCGGGCACGAAATGAGACTGCTCGACCTTCATTCGACTTGGTTAAGTTGGTTGAGCAACTTGTTCTTGGTCGAACGACGTAGGCAATTGTGACCTATGCTCTATCATGTGTTGCTTGACTTAGGTGGTCTGGTCGAGCAACTTGGTCCAAGTCGAGCAAACCTCCCGATCGAGAGCTACCAGTGGCCAGGTGTTGCTCGACTTCCGCTCAACTTGGATGGGCTGGTCGAACGGAAGGGTGTAAGTTGAATGGATTGTCAAAAAATAGAGCATCGTAATTCTATTTTTCTAAAGGTTGTTCGACCTCTGCTCGACCAGCTAGTCTAGTCGAGCAACTTAAGCCTGGTGGAGCAACTCCTCTGCCCCCTTTGTTTTCGCTCGCCGGAATCATCGGACCTTCGTACTGCATCCCGAACCTCAATGTTATGACATTATTCTCCCACGTTTGTGTCAATTGATTCATATTCGTGGCCATTTACCCCATAATCAAAGTAAGGTCCTTCAACTGCTTATATAAATATGCATGATCAACATTCATGTTATCCTCAAGACGATCAATCCTTGCATCATTCTCAGTCATGTATCGGTTCCACACTTGATCTCCTTCATCAAATCCACCATCCAAGTGATCAAGGAAGCAATGGATAGTGAAGATTGCAAGAAGAAGAAGGAGATCTCCATTGAAGGACTTCAAAGGGGGGAATCTAATTCTAATTTTTGCAAACTTCTTTATAGTTTGATCATGGAATTTGTAGATTCAATTGTCTATTTTGTTTTCTCTAAGACTATGATATGCTAATTTCCTTTGTGAGATTAACTCCATGATTGGTGTTTGATAATTTAGTTTTTATGCAATTGGATTTTAATCTTAATTGGGCATTTGTGTTGTTTCTATCATTGATATGAATTGCTTGAGGTATATGTATGATATGTGTGATTAATTATCATGGGCATGTAAATAGATTGAGAAATCAATTATGTGTTTAGGATAGTTCATTGAATCATTTCATCACACACTTCATGTGCATTAATTTAGAATGAGATAGAGATATCCTTCTAGATTTAGAGCCCTTTGATAGAACATTTGATTAGCTTGATCGAGAGATTGGTTGATTAGATGAGGGGACCCAAACCATTAGTGAATTCGTAGTATCTTAAAAGGGAATATTGTCTATGATTTAGTACCTAATTAGTGAACTCGTAGAGTAATTAGTAACTATTGGGAGGTGTTCATTTTGGACTTGATCCTATGTGCTTTTGGGAGTCTTGTTGAGGATTTATTTCATATCCATCTTGAGAGAGAACTTAGGTGGAATTAGTGATCACTCCTATACCATGTCCATGAGAGATTAGAATTAATTGCATAAGTACTTTGTTATCTATGTCATGATTGTTGCTAATCTCATCCTTGTATCATTTGAAACCCATCCATTTATCTTTGCATTCCTTTTATCTTTTATTTCTTTCATTGCATTTATTTGCATGTTTGTCTATCCTCCTTTTCTATCGTCCTTATAAAATCACGATAAACTTGAGATCGCTTAAACTCAAGCACGTTCGTCCCTTGGGTTCGATAAATTCTTTAATTGGTCATCCCGACTACAAACGACCAATCAACACGTGATACAGTTTACTTGTGGTATATTCTCTTGTACAATTGGTACTATACTTTGTGTCTTCCTTCTCACTTCCTTTAGAACAATTATACATGGGTATGTGATTTATTACATAGTCCATTTCCAAAAAACTAGTGTTTGTGTTAACAATCACCCTTTGATCTTTTGGACTAAATAAATCACCTTTTATTTTTATAGGATTTCCCAAAAACAAACAAACATTCATACAAATTACTGTTTCTAGGGCATATCCATAAAATGAATTTAATAACTCATCATCTATCTAACCATTACCATAAGAGTCCTATTCCTTCTATCTGCCACACCATTCAGCTGGGGTAGGCCCGGTGCAAAAAACTTGAGATTTAATATCAACCTCTGATAAATAACTCCTAAACTATCCTAAGAGGTACTCGCCACCACGATTAAATCGTAATGGCCACCTCTCGTTGGGATAGTCTTAGGATCTCTTAAATCAGAATGAACTAATTCCAACATATTTTTGCATGGCTCTATACCCCTTTTTCTTAAAAGGCCTTTAATCATTTTACCTCCAAGCAAGACTCGCAAGTCAGATAGTTTCCACTTCAGATAAACCTAACGGTACATAAACTAACAACCTTTGAATCCTATTGAAGTAAAATTAATCTTGTCTTAGATGCCAAAAGTATATTTAGTTCATCTCTGAAGGTTCCTTTATCTTACTAAGATTAGAAGATGCGTTATTAATTACTATTTGTTGCATTATGATAGACGCATGATTTAAGAGTGTACAAATTGTCACTAACGTATCATAACAGATTACAACTCTATCCCTCATCACTATGATCATGTCATTTAAATGAAATAGAGTATCCATCCGTAAATGCATTAGAAACTAAAATGAAATTCTTTCTATGAAAATGTATGTAACCATAATTTCTCAAAATCAAACGTTTATTCCTATCAGAAGATAAATAAACAACTCCCACTGCAACAACCACTACTCTCGTAGATTTCATCACTTAGTTGCAGGCTTTTATTAATTTCTATATCTACACACAACGTGTCAGTACATACCATCACTAATTATGCTTCAACAACTAGTGAATGAGATACTAACTTTGTTCAATCTTGATGAAAATTGATTTCCTTCACCCCATGATTTGTTAGAAGTTCCCCATCATACACAACCTCTTATATTCCAGACAGAACTTGCTCAAAACATCTACGCAAACTATGGAGAATAAAATTGACCTAGGTTTCCCTTTCAATTTCCACTCCATGTTTTTCCAATTCATTCATCAATTCAACCATGACCTCCCGTATAATATCTTAGCCCAACTAGATTTTTTAGAAAGCCCAAAACCTATTTATTTATTTTATGGCCCAAAAGGCCAGCCCTATCTTAGCCTAACTAGATTTTTTTTAGAAAGCTCAAAACCTATTTATTTATTTTATGGCCTAAAAGGCCAACCCTATCTTAGCCCAACTAGATTTTTTTTAGAAAGCCCAAACTTATTTATTTATTTATTTTATGGCCCAAAGTTTCAGCCCACTTAAATGGCCTGATATATAATTATTAAGGCTAAAGTTAAAAAAAAAAGAAAAGAAAGAAGAACGGGAGAAGAAAAACAAAAGAGGGGAAAGAAGAGAGTGAAGAGGAGAAACCCTTGTTGATTAAATTCTCCCTTACAACCCTCATCCTAGGTGGTTTCTAAGTTGTTTTGAGGTAAGTGATGTGTGAATTAAGCTTCCTTCTTCCATGGTTTTGTAATTTGTGGGGTTTTTCTTTTTGGTATGTGGGTAATTCGCAGACTGTTCGAACTGATTTTGAAATAGCTATTGCCCTAGAAAGTTTGCAAACTTAATTTTTTATGTAGCTGAACTCGTTAGCTTTCCGTAGCCACTTGAAACGCCTCAATCCGATTATTCTACAATTAGTTTAATTTTTCTCGTAAACTGCCGCTAGCTGGAAAATTTCAGAATTTTTAGGTCGAATTCAAATTTATTTTCTATCGTTTCGTTTAGTTAACGTATTGAAACGGGTTATGTGGGATTGAGAACTGATGTTAAGGAGTTACATGCCATTTTTATTTAATATCGACTTATTCGAACTCGATTAGGATTTGTTTTTAGCAATGAAAGGTGATGCTACCACTAATAGTTAGTTATATTTGTTTTGTCTTTAATTGCTTATCTCTTTTATAGGTAAAGAACCATCGACGAAGGGCAAGGGACCGACTTCAGATTCCGGAGAGAGTTAATCACTTCCTTGTGAGTTGATAATTCGGGAACGCCTTCTCTTGTGGGAAGTGTGGACCCTCGATAAATGTGCATTTATTTTAGTTTTAGTTAAATGATAAGAAAATTATTGGGTATTGTGTTATATGGTAAAGAGCCTGATTGGCTCGATTGCTCTGGTTAGAGTCCTGTTAGCCATTTTATGAGTATTATTGATTTTAACTTATGTTGAAGAGCCTTGCATGCTCGATATCTGATAGCATTTATTGTGAATTATTTGAGAATTGATTTCTAGTTATTCTTGTGTGCCAATTAAGACTCTAATTTGATTCGTTATTCATCTTATGATGCACATGCATATGTATGCCTGGTACCAAGGTTAAGTAGCCTGAATTGGTCACGGTTTGGGTGAGTTGGAGCGACATTGATTAAGTAGCCCGAATTGTCGCGGTTCGGGTGAGTTAGAGTGACAACCAAGTTGCCCGTTGCTAGGCAAACTCGGGTGAGTTAGATCTAACGGGGCACCTGTCCATTTATCAAATATTGATACTCTGGAGGGTGATTGTTAGATGAATCAGTCTATTATAGGCTTAGTCAACGTCACCGGTGTGGGACATGCATGTCATATATGTTTATATGTTTGATCATTTCAAGTATTCACGTCGATATTGAATTGTGAACTTTAGCACTTGGCGTGTTGAGAAAGAATATTAATGTATATTTTATCTAGAGTAACAGTGACGGGCTTGGACTGTCTCTCGATGGAGAACTCAGTTCGAGGAGGATATTGACTACCCACGCATCTTTTATGTGATAACATGTTGTTTGAACTAATTGTGTTATTCGTAAATGTGCCCTAAGGTTTTTATTTTCATTAATATGTATACTGAGTGAGAAATAGTTACTGTGGGACGAAATGTTGGATTTTATGTTATGAACCGCGAGTGGGAATACATGCTTCATATAAGGGTCAGGGTGACCAGCTTATCACCTCACTGAGCTAGTGGTTTTGCTCACCCCCATCATTATTTCCTTTTCAGGCTGTTGATATCGTTTTGGTTGGAGGTTTGCCTATCGTTTGCTCGTCATCCAATCAGTGTTTGGGGTACTTTCTCTTTTATGTAAATTGACGGATTCATTGGCGAGATTGTATAGTTTATATTTGGTGACCCCTTGATGTTCTTTTTTTACCTTCGCGATGTTATATCGTTCATGTATATTTTCTTTAAACTAAGTTACATCATTGTATTTTGTACCTTTGCAAATCCTTGTTGATACTTTATGAGATGATGTCCTCGGGTTGTACCCGTTGTTATCAGTTGTTCAGTTCTACAGTTACTTGATAGTAAGACTTACGTTTTCTATAAACTTTGTGGAGTGGAGTGCACCCATTCCGCGAAATTTATGGTTAACGTGACGGTTGTCGCGTTCTGTCTGGGTCGGGGCGTGACATACCGCCTATTAACCTTACTCAAGTATCTGAAGAGTTGCATGAGATTACCATATTTTTATGAACCTCTCACCTCTCTACTATAGACTTTAATAGGTATCATGGGACATCTTTAGTGAGAACACATATGTTTTCCTAAGCAGTAAAAATTAAAACCAAGATTCTTTTCTAATCATCTAATTTTGGACCAGTAAATATATTTTCTCTTAGCCAACAATAAGTGAAATTAAACCATTTGAAAATACAGAGAATCACATAAATATACACACCAATCAAATCTTCGAATTTATCCATTTATATTAATTCCTTCAAAACAATATGAAAATAAAATTCACCGACATCTCTGTTGGATTGTATACAAAAAGCCTAGCTTTTTGTATGAACAATGTTTAACAATGAATTTGAAATGAGAATCATATTGATCAAATGATTGCGTCTTATAATTTATTTATATGTTTGATGCAATAATCCTCTTACTTTATATTGTAGATAATATATTGTGCGACAACACGCGAAAGATCATATTATCGGTTTCATTATAAAGTATAAACAGATGCTCACAACCGAGATAGATGAGGACTCTCTATTGGGATGGTTGTAGTGTGATTTGGTATTAGTTTGTCTTGACTATAGAATCACATTAGTGCACTTTGTGTATTGAGTAGGACCGCTTGAGGTCGTTCGATTTATACTGACTATATAAGAGAACTTGATCTCTATTGTTATTAATGGTCGTTCTCTTAATCCCTATACAATAACCTCAACACGTAAGACAACATGTATTTCTTTGATTCATCAATGGGTGAGATTTACATGTAATTAAATCAACAAACTCGATTAGTTGGGAAATAGTGTTGTCTCTATGGTGTGTTGTTGATTGTAGAAGGAATCCATGTCCTATTAAATAGGTTGATGATGTCCCCTTGAGGAGCTCATAAGGATTATCATGTAAACCCTGCTGATGGATTTATTCCGGTAAAATAATGAGGTTGAGTGGTACTACTTTCGGATGTGGTATTAATTAATGGAGTTGTCAGTAACTTAATTAAGTAATGGACATTGTATATGTTAAACATGGGGGGACTAACGGGCTCATAATAATAAGGAGCACAAAACGTAATATTGGAATTGGAGTGGTAGTGCACTAATAATATTTTAGTGGAATGTATTATTATTGGACTTAAGTATAAGTTTTGGGCTAAAATTGGATACTTAAGCCCAATGGAGGCCCGACTCTAATTTCTCCTCCTGGTCCTTGCGGTAGCCCATATATAAGTCATCTCAATTATCCAGAACCCTAATCAATCTATTCCTAACACATGACTGAAAGGGAGGAGAGTAGATTGAGAAGATCTCGAAGATCGTCACCCACACGACGTCGAGATTGGTCTTGGGAATACAACAGAAGATCGGAAGGTTGTTTGCTGCTACTATTTGTCAACTTCCATGATTTTTATAAAATCGTGTGGATCTCATAACTGGACATGTAATATATCATTGGAAACCGACAGAAGAGAGGATCATTTTGACACATAGATCACTTGAATCGGACATTAGATGAGAAAGTTATGCCCAAAACTGTGAGGTTGGGCGTGTTGCTGGCGAGAATCTTTCTTTTTCAACATACCCTGGTGAAAGGTAATATGTTTCTATGTTTTCTTACTTCTAATGATTATAGAATCATATGAAATTCGAACGGTTCACGTTAACCAAATGATCAAACTCCAACAATCTCAAGCACCGTTAGTCTGCATGCCACATTAGGGTAGACGTATACAAACCTGAACATTTACAAGAGAAGGTTTTACCTATTAATTTCATTCGTCAACCTAACTTTATGACTAAATAATTAATAGTCAGTTCCTCTTTAGCAATTCAAATAATAGCAGTGACTCCGTTGAGGGGGATACTTATTATTTGCACCTAAGCGTACACCATTATTTGATCCCTAGTCCATTGTTCAAGCTTATGTACATTACTGTTGGAGAAGTAAATTCCTACAATCATCAATTATAAGTTTATGCCAGTGAACCGCATATAAATTCATCCGTTAGGGAGGAAGGCACTATGGCCAACGCGCAAGTTCATATGCATCACATTACAAACAATAATTATTTAAAGAACTCTGTACTAGTGATCTAGGAATAAACTCATCTGTTAGGGAGGAAGACACTATAACAGACGCTCAAGTGATCCGGGAATAAACTCATCCGTTAGGGAGGAAGGCACTATAGTCGACGCTCAAGTTTATTCGCATCACTTACAAACCAATAATGGAGGCCACAGAAATTATTTACCAATCCCCTCTCCCACTTAGTTATTTAACACCGAGAGTTTTTACATGCATATAATATTCCACAATAAAATACACAACCTAGTATGCTCTTAATACGGCAAATCAGGCAATAAATCAAACAGAACATGCATACATATATAAAAATAATAGACAATTAAATCAATTAATGCAGTTATATATAAGCAAATTCGATAGTTCTCTTGCTAGGACAAATGAGGTGAACGCTGAGGCCATGCCCCAAAGGAAAATCTGAATCCAGCACTAAAACTGCCGCTCGACTCGAGCTAAGCCTCAAGCCAAAGCTAGACTCGAGCTTCCACATCGACAAAGCTCAACACGAGCAGTAATGCATGCTGCCCGCCCGCCAACCAGCTCACCTGCCATGTGATCTTCCATGCGCGCCACGTTCGGCCAGCACCCATGCCGTACTCGGCAACGTGCCCACAAACCGCTCGCCAAACACAGGCACCAAACATCCCACAAGGCCTTATGCCCGCCAGGCAGCCCTACTGTGTGCCAACAACACGCCACGCCAAGCTTTCAATCTAGCGCGCCAAGCCTTGGAGTCGTGCTGACCACGCAGCAGCATCGTGTCGCCCGTCAACTTCCCACGCGTTCGCTGCAACTTGTGCCCTAGGCCACGACAGCAAGCAATTAGCTCCCAGCGGATGGCCAGTGCCTCTAACTGTATCGTCTAGCCAACACACTAGCATAGCGCCCAGCGACGTGAGCCATCAACCCTTCTACGCGCCTACCGCGTACTGTCTTGCTGCTCAACATGTGCCAAGACTCCCTCATCATCGCGTCTGCCTGATTCATCATGGTTGCATTCGTGTCGGAACGCATGAAGACTCACCCGGAAAGCTAGAAGACTTGCCCGGAACTCCTTCAGACCCGACCTCAAATAGGAAAGTCCCGATTAGAATCCATGTTGGACTCACCAGAACACACTTCAGACCCACTCGTAACTATCTGGGTTTGTCCACCACGCCATGGGGACTCTCCCAGAACCAGCACACTTGAGCCATGTCGCGCACTAGGCAATTATCGTGCATGGCTAGGCTCTTACCATACACTGATTGTGCACCGTCCCCGACTTGTGCTGCAAGCCACTATCGCCCACCATCTGTACACTAGCGATCGTGTAGCGTCGAGCCACTACTGTGCATCTGGCTTGTACCAGGCACCAACGATTGCACTGCCTAGTGGCGCTCGTCTGCCACCGTGAATCCCTGAAGATGCCATGGTTTATGCAGCACCATTTGCCGCCCCACACATCAGCCGTGCACATGATGTGAAAGACGTGAGGCTCTTGTACTTTCAGTGTCTCCATCGCGGTCTATCTTTCACCATGCCACCACTGCTCAATGACGCCATCGTTCAGCCCCGTCAAGCCATCCTGTGGTGTACGAGTGTCGTGTACAATTATGGTATCCATCAAGAAAATAAGTTCTAAAACCCTAACATATACATATTCCACTCAAATCCTAGCCTAACGTGTCACGCTTCACCACGAAACCTAAGCTTTGATACCAATTGTTGGTGTTCAAATATTTGGTTAACATGAAACATTAGGGTTCCATAAGATTCTACATCAGTGGAAGCAAGAACATAAAATCATAATACATTTCACCAGGGTATGTCGAAGAAGAGAATGAATTCTCGCTGGCAGCACGCACAACTTCACTGTTTTGGGGATAACTTTCTCATCCAATCTTCGATTTGAGTGATCTATACGCCAAAACAATCCTCTCTCCGTGGCTTTCAAAAGATGTTCCACACTTCAACTTCTGAGTTCTACACGATTTTATAAAAATCATGGAAGTTGACAAACAGTAGCAGCAAACAACCTTTCGATCCTCTGCTGTATTCCCAAGTCCAATCTTGACGTCGTGTGGGCGAAGATCCTCAAGATTTTCTCAATCTGATGTTCTCTCCCCTACTCATGATTTGGCGAGATCAATTAGGGTTTTCGAACATCTAAGATGATTTATATATAGGCCACAGTAGAGACCAGAAGGAGAAATTAGAGTTGGGCCTCCATTGGGCTTAAGTATCCAAGTTTAGCCCAAAACTTATACTTAAGTCCAATAATAATAATATATACCATTAAAATATTATTACTGCACTACCGTTCTAATCCCATAATTACGTTATGTGCTCCTTCTTATTATGAGTCCGTTAGTCTCTCCATGTTTAAGATATACAATTCTCATTAATTAATTAAGTTGATGATAAATCCGTCATTTAATATCTCATCCGAGAGTAGTACTACTGAAACTCATTATCATGCCGGAATAAATCCACCTGCAGGGTTTACAAGATAATCCTTATGAGATCCTCAAGGGGACATCATCAACCTATAGCGGATACGGATTCCTTCTACAATCAACAGCACACCAAAGAGATAATATTATTTCCCAACTCACCAATTTTATTGATTTAATATATAAATCTCATCCATTGATGAATCAAAGAGATAAATATTGTCTTATGTATCGAGGTTATTGTATATGGATTAAGGGCACAAACATCCATAATAACTGAGATCAAGTTCTTTTATATAGTCAATATACGTCGAACGATCTCAAGCGGTCCTGCTCAATACACACAAAGTGCACTAATGTGATTCTATAGTCAAGACAAACTAATACCAAATCACACTACAACAATCCCGATAAAGAGTCCCCATCTATCTCGGTTGTGAGCATCTATTTATACTTTATAAGAAAACTGATAATATGATCTTCCGGGTGTTGTCGCACAACATATTATCTACAATATAAAGTAAATGGACTATTGCATCGGATATATAAATAAATTATAATTCACAATCATTTGATCAATGATTGTCATTTCAAATATTGTTAAAACATTGCTCATACTAAAGATAGACTTTTAGTATACAATCCAACATTGGAAACATTGGTAATGAGCATGAAGCACTTCATCATTAGTCATTTGTCTACCTTGATGATCATCAATCTCAAAACCATCATAATATTGAACCAAATATGCAAAAAAATTTCCCTTTTCATGACGATACAAAGCACTTAAGTGACATTTAGAGACAACAACAATAAGAGGCCGAACCAATCTGTAGTAGACAAAAAGTAACAATTAGTAAGAAAAATGACCCTCTAGTATCAATACTAACCATTGCAGATCCGAGTACCCCTAGCCGCTAGTAGCGATCAGATCCTTCACTAGAGATCGTTCTCGTCCTGTAACCGTCGGCTGCTTTTTGATGCTCCTTGTCCGATTTACCGCTAACACCAGTGACCGTCATCACGCTGAGGTAAGAAATCATTGATGAGTGTGTAATTTAACATGTTTTAAGCTCTGATTCATGTGATAATGATGTATGATTTGATCTTAAGTCAAGATAAATCGAGATGTATAGCGGAAAGTCATGAATCAGGTGTGTTTAAGTCTATTTGAGTAGATTTTCGAAGGAAAATAAGATAAAAGTGATCAGTACAGGAGAAAGGGTGTTGTAGGCACCCGGTTCGAAGAATAGGGAGGTGGTTCGATCAGAACCCATGGTTGAACCAGGCGTAGGAAGTCAGCAGAAGTGTGGTTCGACCACGACACTGTGGTTTGACCAAGCATGGTGGTTGAACCAGAAGCCTAAAGAGAAACAGTTGGTGATTCGAACATGATGCATAGGTTCGACCAGCCATTTGGGTCGAACCATAAACCTGCCAATGCATTACAGGCCGGTTCGACCAGGGATCGTGGTAGAATCGATGTGCGAGAAATATCCAGATCCATATTTTTACACCTTCAGTGCATGTTTTCGTTCAAAAAGCCCATCATAGGTCCATAAAGAGAGCTCACAAGTATAAAAGGAATAACCTACATAAGGGAAAAAGGACGTTCACCACCACCTTCATTCTACACAACTTCCAAAACCCTACCACCATCCATGGAACAGTGGAGAGAGATTTGTCTGTTGAATCAAGTGAGAATCAAGTGATGATTCAAGATGGAGAGAGACACGACGATGCCCGCATCTAGGGTTTACTTCGCTTCTTAATTTATCTTGTAATTTTCAAGACTATGGATAAGATATATCCAACCACTATGATTGTTCTTCGATCAATCATGGGCTAGAACCGCTTCGGTAGTTCTAGGTTGATGAAGGTTTTATGAGTTGATTGAACTTCCGTGTGTATACTCCTTACAACACTACTTGTGGTTTATTTTATATAAGACATGTTTTTTATTTCATACTCATAGTTGTTTTGTGCAACATTAACTGTTATGTAAAGTCTAAATACATATCTTGGTTATTGATAGAGTGTGTTCACTGCTGAACAGGATTCCATGTTATGATTCTAAGTGAGGGGACTCCGAAGTTTTATTAGAACTATCTTACATAAATACTTGTTAATTAAATATTATTCGGGTTAATAAGTAGGATAAAGAGTATAACGTCATAGTACCCATAAAGGGAGATCATATTAGGTTAGAGTACTTAGTGCATGGAAAATAATTGATACTGATAGTACCTACAAAGGGGGCTGAATTATATCTCTTGCTCCAAGATTCACACATGTCATACGCTTATTTACTTGTGTCTATAGAGTAGATTTACATGGTTTAGTGATGCGTCCATTCTCCATAAGGTAGAGTCGGACATTGATACACAGAAGGGAAATTAATAAGTAAAACTGGATGGCTCGAAGGACTACATAATCTCTACCTTATTCACTTTTGGTCAATCTCTATTGCTTTCTATTTAATTGTTCTGTTAATTATTTGTTTATTGGTTACTTAATCACGCAAATATTTTGCCATACTAGTCTTAATAAGTTAGAATATAATTAAATTGATAATTATACGTGTTTTGGGTTCGATAATCACTTGGTTGCTTATTAAAGCTAAAATAGTATCCTTCACACTTTGGGATTAATATTGTGTGTTGAGAAAACGCTCATCAATCATCAAAACTAAATGCCCGTCGATCGTCTTTGCCAATATCGGATCACGCTTGATCTGTCTGTTACTGTCAGAAATCACGAGCACCAACCTCATGTCGGCTGCCTTCCGCTTACGTCCGCTAGCCGGTAATGGCTTCTAGCAAATTTATACATTAAGATTTATTCTAAAGAGAGAGGAAGTAGAAAGAGTTCATTGAAGGGACAATAGCAATCTCTTTTTAAATTAAAAAAGAAAATGCGTAATTTTGTCTCTTTATTGTTAAATTGTGTATCTGGTAGTTTTTTTCCATCATTGTATCTCATTGTAAATAAGCTATTAAAGTGTGTAGCCATCAGTAAGAATAAGTACATACTCCCTACGTCCCGGGCAAAGGGAGTGAAAATCTCCAAGGGAATTGTGGATAGAATTGAGAGAATGATACGCAAATTCCTTTGGGGAACTCCACGGGGTGCAGTTCGTTGGGAGGAGATCACTCTCCCTAAGGAACAGGGTGGCCTGGGACTTAAGGGAATCGACCTGCTGAACGAAGCAGCCCTGTGTGGAGTGCTATGGGATGTGCATCAGGAGAAGAAGTCCCTATGGATCAAATGGATTAATGCCATTTATCTGCAGTCTTCTTCGTGCAGGGATGTTAAGGTGAATTACAGCGCCTCAATTGTATGGAAGGATATACTCAGAGCGAGGGACAGGGTCAGAGCATGAATTAGTGGCGACATCGTTACCACCATTGCCTCGTGCTCGGAGATGGGAAGACTTCGAGTCGGTAAGCTGTATTGGCTCGTCTCACATTCTATGCCGGTACAACCTATCTACAAGAAGTTATGGAGTCTATGGGTTCCGCAGAAGCATTCCTTCAGGATGTGGATCGCGGTGAGGAACCACCTGCTCACCATGGACAGATGGAGACAATACGGGGGCCCGGTCGAGTGCGTGCTGTGCGTGGGGGCTCCCGAATCGAGAGACCATCTCTTCTTCGGATGTCTGTTCACGAAGCATGTATGGAATCGAGTTAGACATGAAGTGGAGTGGAGGAGACAGGTTACCACTTTGAAGGCCGGCTTCAAGTGGCTCAGCAAGGACCGGCGTGTGCATGTTCGTGAGAGGAGGAGGTGGACGCTTGCTCTCTACGGAAGCGTCTTCCTCATATGGAAGGCTCGGAACCAAGCTCTCTTCGAGGGTGCCCGTCCTTCTACTGATGGCTTGACTAATTCCATTCTTATGCATGTAATTAGATTTGAGCATTTGCTATCTAGATAGGCGTACTTTTCTTTGGTTGCTCCGTCTGTGGTGTTTTAATTATATGTAATTGTGACACTGGCTTCGGCCTCTCGTTTTGAATAATTAACATATCGTTCACGGCTTGTTTTTGCTTTTTGCATGTGAATTAAGGTGTATTATTATTTAATGTGTAATGGGTAGTTTTATTAGTGAGAGTGTAGACCCCATATTTTAATTGTATTAGTGAGTGTGTATGGGTCCCATGTGTGTAAATAAAGAAGGAGGACTCTTTGGGTGAGACGCCCAAAATGGCAAAAAGAGACTCTTTGGGTGGGACGGAGAACTACAAAAATAGCCACTGGAATATTCGAAAAACTTCTTACTACATTCCCACAACTATTAGAAACCAACCATGCATAGTTTGAAGCTTTCTAGGAGTTGCAATCACCACACAGTAACATTCCTATAAATTAGATTATTTAAGTGTGAAGTGAAATTAAATCTCCAAAAATAGAATTTTTACTAAATTTTATTTAATTGCTTATCTTTAAACATATATACATTTAATAAATGTTCTTATTATATAAAAAGATACTATATTTTATGCATCATAAAATTTACTAAGCAAACGATATTATATATATATATATATATATATATATATATATATATATATATATATATATTCTTAGAAAGCAAAATATATATTTTAAATAAATTGATAAATGACATTATTTTATGACAATATTGTAGGATGATAGCTCTACCAGTAAATGGCCAATTCACAAAATAATGTAATTTATTATCATATAATCATGCTCCAAAACATTGTAGAATTCAATTAATTGCTACGATGATAAATCATGTTATAATATAAAATTTGAGCATTGAATCAAATCCAAATCAAGATAACTTAACGTGAATATATGAATTGTTTACTTTACATCAATAATGCCATTTATGTAGTCGAGACAAACTAATTCTTATCAACATAAAAATTATTGTATGATGACTTTTTCATGGCATTTGTTTAAATTCCAGACGAACACGGTATTTGAAGTCGTTCACCAACACATTCTTTCTAGTGAGTATTAAATTTTAATTATTCAAACTTAAATAAATAAAAAATAAGAAATAAATATTGTATTAGTGTACATGTTTCGAAAACTATGGAACTCTTGAGTATCTCCATTTATTATCAGTGTACTTGCACTCAAAAACTCGATATTGTCTTTTTTTTTTACAATAATCATATATTTTAGAATTATATATCTTATTTTAAAATAGCACTACATAAAAAATTTACAAAGTATTATGATGTTGAATATAATTATACGTCAAAGGAAAAATAATATGAAATCACTCTACAATTATCTTTAATGGTCACTGGGCTTCTCACTAATTTGAGTGACCCAGGTTCAATTCCCAAGGGAAAAGTATGAGTGCTTAATGAACTATCCACTAAATATACTAACATTAACCGATAAAAAAAATCTACAATTATCTTTATATCCTCTTTTAACAAATGTCCTCTCCATCACTACAATCAATGTATGTCTCGAATTTTTATTCATATAATCCACTAATTAGCATGCGTATTGACTCCATAAAGGGCAAGATATGTCCATATTGCTAAAACACAAACAATAATTTCAATAAAAACATGTGTATGCATTAAAAAATACTCCTTCCATCTCATTCTAATGATTATATATTTTCTTTTTGGGCGTCTTATCATAATGATTACATTTCCCTTTTTAGTACATGGAACTCACAAAAAACAATTAAAATGCATTAAAAAGTACTTCCTCCATCCTATTTTAATGGTTACATATTTTGTTTTTTGGACGCCTTATCCTAATGATTTCATTTCCCTTTTTAGTATATGGAACCCATACAAAACAATTAAAATATTTCCATGTGACCCACCTACAATACTAATACAACTTCCCACTATATATCAAAATATTATTTCTTTTACCTTAATACAAATTAAAATATTATATTCCTTAATCCCCTGCAAAAAGCAAACGTAACCATTAAGACGGGATGGAGGGAGTATATTGAAATGACTGTAGTTATAAAATATCGTGCTCTTCATCTTCAAATGTAATAGAAATCCTCTCTGTTAGTTTACCTTTCACATCAACATTTGTAGTCTTTCCAATATCGGTGATAATTCCTATCAAATCTAAATACCATTTCCAAAAAAAATGTTGGGTATTTAAATAATATATTCAATAAAAAACATATTTAATTTATTTAATTAAAATATAGTCATATATATAATAAAAATAAATAATAAAAAAATTTTAATATTAAAATACCGATTAACAGTTTATAATCATCAGTGCTTTGAGAATTGACTATAGAGAAAATTAACAAATATGTGGTCACTCTTATATAAAATAAAATCTTCTAATTGTTTAAGCACGGGGTAACTGTGTGGAAGCTTCGCTTTAAAGGATGAGATGTCATCATAAAATTGCCAGTGTTATCACCAATTCTTACGTATCGTAGCTTGAATTGTATTTTCCTAATTTTATTAAAAAAATTAATAAAATTGGAACAGAAAATAATTAAAATAGATTTGATTTAAAATCAAGAATACATGCTCATCAATTAAAATCAAGTTGATAAACCAGTGTTGTCCACTAATACCATCTTCATATGTATCCCATCATTTCACAACCTTAACCTTGATACGTAATGTCTCATTATCCTATACTATTTCAGAAATAGAATTAAATCGTGGAGACGACATAACTTTGAAGGAAAAAGTTCAAAATGAAAGAGTAAACTAAAAATTGATTGTACACATATATAAATAGAATATATAATATAAAGATTAAAAAGAAAAAACCTTGATTTGTGGAGCAATTTTATTTAGAATTTAATAATCTAATAAATTGCATTCGGTGGATTGAAAGATAATAATACAAATGTATTTTATCAAACATTTCATAACTTATTCCTTAAAATTTTTGTTTTAATATAAATGAAATTAAATAAGTTAAATTGTTTTTTAAATAAAATTCTAGTAATACATTGTTTTTATTTAGTTTTGAACCTCAAATTTGATATTACTTCATTTATATTTTAACTTATTAGTTTCTAGTACTATAAAAATAAAATTAAGATGAATTAAATTGAAATAAAATATCTTTATATTAAATAATTAATTTGTAATAATATTTTATTTTTATGTAATCTAAATTATTTAATATAATGATATTTAATTTCAAATAAATATATCTTACTTTAATAGTTGGATTAGTATTAGTACTTTCAATTTAAATATGTGGAAAATGTTTAAAACCAATAATAGGAGCCATCTCACATTTTTTAAAATGTCATAAATATCCAACCTAAGCTTGCAACCTAACAATTTGTAAAATCAAATTTGGGAAACGTATTTTGTTTTAAAATATAAGAGAATATTATCACTTCTTATCTTTTTATTAATTGTCCAAAAAAATAGTTCAGTTGGCGAATATCTGTTTTGGATGATAAGATGTTACTTTTATTAAAAGTATTATATTCTTACATAAATTTATGCTTAATAAGTAAAAAATAAGAAATTTTTGTTAAATAAATCAAAGAAAAACAATATTAAATTTAAATAGAATTCAAAGGAATGCACCTTTGATGTCAAAGCATTGATAAGGAGTATAAGAGGATGTTGACCTGAACTCGCATTGATTGATTTCTGCATAAATTAATAAATAGCTTAGTGTAATTAAAAACTTTGAAAATATATAAACGGTGAGTATTGTCATCACCTCAATTTCTTGTTACACTTTTCGTGTGAATGAAGGGACGATGAAGCCATGAGATCTGCAAAAGTTAAAAAAACACATCAGAAATTAATGGTTTTTCTTGTATACATATACATTAAAATAGAACATAATGACACACGCACAACCAAAGGACATACGCACATTTGATTATAGAACTTACGTAAGATGAAAAAGAGCATAATGTTATGAACTCAAATTCATTTATTTCTGCAACATAGTCAAATATTTAAAGAAGGAAAACAAACGGACATATTATTTGAGAATTAAAGAAGCACCAACTTTTGAAAAATTTGTGATAAAAAATGAATAAAAGTTAAGTAAAACTACATAATGAAACATTTGAGAAGCCAATAATAATAACCTTAAAATTCAAAACAGAGCATACAAAATCCAAAACTAATGGACAGATTATTAGTAAATTAAAAAAGCATAAACGGTTAGTAAAAATTGTGATAGATTTTGAATCAAAATGAAGTAGTATATTAGATCTCAAATTCTAAAGACAGGGTAATATTAAAATCATCGAATAATAAATTACAACACAATGAGGTGTACCTTTGATGTCACCGTTTCCATAAGGAGTAAAAGATGATTTTTTCCCAAACTCGCATCCATTGATTTCTGCATCAATTATTAAAGGACTCAGTGTAATTAAAGACTTGGTAAACATTTAAAGGGTGAGTATTATATCTACCTTTCTGGTGAGATAATTCGTGTGAAGGACAGGACGATGCAGCCCCGAATTTGCATCGACAAATAGCTGCAATAGTTAATAATAACATCATAATTAAAGTTACACCATTAATGTAAAGAACATCATATAAATCAAAATTTTATCACCACCATTAATGTGACAATTTCCGTGTGAATAAAGGGACAATGTAGCCATGAACTCTGCAATAGTTAACAAAAAACACAATATTAATTAAAAACATAAATACCAAAACACATAAAACGTGACTGAATGTAATACAAAATTGGCCAAATCTAATAGAAAATCAAAATAGATCTCAAATCTTGACCTAAACAACAAATATATATTGTAAAAAAAAAGAAGCAGAACATAAAAGAAAAAATACCGTAGCAACTAAGAACCACGATACATACATGAATACCAAAACACATCAAACCTGACTGAATATAATACAAAATTGGCAAAATCTAATAGAAAATCAGAAAAGATCTCTAATTTTACCCAAACAACAAATATATATTCCAAAAAAAAAAAGAAGAAGCAGAATACAAAAGAAAAAATACTGTAGAAAGTAAGAACCACGATACGTAATACATCTCTAATTTTGACCCAAACAACAAAGATTAATACCAAAAATAGAAAACCAGAATACCAAAACAAAAAACACAACATAAATTTAAAAACATGAATACTAAAACACATCATACTTGACTGCATGTAATACAAAATTGGCCAAATCTAATAGAAAATCAAAATAGATATCTAATTCTGACCCAAACAACATATATATATTCCAAAAAAAAAAAACAAAAGAAGTAGAGCACAAAAAAAACTATAGCAAGTAAGAACCAAGATGCATAATAGATCTCTAATTTTGACCCAAACAACAAATATCAATACCAAAAATAAAAAACCAGAATAGAAATTTAATTTTAACCCAAACAACAAAGATCAATACTAAATAAAAAAAAGTAGATTATATATATATATATATATATATATATATATATATATATATATATATATATATATATATATATATATAAACTCCCTCCGTCCCGACGTAAGAGGGTTATTTGCTTTTTCGCACGTAGATTAAGGATTATTATTATTTAATGTGTAGTGGGTAGTTGTATTAGTAGGAGTATGGGCCCCATATTTTAATTATATTAGAGGAGATGTGTGGGTTCGATTTGTGTAAAAAAGGTAAGGGGACCCTTTGGGTGGGACGACCAAAATGGAAAATGGAGGGAGTATATATATATAATGACTAACAGTAGCGAGTAAGAACACAATACACTGTTTAGAGTAAACACATCACACTTGACTGCACCTAATACAAAACTAGCCAGAAGAACGTCAAAAGTGATATTAGGGAATATCACGAAGAAGGAGGGAAATCGACAACAATGATTGACGAAAGTGAAGGCAGCAATAGAAGCATGATCTTGAGAACAGTGGAACGGCGGAAAAAAATATGAAATAGAGAAGGAATTAGGTGCATGGAAGAAGATGATAAAATGAGAGATTAGATGATAAAATGTGTGATTAGGGTTTAGAAATGAATTTTGTTGAAATGATTTAAAATAATGGAAGCATGATCCTGAGAATGAAGGAACGGCGGAATAAAATATGAAATAGTGAAGGAATTAAATGCAGTAGAAGAAGATGATAAAATGTGAGGTTAGGGTTTAGAAATGAATTTTGTTGAAATGATTTAAAAAATTGTAAAAATGACATAATATTTTGTGTAAATTGCTGAATTGGCATAAACTGAAAGGGGGTGGGGGAATGGAGTCAAAACTGAATCCAATTTAGGTTGACTCTTGTTGTTATTATATATGTATAGATATCCATTTGAAACTCCTCCTCCACCTCCTTCCCCCCCCCCCTCTTATTATTATTATTATTATTATTTATTATTATTAGTATTAGTATTAGTATTAGTATTAACATTAGTAATAGTAGTAGTATTAGTGGTAGTGGTAGTGGTAGTGGTAGTGGTAGTGGTAGTGGTAGTGGAGGTAGTAGTGGTGGTGGTGGTGGTGGTAATGGTGGTGGTGGTGGTAGTGGTAGTGATAGTAGTAGTAGTGTAGTAGTAGTAGTGGTGGTAGTGGTGGTGGTAGTGGTAGTAGTAGTAGTGTAGTAGTAGTAGTGGTCGTAGTGGTGGTGGTAGTGGTGGTGGTGGTGGTGGTCTTCGTAGTGGTGGTGGTAGTAGTGGTGGTTGTAGTGGTGGTGGTGGTGGTGGTGATGGTGGTAGTAGTAGTATGGAAATAAAACTAGGGATCCCCGGCAGCTAATAAATCGCGATTGTCCACCAATAATTCACTGTTAGATCCCCGTTCACGGCCATTGATCATAGTCATTTTCAACTAAATTTTAGTGTCTTTATTTGTGTATTTTTGGATGTTTTTATCCGTATTTATGTTACTTTTGGTGGAGTTATTATTATTTTGATGAATGTGGTATAAATTGATAAAATTGTGTAAATGAGCTTAAATATATGTAAAACAGGTCAAGAATTTGACAAAAACGGAGTCGGTAGCGAAAAGGAGATGGAAGAACAGGGAATATTGGTACACGGGCCGTGTGAGGAACACGACCCTATACCCAACAGCCGTGTAATGTCATCAGAACTCGCTGTTCGCCAGGAGGATGGTCGTGTGATGGTACATGGGCCGTGCGCTGCTGCATGCCCCGTGTGCGGGACACGGCTCTGTAAGAAGAAGTCGTGCATTGTCATCAGAAAATGCTACACGGACATGACCATGGCCGTGCAAAGCAGCTCGAGCTATGTCCAGAAGCACGCCAACATGCCAAAATAGGTGTGTCCTACACGGGCCGTGCATTGCAGCAAGGGCCGTATAGGTGCAAAATACTGTGTAATTTTCAGAATGTTCAGGAAGCTTCTAGAAGGTTCATAAGTGATATAAAACCATGACTTGTGCGAAATATTGAGGGGAATTCATTAAAGATCAGACTAGAGCAGTTACACACACCAGAACACCACATTTCCTCACATAGTAGATCCATCTTCCAACTCTACCATCTAGATCCATCAAAAAACCATTTGATCTACATTTTTAATCCATAAAACATTCATTCCATCCATCCTACCACCATTTGAGAAGATTGGTGCATTAATTGTTGAAGAATTCGATCAATTGAAGAGGAGGAAGGCTTTTCTTATGCAAGGAAAGCAAATCTACTTTCCAATTATTAATTTTCTTCTTATTATGGCTCAAATGGAGCAAAGCTTGATTTTTATTGAATTAATTACCATGTTTAGTGGCTGGTTTTTTAGTAGGGCTAGTCATATGAGTGTTTGAGGTGAAGAGTTAGATATGTAAAACTTGAGTAGTGATTTGAATTGATTTGTGGATTTTCTTCTATGATATATCAATCATGTTTCATTTCAATGTATGTGTGATTAAATTCTCTATTCATTATATTAGGATGACCATTCCAATGTTGTGAGTGAAGTTTTAATTGTATCATATATTGAGTTGTGCATGTATGTTAGTATAAGGGGAGGTAAGTCATACCCTCCTTAGGCTTAAAACATTCATAGAGGGACACTTAAGTAATTGAGTGAAAAGAACCAACTTATGATCATAGTATCTTAAGGGAATTGAGATTAAGACCAATCTTAGGAGGCTTAGACTTGTAAAAGAGTCGAGAACCTAGTTGCCTTTGTCATAGGGACTAGGGGTAAATTTATGATTGCTTTTAATCCACAAGTTAATGAGAATTACTATGAATGGATTTGCATATCTAGCTCAAGTCTCAACTATAAGTATGATTAGCCTTGCTGTCTTCTCAAGTGTATTCTATATCCATTCTATTAATCATTTGCTCGTTATTTGAGCATTTACTTAGCTAGTTTACATTCTAGTTACTTGAGTAGAATCTTAAGAATTAGTTTTAATACCAAACCTTCAAACATATTAACTTTACAAAGCATAAATCGATGAACAATTTGGATACTAGCCAATGTTTGTTTTCCCTTGGGACGACAACCCTATAAATTTTGCACTTGGTCACGCGTATACAACAACGATAGAGTACACTAGCTCTTGACATTTTACTAAAAATGCGACCAAGTTCATGGCGCCGTTTGCCGGGGAAATGTTAAATATTTGGATGTAACGAGTTTGAAGTTGATTAGTTTTGATAAGGATTTCTTTTATTTGTTATTTGTTTACTTGTCTTGGTTGTTTTGGGAGCTAACTTGGAATTTCTTGTAGGTGCATGCGAACTCGTTCAAGGTCTCAATCCATTAAACCTTTGAACTTGGAATTGGAAGCTACCTTGAGAAGACAAAGAAGAGGAGTGTTAGAACCTACCGAGGAAAATATAGAAGAGGTAAGGGATAATGCAAACATGGTTGACGAAGGAGGACACAATAATCCGGAGTTTGTGCCACAAGTTTATGCTCAACAAATGTACTTGCAAAATAAACAAATGCAAGCTATTATTCAAAACTTGTTGGCACAACAAGAAGCAAGGAATAATCCTTCGGTGGTGCAAAACCAACCCTGTGGAAATTGACATAATGGAGGTGGAATGAACATTCGAGATCATTTCTAACCTCAATTTGGGAATTATGCGATGGGCCGCCATTAAATATTAATAATTTTGAGATCAAGATGGGATTGATCAACATGGTGCAAGCAAATCAATTTGGTGGTGGTGCTATGGAGGATCCGAATGCTATCGTAACCCAATTTACGGAGTTAGCAAACACGATAAATATAAATGGGGTGAGTGAGGTGTTGTTAAAATGAAGCTTTTCTCATTTTCATTAAAAGATAGAGCTAAAGCTTGGTATCATACTCTACCACTGAGATCTTATACCACATGGAGAGAGTTGTTACAAAGATTTTTGAGCAAGTATTTTCCCCTCTTCAAAGATGTTGCATCTCAAAAGGCAAATCTTTTAATTCAAGAAAATGCCACTTGAGACATTTAGTGAAGCATGAGACCGATTCAAAGAGATGCTAAGGAGTGTCCACAACACGGATTCCCCAAAGAACAAAAAATAAGATTTTTCTATGCCGGTTTAGACGGAAATGAGAGGATGCTTATTGATGCTTCGACGGGAGGTTCGATTTTGGGACAAACTCCGAGAAGAGCAATTGCCATATGTGAGGAAGTAGCTTTGAATACGGGTCAATGGCCCATGGATCGTGTACCGGGAATGTATGATAGGGAGAGAATTGCTAAGATGAAAGAAGTGTGCTTGCAATAAGTGAAAAAGGTGGAAATGCTTAAGGAAGATATGACTGACAAGGCGATAACGGAGATATTAAAGAGGATGAATGCTAACATACAAGTATCTCCAAATTTGACGCATATGGTGAATCAACAAGTGCTTGCAAGTCCTCAATAAGGTATGTCATTGCCTTTGATAAATCAACAAGTGTTTCCTAATCCTCAACAAGGCATGACGATACCTAATGTGGGTCAATCTTCTCACAGTTGTCAAATGACTACATCCATGCCTCAACAAGGTATATCCTCTAATTTTAAAATTCAAAATATATGGTGTCCACCGGAGATGACACTTGAGAAAGTTGTCTTCATGCAAGGAAGGAACTTCCAAGAAAATTATGGTGGTAACTTTGGAAGTTATGGAGGAGGATATCCACAAAGGCAAGGAGGATGGGGCCAAGGAAACTTTTAAGAGAATTTTAATCAACCTCGTAGATATGAGAACTTGTCTTATGGAAATCAAGGGAATGCACTTACTCTACCACCGGACATTTATCCGGGGGAGAAAGCTCCAAATGGTGAAGGAAAGACTACAAATGAAGATCAATTCACAAAAATTTTTGAATTTATGAAGCAAGAAAAAGAGGTGAATGATAAAAGGTTTGATTTCATAAAACAAGAAAAGGAGTTGAACGAGAATCAATTCAAGGCTTTGGAGACACAAATGAGTCAAATGGCTACCGAGCAAGGTCAAATGCATCGAAAGGATAAGTTTCCCTCCACTACTATTACTAATCCTAAGGAGAAATGTTTGTATGTTACCGTGTGCAACATGGAAAGTAAGGTGGAGAAAGGGTTGGTAGAAACAACAAACATTGTTTCAAAGGTTGAAGAAGTAGTTTGATGAAATCGTGTCAAAAGTGGAAGAGGAAGTTGCCATTAATAAAGATTTGTCTTTTGATGATAAGAAGATAATTGGTGAATTCTTGTCTTTGTTGGATGATGAAAGTAATTATGATGAAGAGGTGATGTTGAAACAAGATCATGACATTGTCAAAGTTGAAGCTTCATCAAAGGATGAAGACCCCAGTAAATTCGTTCTTACTTGTAAAATTGGAAATGGGGAATATATTAATGCTATATGTGATCTTGGTTCAAGCATTTTTGTGATGCCTTTGGAAATTTTTGAAAAACTTGGCATTGGGAGGTTAAAGTAAACGGATGTGGAAATTGGAATAATGGATGGTTCAATGATAAAGCATCATGGAGTTGTGGAGGATATTCTTGTGAAAATAGAGGATTTTGTCTTTCCGATGGATTTTATGATAGTTGAGAAGCAAGCGGATCCTTTGATCCCATTGATTTTTGGAAGACCGTCTTTGTCAACCGGAAGAGAAAAATTTGACATGGATAGGAAGGAACTCATACTCCGATCAAATGAAAAAGAATTGGTGTTATCAAGCAAGAATTTGAAAGGGGGAGATCTGTTGGCACTTGGATCATATGATTAACGTGATCCGTTAGGGATCCATGCGTTTCTAATATCAGCGGAAGCAATAAATCATAGAAACGATTACCGTTCACTAGGGTACGTAGAAGATGAAGGATTCTCGCTGGCAGACTATGCAGTCCCACGAGAATGGCCATAACTTCCTTATCTGATGTCGAAATTGAATGATCTTTGTGCTCAGACGATTCTCTCTTCAGCGGCTTTCCGAGAGTATATTGATCATCAAATTCTGAGTATGATACGATTTTATATAAATTTCACAAGGTGGCGGACAGCAGCCGCAAACTACCTTCTGATCTTCTGCCGTATGTCCCAAGTCCGATCTCGACGTCGTGAGGGCGACGATCTACGAGACCTCCTCAATCTGCTCTCAACCCTCATCACACGTGAATAATGAATAAGATTAGGGTCACAGATAAGTTGAGGTGACTTATATACATGGGCTACAGCAGAGACCAGGAGGAGAAATTGGGTTGGGCCTCCATTGGGCTTAAGTATCCAAGCTTAGCCCAAAGCTTATACTTAAGTCCAATAATAATAATATATTCCATTAAAATATTATTACAGCACTGCCTCTCCAATCCCAAAATTACGTTTTGGGCTCCTTCTTATTATGAGCCAGTTAGTCTCCCCATGTTTTAGATATACAATGTCCATTAATTAATTTAAGTTACTGACAACTCAATTAATTAATATCTCATCCAAGAGTAGTACAACTCAACCTCATTATCATGTCGGAATAAATTTCACCTGCAGGGTTTACATGATAATCCTTATGAGCTCCTCAAGGGGACATCATCAACCTATGACGGACACGGATTCCTTCTACAATCAACAGCACACCATAGTGACAGCATTACTTCCCAACTCACAGAGTTTGTTGATTTAATTACATGTAAATCTCACTCATTGATGAATCAAAGAAATACATACTACCCTACGTGTCGAGGTTATTGTATAGGGATTAAGAGCACGAACTTCCATAATAACTGAGATCAAGTTCTCCTATAAGTCAGTATAAGTCGAACGATCTCAAGCGATCCTGCTCAATACACTGCACTAATGTGATTCTACAACCAAGACAAGCTAATACCAAACCACACTACAACCATCCCAATAGAGAGTCCTCGTCTATCTCGGTTGTGAGCATCTGTTTGTACTTTATGAGAAAATCGATAATATGATCTTCCGCGTGTTGTCGCACAACATATTAACTACAGTATAAAGTAAGTGCATTATTGCATCGTGCATATAAATAAATTATAAGACGCAATCATTTGATCATATGATTCTCATTTCAAATTAGTTGTTATAACATTGTTCATACAAAAAGCTAGACTTTTAGTATATAATCCAACAATCTCCCACTTATACTAAAAGACTATGCTGTCATGTCTTCCGCCATACATCTGATTCCCACTCCTACTACACGACCATCAAAAGCTTTCGCTTTAAGGTCCTTGTAAATGGATTTACTAGGTTATCATCTGATGCAATCTAGGCGACAACAACCTTCCCCTCATCATACAATTTCTCGTAACAGGTGGTACTCCCGCTCCATGTGTTTAATTACCTTATGGACTCGTGATTCCTTCAAGTTTGCAACTGCACCAGTATCATTAATTTAAATTGTGATAATCTTGGGCAAACTTAGAAATACTTCAAAGTCCATTATGAAGTTTCTAGAGTCATATAGATACTTTGGCTGCCTTATAGGCTCCAATTTATCATCTTTCCATAATGGAGTCCGGAGTTCGAAATATATTTCTATATAACACTCCTCCATATTATGGCTCTACTTCTTAAAATTAAACACATAACCTTGAGGTGGATTTACTGTCATCCTTATCTGATTTGAAAAATCCGAATCTACGTAACTCATAAGAAGCAGCGAATCTGTCCGGTAAGCCTACATATAATTTCTAGTCCTTTTCAGGTACATAAATATATGTCTTACCACAGTTCAACATTCTTATTTCGAGTTACCTTGATACTCACTGTCTATGCAATTGGCAATGCAGTTATCCATTCTCGTGCATAGCATCCCTTAGATTAAGTTTCCTTATTCGCCGAAGCATAAGGAACCGCTTTCATCACCTTTATCTCTTTTTGTGTCTCAAGACACATTCACTTAGATAAATTCACATGCTAAATGAGTAAGGATAGTATCATTTTGCTAAACTTGAGCTAAGCCTAACATCCTTTCTTGTGATTCGTATTACCGTGATCAAAAGGATATTTTTACTCTTCTTAAGTCCTTCATTTCATACTGCTTTATTAACCATACTCATACGCCGGGAATACTCTTTCATTGTCTCCAATGAGCAATATATCATCTACGTATAGTACAAAAAATACCACTACATTTCTGTCACTCTTTTCAATACACAAGACATATCCGAGCATTGATAAAATCCATATCACTGGATTTCTTCATCAAAATGGATGTTCTATAATTTTGAAGCTTGCTTTAGTCTATTGATGGACACTTTTAAGCTTAATATCAAAATGCTCTTAGCTCTTTGCAATGAATCACTCTGGTTGCTTAACATAGATGTTTTCCTCAAGACTTCCATTCAGGAAAGTTGTCTTGACATCTATTTGCTATCCCTCATATTCCATATGAGTAGCAACAGGTAAAAAAGTCCGGATCGACTTAGGCATAGCTACCAGCAAACAGGTTATCTCATAATCGAACCCTTTCTTTCTGAGTATACCTTTTTTGCAATAAGCTTTGCTTCCAAGGTTTTCAACTTACCATATGATCCTCTTTTATTTTGTATGAGCACTTCCAATGGCTTTTACACCATTTAGTGGTCTTACAAGCTCCCAGATTTAATTTAGAATTCATCAATTCTATTTCAACATCATTGCACTAGCTAAGATATCGCATTTCGATCTTGTAGTGCTTCGTCATATCCGTGGGTTCAATCCATGTTTACTAGGCTAAGTCTCACGACTCTCCCAAAATATATATCTTGCAAGTTGTCGAACAACCCTCCCACTATGACAAGGCACTACATGCAATTGTGTATCAGACGTGACACGCGTTGTAGTTTAACTTGTGGTATATCCTCTTATACACTTGGTACTAATACTTTGTGTTTTCTTCTCACATCCTTTAGGACAACTTATAAATGGGTATGTGATTTATTACATAGTCTCTTTCCAAAAATCTAGTGTTTGTGTTAACAATCATCCTTCGATCTTTTAGACTAAATAAATCACCTTCATTTTTATAGCATATCCCACAAACAGACAAACATTCAAATGAATTACTGTTTCTAGGGCTTATCCATAAAATGAATTAAGTAATTCCAAATAATTCATTATCTGTCTAATCATTTGCATAAGAGTCTTTCTCTTATTAGGATTAAAAGACGCATTATTAATTACTATTTGTTGCATCCGTGGTATAAACATGATTTAAGAGTTTACAAATTGTCAATAACGTACCTTAACAGATTATAGCTCCATCCTTCATTACTATGACCATGTCATTTAAATGAAATGGAGTATCCATCCGTAAATGCATAGAAGCTGAAATAAAATTCTTTCTATGAAAACGTACGTAAAGACAATTTCTCATAATCAAATGTCTATTCATATCGTAAGATAAATAAACAATTCCCACTGCAACAGCCACTACTCTCGTAGTATTACCCATGTCCATAATAATCTCATCATCACTAAGTTACACGCTTTTAGTGATTCAGGTATCTACACACAACGTGTTAGTAGATGCCATCAGTATTCATGCTTCAACAACTAGTGAATGAGATACTAACTTTGTTCACATCTCGATGAAAATGGATTTTCTTTGCCACATGTTTTGTCAGAAATTCCCCACCATATACAACTTCTTTGTAATTCAGGTGGAACTTGCTCAAAACATTTAAGCAAACAATGAATAATAAATTGACTTAGGTTTCCCCTTCAATTTCTCTTCCAAGCATTTCCAATTGATTCATCAAGTTAACCATGACCTCTTGCCTTTTAACTTCACTCAAGTATCCGAAAAGTCGCATGAGACCATCATATTTCTATGAACCTCTCACCTCTCCACTAGAGACTTTAATAGGCATCATGGGATATCCTTAGTGAGAAACCACTTATATTTTCCTAAGCAGTAAAATTCAAACGAAGATTCTTTTCTAATCATCTAATTTTGGACCAGTAAATATGTTTCTTTTAGTAAACAATAAGTTAAATAAAACTATTTGAAATTCAGAGAATCATAAAAAATACACCGATCAAATCTTCGAATTTATCCATTTATATTGATTCCCTCAAAACAATATAAAATATAAATTCACCGACATCTCAAGCACAGTGAGTTTGCAAGCCACGATAGTGTGGACGTTTACAAACTCGAACATTTACAAGAGAAGGTTTTACCCATTAATTTCATTTGTCAACCTAACTTTATGACAAAATAATTAATAGTCGGTTCCTCTTTAGCCATGCAAATAAAAGCAGTGACTCCGATGGGGAGGATACTTATTATTTGCATCTAAGTGTACACCATTATTTGACCCCAAGTCCATTGTGCAAGCTTATGTGCCTTACAGATGGAGAAGTACACACGCGCTTGGATAACTTTCTACAGTCATCAATTATAAGTTTGTACCAGTGAACAACATATAAGCTCATCCGATAGGGAGGAAGGTCTATGCCAACGCGCAAGTTCATATGCATCACATTACAAACATAATTATTTAATGAAGTCTGTTTCAGCAATCTATGAATAAACTCATCCGATGGGGAGGAAGGCTCTAATGCCGACGCGCAAGTTTATTCACATTACTAACAAACCAATAATGGATGCCGCGGGAATTAATTATCAATCCCCTCTCCCACTTAGTTATTTAAAACCAAGGGTTTTTACATGCATATAATATTCAGAATAATATATGCAACCTAGCATGCTCTTATTACGGCACATAAGGCAGTAAATCACAGAAAGCATGCATACATATATAACAATAATCAATTAATAAATAAATTATAACAGTTATATAACAGCGAATTTGATTGTTCGCCACCAATCATGAATACAGACAACTGCAACGGGGATCGACCTCCCCGCAGCCTGCTCCACCAATCCGGCACCTTGCCCGATCACATTGTGAAGACTCCTTGGAACCTGATGCAGACCAGTCAAACTTGATGCAGACCAGTCGAACCTGATGCAAATCCGCTCGAACCTGGTGCAGAGTCGATCGAACCTGATGCAGACCAATCGAACCTGATGTGAATCTGCTCGAACCTGGTGCATCATCGATCGAACCTGATGCAGACAATCGAACCTGATGTGAATCCGCTCGAACCTAGTGCAGCATCGATCGAACCTGATGTAGACCAATCGAACCTGATGTGAATCCGCTCGAACCTGGTGCAGCATCGATCTAACCTGATGCAGACCAATCGAACCTGATGTGAATCCGCTCGAACCTGATGCAGCATCGATCGAACCTGATGCAGACCAATCTAACCTGATGTGAATCCGCTCAAACCTGGTGCAACATTGATCAAACCTGATGCAGACCAATCGAACCTGATGTGAATCCGCTCGAACCTGATGCTGCATCGATCGAACCTGATGCAGACCAATCGAACCTGATGTGAATCCGCTCGAACCTAGTGCAGTATCGATCGAACCTGATGCAGACCAATCGAACCTGATGTGAATCCTCTCGAACCTGGTGCAGCATCGATCGAACCTGATGCAGACCATTCGAACCTGATGTGAATCCGCTCGAACCTGATGCAGACCAATAGAACCTGGTGTGAATCCGCTTGAACGTATTGCAGCATTGATCGAACCTTCATCCGCGCAGCCTCACACAGTGTTCCGCGAGCCACATGGCACGCCACCATGCACGCCATCCCAGCATCCATCAAGCCAACGTGTGCGACTCCTCTCCAACATGTAAGATTTACACGTCACGCCCCGAGCTCCCAACAAGCACCAATGCCCATCAGGCTGCCCTATACTCAGCACGCTGCTCCGCACGCCAACGAGCAGCACACGCCCAACAGTTGATCGCTCCTTGCCCGGTTCAAAATGCGCTCCAGCCGTGCCATTCGCTTGATGCTGTGCACAACACCATGTGCCTTGACGAGCGCTCCTCGCTTGGGCTGTCGCTCGTCCAAGGGACTACTTGCACGGAACCATGTTCAACATTCCCAATGCGTAACACCAAACTACACCAACTGTTGTTCATGGTTTTCACCTGTAGACACCTTAAAATCCAATCTTCATTGTTCAGAATATACTCCTGTGAGTTCTAAACATGCTATCCAAATTACAGGTCGATCCAACGGTTAGTTTGTGAGAAACGGCTCTTTTCCCTCGACTGCGCAGAACAGAATCACCCAAAAACCTGCTTCTGTTTTCGGCGTATTCCTGACAACACAAAGCTCCAAATACGATCTGCACCGTTCAGAATGTATATCCACAAATTCCAAACGTGCTGACCAAAATTCAGCTTGATCCGATGGTTGAAACTCCGGTTATTGCCTCTGCAATATCACTGCGCTGGTTTTTCTCTCAAAAACGTGAATCTGTTTTTGCCCACTTTTTCTTCCTTCCATGTGAAATTGACGAACAGTTTTTGTCGAATCCTCTCACACTCAACCATCGAAAAAATAGGTATGATACAGGGTATATATCACATAGGGATATTCATGGTTTAGCAGTAAAACCAAAACCCTAAACATGTGATCCTAATTTCAAAAAACTAACCACATAAACCCTAGCCTAACGTGTCACGCTTCACCACGAAACCGAAGCTCTGATATCAATTGTTGTCACTTGGATCATTTGGTTAATATGACCCGTTAGGGATCCATGCGTTTCTAATATCAGCGGAAGCAATAAATCATAGAAACGATTACCGTTCACCAGGGTATGTAGAAGATGAAGGATTCTCGCTGGCAGACTGTGCAGTCCCACGAGAATGGCCATAACTTCCTCGTCTGATGTTGAAATTGAATGATCTTTGTGTTCAGACGATTCTATCTTCAACGGCTTTCCGTTAGTATATTGATCATCGAATTCTGAGTATTGTACGATTTTATATAAATTTCACAAGGTGGCGGACAGCAGCAGCAAACTACCTTCTGATCTTCTGCCGTATGTCCCAAGTCAGATCTCGACGTCGTGTGGGCGATGATCTACGATACCTCGTCAATCTGCTCTCAACCCTCATCACACATGAATAATAAATAAGATTAGGGTTCCAGATAAGCTGAGGTGACTTATATACATGGGCTACAGCAGGGACCAAGAGGAGAAATTGGGTTGGGCCTCCATTGGGCTTAAATATCCAAGCTTAGCCCAAATCTTATACTTAAGTCCAATAATAATAATATATTCCACTAAAATATTATTACTGCACTGCCTCTCCAATCCCAAAATTACGTTTTGGGCTCTCTCTTATTATGAGCTCATTAGTCTCCCCATGTTTAAGATATACAATGTCCATTAATTAATTTAAGTTACTGATAACTCAATTAATTAATATCTCATCCAAGAGTAGTACCACTCAATCTCATTATCATGCCGGAATAAATTCCACCTGCAGGGTTTACATGATAATCCTTATGAGCTCCTCAAGGGGACATCATCAACCTATGACGGACACGGATTCCTTCTACAATCAACAGCACACCATAGAGACAGCATTACTTCCCAACTCACAGAGTTTGTTGATTTAATTAAATGTAAATCTCACTCATTGATGAATCAAAGAAATACATACTGCCCTACGTGTCAAGGTTATTGTATAGGGATTAAGAGCATGAACTTTCATAATAACTGAGATCAAGTTCTCCTATAAGTCAGTATAAGTCGAACGATCTCAAGCGGTCCTGCTCAATATACTGCACTAATGTGATTCTATAGCCAAGACAAGCTAATACCAAACCACACTACAACTATCCCAATAGAGAGTTCTCGTCTATCTCGTTTGTGAGCATCTGTTTATACTTTATAAGGAAATCGATAATATGATCTTCCCCGTGTTGTCGCACAACATATTATCTACAGTATAAAGTAAGTGGACTATTGCATCGTGCATATAAATAAATTATAAGACGCAATCATTTGATCATATGATTCTCATTTCAAATTAATTGTTATAACATTGTTCATACAAAAAGCTAGACTTACAGTATATAATCCAACAAGATCTTCATTTTAAGCCACCCATTAAGCCTCCAAATGTTCAAGATCGAGTGGTAAGTGAAATTTTGAAAGATGAATATTTAACTAATTTTTTACTTGAATTTGCAGGAAATTTTTCTTCAAAGAGGAACAAGTTTGGGGGGAATTCATATGTTGATTGGAAGATTAATAAAGGGCCTCCGGGATTTAAAAACGTAAGGGAAAGAAGAAACGAAGTGAGTTCAAGTGTTAAAGGAGCAAGAAGTGTTGATAATAAGGTTGTTAAGGAGATGTTTAAATTGAAGATGAGGCCCGATGGGGTCTTGAATTTCTCCGATTGTTAAGAGCTTCAATGCATCTAGCTCGACGACGTTAAATCGAGTGCTTGATGGGAGGCAACCCATTTCAGTGAGTTTGCTTGTTTAGTTTTATTTTCTTTTAAATTTGGTATGTAGGTGGTTAAGCTCGTGAGAAAAAAGCATAAGATGTAAGACAAGGAGGATAAAGATGGAATGATGATGTATGCCACACCACTCTTTACAAACTTAAATTTTAACACTTGTGTTAATTTAAATTTGGGGGGAGGTTGCGTGGTGGTCATACTTGATCATACGAATTTCAAAGATGCTCAAGAGTCATCGGGAGAAAAGTTCACGAAGATCATTGAGAATACAATAAAGGTACGTTTCTCACCACTTTTTACAAACTTAATTCAAAACTTGTTTCGATTTAAGTTTGGGGGGATAGTGCGTGTTGTGACTTATACTTTGTTTATTAGTATTTGATGAACCATGTGTATTGTGTTATCTTATATTGTCTTGTAAGAAATGGTCAATTTTGAAAATTTTCTCATGAGTTAGTTTAGTTTTGGTATAATTGGTGGTGTTTTAAATACATTTCAATCCATTTTTGATCATAATTGTGGCGTGAATAATATTTTGAAATATTTGGTGCATGAAAAGGGTGTTTGAGAAGAGGAAAAATAGGGCAAGAATGAAGTGAAGTATGATATGAAAAATGGAGAAACAGGGCAAATTGCTACACGGGCCATGCTCCGCACACGGCCCTGTAGCAATTGGCCGTGTAGCGCCATCAAAACATACTACACGGCCAGGAGAAAGGCCGAGCTCTGCTGCTCGAGCCGTGTAGGAAAAGGTACACAGATCGTGTTTCGCACACGGCCCTGTAACACTTAGCCGTTTAGTGTGCTCAAAAAATGCTACACGACCTCACTTAAGGTCGTGCAGCGTAACACGGGCCATGCAGGGCTTCGTCCAGTTTTCTTTTTAAAGACCACTCCGTACTCATTCACACACCTTCTCCTATCCGTACACACTTCTTGAGCATCCAATTCGCAGCCCTAAGCACACAAATCTTCCACCCAGGTTAGTTTTGAAAGATTATGAGTGAAGTTCGTCGATTTTGCACATCAAACACACTGCTCTACATCCAATTGTCAAAAGGTATGAATTTCTTGAACCCTAACTGGTGAATTTTGATATGAATTGATTGAATTGATGTATGAGTTTTGTTATACTGTGAATTGTATACTTAATTGATGACATTCATACATGTTCAAATATGAATTTTTTAATTTTTGAAAAGTTGAATTAGGATTCATAAGGAATAATTTGGGGATTGTTTGAGAATCATGAGTTTAAATAATTGTGTTATGCTAATTGTTGAATTACATGAGTATGAAGTTTATTTGTGAGAGATTAGCTTTAGATATTGAGGATTTGGGCATGAGGCTATGTAAATTGCATGTTGAGAAGATATTTAAATTTTGTGCATGCGAAGTGTTCGATGAAATGTCTAAGAGAAGATTTTGTTGGAATTTGATGATCATATATGAATAATGTTTGATGATGATTGAATTTGGAATTCATATGTGTGAAAATGATTAGAAGTTGGTTAGAATTGTTGATAGTTGAGATGAATGTCAATAAAGTGCTTAGTATGAATAAGTTTGAGGTTTAATGATATGAATGAGCTATGTTGATGCATAATAGGTTCCATACTAAGTTGAATAACTAGGGCGGAATTTAATTAGGTGCATTAACATTCATATAAAGGTCATTGGTTATAACTTGAGAATTATTATTTTATAGATGACCTAGAGGAGAGTTAGACCCAGGAATGAGGACTTCATTGTGATAACCGATCCAGGGGAGTTTGCTACTTTGGATGCACAGTTGACTATAGAAGGAATACATCTGGAAGAATTTGGGGTTAAGTTTGAAGATTATTGGGGAAAGTACGTGCTTCGTTGGCAAACGTTAGCTACAAAGATCAAGCCCACTCATTTTCAAAACACAGTGATAATGTGAGGATTAAGAATTGAGGAGGACTTAAGGAAGCTTTTCAGATTTACCCAAATGGAAGCATTCTTTGAGAAGAGGCGACCAACCTATTTCCATTTAACTACTGAGTTCATGAGCACGTTGCAAGGGAAGAAGGATCGGAATGGGTTTCCTCTGTGGGTGGCATTTCAGTTGGATAATGTATTGAGAGAAAAGGTCCCGTTGGCTTTTTTGAATGAGTGTTTTGGGTGCCCACCACATGAATATCATCGGAGCTTTTATAAAGGAGTGACGTACAATCAGCAGGATTGGTGGAAGAGCTTAGTGAATAATGGAACGGAAAGAGCAGAATATGTTCCCAATGCTTCAAAGGGAACGATAATTCGGAACCCCATGATGAGATACTTAGAGAAGATTGTTTCGAACACCATCTTAGGGAGGTTTGAAGGTGGATCCGTGGGAGAGAAACAACTCTACATTATGTATTGCATATACAATGAGCTACATTTGAATGTTGCATCACATTTTGTGCAACATGCGGAAAGAGTTGCAAAGAGACAAACATCTCAGGGTTTGATGTTAGGAGGAATGATCACCATGATAGCTTAGGGCTTTGAAGTCAATCTTGCTGGTATGGAGAATAGAATGGTGAGTGAGGGGTTGAACTACCAACAATTGATGAGGATGGAGTTCTTGTCAATGGTTGGGAATCAATACTGTCTAAGGCAGGAAAAGGGAGCTCCATTTCCTTTGCCAGCTCCAGAGCTCACTACAGTGTACACTAGAAGAAGATTTGCCAATTTGGTAATGGGTAGTGTGAACTACTCTAAGGTGGTGAGGGCTTTTTACAGAAGAAACAGAGATGAAATGGAAGAGGTCCTCAAACAGATAAGGGTTCAAGAGAATGAAGAGTTAGCCAACTTGAGAGCAGAGCCAGTGCCAATGGAGGGCGATGAGCAAGGAGAACAACCGGAGTAAGTGAAGTTTGAGGAGCAGGGCCCTGATCCACTACAGTTTGAGGAAGAAGAGGCACAACCACCAGTGGGACCTGAGCAAGGGAATGATCATTGGAATTACATGATGGATGAGGTGCGAGACATAAGGCACATGCAGCAGACATATGAGGCACAAATCAGGGAGATCCGAGAGGTTCAGCAAGAGCATGGAAGGCATATTGAGGAGTTGAAAGCTAGAGAACGTCGTAGGGAGTACTACGAGGAGCGTTCACGGGTGCACTCCAACAACATGGAGGAGATGATGACCATGATGTTCAACTTTCAATTCCCAGGATCCCCTCGTGCGTACATCCCGTGGAATGCCTATCATCCACCTCCTCCGCCTCCAGAACAATGAATGGAGTATATTGAGAGCTTGGCAGTTTTGTCCGTTCGTCTTAGCCATGATAGATTGTTGGAAGAATGTTTGGATTTATTTGATTTGATTTGATTGTGTTATACTTTGATTGTTTATTTTTGGGAGGTTTCGTATTTTGGGATTACTTTATTTTCAGTTTTATGCGTTTCTCTTTTAGTTATTTTGGTATTTTGGTTTGATTTTTATTGTTTGGATGTGATGGGAATTTGTTTTTCATTGTTATGGATGAGAATTGATGTGTTGATACTTTGAGATAGGTGGTTTGGTTCATGCATGTTATATGTTTTTGTATTGTTTGGTTATTCTTTGACTATTGTGTGGTGTTGTTGTTGTTGTTTTTTTAATAGGGAAAGTTTGGTGGTATGTTTTTGGGAAGGTGTTGATTATTTTTGAATATGAACTATGATGCATTGTGTGTGATAAGTGATGACAAGCATGTTAATGGTTTCTATTTATTGAAATTGTGACATGAATTCATATTTTTTTTCAATTTTGAGAAGCATGAAAGGTAATTATGTTTCTTTTGGTCCAAGCAAAAACTTGTGAGACTTGAGTCTTAACCGTGCCTCCATGGTTAATTCTTGATGAGAGGACCGGTTGAACTTAGACAAACTAGAATTTGCTCATGGACTATATGAATGAAGCCCAAATGGTTGAAATTCGTGAAATGATCTTAGGCCATCCATGATGAATGTCTCATAGCCGTAAATTTCCTTACCAAAAATATTATCCCTAGTAAACCACTTTGAGCCTATAAGCCTTTTTCTTTGTGATTAAAGCACAATACAAGCCTTTAAAACCCTCTTAAGCCTTATATATATAACCTAAGTGTGGGTGATTGAGGAGATGGTGGTTTATAATGATTGATGTAAGAATTGTGCTAAAAAAGAAAGGAAAGGGTTAACAAATAAGAAAAAGATGCAAATGAGCTAAGCAAAATGTACATGCAACCTTAAAACAAGAAAAAGGAGCAAATCAACAAAAATGTGCTTATAAAGTTCAAAAAGTTGAAAGAAAGGAAGCATGCAAATCAAAAGGAGCTCGAGAAATTCAAGGAATGATAATGATTAGTGCTTTTTGACTAAAATTCAAGGAAGATTGAAAGTGAAGAAGTTGAAGAAATGAATCATCTCTCCAATTGCTTACACTTGAATAGTCACTATTATCCAAAGTTTCCTACCCTACCAAAGAGCTTAAATATTACATCCTAAGATAAAGACCTTTTTGATCACTTATCGAAACTAGGGTGGCTTGTGAACATAGTCCATGAGCAAGCCTATGGTGAGTCGATTTTAACAGATTGATGAGTGATGATAAAAACCCTATCATAAAGAGTGTTGAGTGAAAACTATAATCTAAGAGAGGCTTGGATTGAAAGGGATTTGAGCACTCTAAAGTCATTCTTAATATTGAACTTGCTAATTTTTCATGTTATAAGTTTGATGATGTAGGGATACTTAATGTGATTTTGTAGTACTTATTACTCATGATGTATTGTGGTTTATGTTCGTTAGGTATTTTTCTAGGTGAAAATTACTCCTCTTGTTTATTATTTTTCATTGTTTGAGGACGAACAATACTTTAAGTTTGGGGGGTTGATCGTAGTCATTTTCACCAAGATTTTAGTATCTTTATTTGTATTTTCAGACATTTTTAATCCTTATTTGTGTTACTTTTGGTGGAGTTATTGTTATTTTAAGGAATGTGGTATAAATTGATAGAATTGTGTAAATGAGCATAAATATATGTAAAACAGGTCAAGAAATGGACAAAAATGGAGTCGGGAGCGAAAAGGAGACGAAAGACAGGGAATGTTAGTACACGAGCCGTGTGCGGAATACGGCCCTGTACCCAATAGTCGTGTAATGTCATCAGAACTCGCTGCTCGCCCAAGAGGATGGCCGTGCGATGATGCACGGGCCGTGCACTGCTGCCATATCCTCCTCCCCCATGGAGGATTGAATACAACCGCTACACCAGTAATTCAGGCGATGACGGTGGAATTAAACAGCCGCTCAAACATGGCAGTGATAGGAAATCATCTGACCTAGTTTGAATCGTTTGGTACCGACATATGTAGAACCAAGGCTATGGGTCGGAGACCCCTAGTGAAACCGAATCAACAACCGCGGTTGGTCTCCGTTGGAGGAGATCCAGCAAGATACAGGGAGAACAAGGCATCAGACCTTTTTAGCAATTTGCATCAGCACAAGGGCACATCTATCGATAGCCGGAATATTGTACAAAGCGATGTCAATCGGTGGCCAGGAGTGGACACTACGGCGACGGTGGATTTAACATGAGAAGCCGGTAATAAAATATATTTGTTAATTGGCGAATCTGAGGATGGACCAAATCAAGGTCAAAGGCCCACTGCTTAAGGAGATGAAAAAGTCAAATTCCTAAATCGAAAGGTATAAACAACGATGTGAGGAAAATAAAGGGGTATTGGCTCGTAGAAAAGAACAGTGATTGACGGCAGTCAAATTAGGGTATCCAGGAGGGGGGAGAAAAAGATATAGAGAAAAAATCAGCTCAAATTAGTAGTAGTAGTAGTAGTAGTAGTAGTAGTAGTAGTAGTAGTAGTAGTAGTAGTAGTAGTAGAAGTAGTAGTAGGGTTAATTGCAAAATAAACCTCAACTTTTACTTATACTGCAAATAAATCCCAACCTTTGAAAAATTGAAAAAAAACCCTCAAACTTTAGTTTTCGTGCAAAACGCACCGAACGGGCAGAAAATGGCTGCATGACGTCCAACGTGGCATTTTAATGCCAATTTAGCCCTCCAACTCATCAAAATGTCGTTTCATTAAGAGAAATAAATTCTTAAATAAAAAACCCCATCCTGAACCCTATTTTTCTTCTCCCCCAATTCGTTTCTTTTCTTTCCATTGAAGTAGTTGTGACTCATGCAGATATAGCATATCAAAGTAGTTTACAAAAGTTTTGATGAATTATTGGACTGTTTGAGATCCTTTTTCAAAGACATAAAGGTATTGTTATCACAGCATTTTTTAGAATGCAATAAAATATGTAAACACACAAAAGATTCACATTTCTTTCTTGTTGAAAAATAAAAATTCAAATAACCACAACATTGAATAAAAAATATCCTTAATGAATTGTGTAGAAACCCATTAAAAATTTGGGAAGCAAAGGAACACATTCATAAACCCATTAACAAACAACATTCACTACACCTGAGAGTACTAAAGATAAACTCTATGATTTTAAAATTTAATTTCAAAATTATGTTCGTAATTTTTTAAACCTCTAAATTATGTACACAAGAAGAGTGCGAAAGAAAGACAAACAAAGTTCAATTTACCTTAGTAGTCGATCGCGATCTTCAGGTCATCGTTTCTTCTCCTCTCGATCGATTCATGGTCGCTTCAAAAGGATGGAGAAGAAAAGAACTTGGGGAAATTTTAAGGAAGATGTAAGTTAGGGTTTAGGATCGATTTGGGGTTTTTTAATTTGAGAACACATTTCACTTAATGAAACGATGTCGTATTAATGAGTTGGAGAGATGAGGTGACGTTATAATGCCACGTCGGACGTCGGGTAGTTGTCTTCTGCTCGTTCGGTGCATTTTGCACGAAATCTAAAGGTCGAAATTTTTTTGTAACTTCTCAAAGGTTGGGATTTATTCACAATAAAAGTAAAGGTTGAGGTTTATTCTGCAATCAACCCTTATTATTATTACTTCTGTTCTGGGCATTTTTACCCATTTATACTGGCACGAAAATTAAGAAGTGTTATTTTTTTAATATATAATGTAAGAAAAAGTAGGGATAAATTGATAATATTGAGAGAAAAAATAAATAAAGTTGTTGAGAAAGATGAATAAAGTGTAAAAATGTAAATAATTGTTTTGAGATTAATGAATAAAGTGTAAAAAAGTTAAATGAGATGTATAGTGTACTTTACCATAAATGGAATAGGTAAAAATATGTGGGACACCCCAATATGAAAAGTGTGTAAAAATACATGGGATGGAGGGAGTATTATTAATTAAATTTCGTATCTTGTTTTACTTTTTCAATTTTAATTATTTTATATCAACTGCAATTCTATAAATGAAGAGAATACAAGTATATTTACTAAGTTCATTTATAACAACCCAAAATTTTTTTTCATAAACATTAAACTTAAAAACGTGGAAGATCAATAATTAATAAATTCTTAATACTAAATTTTATAAAATTCTAATATTTCAACATCTATAATCATATCATCATTACATCCGGTTCAAATACATAAGCTTTTCCTAAATTGATATGCATATACGACACGGTAATATGCCAACATAAGTTCATTACATCCGTTCACACAAACACAATTTAAAAACTTAAACTCTTTAAAATATTTAGTTTGTCCTAGATTAGTTAGTACTTCACAACAGTTCCACCACACCACCACCACGCATCTCAAGTTAACCTGTAAACATATGTGAAATGGGTGAGCACTACAACCGCTCAATGAAGTAACATATATCACAATTATATACCATGTAATTCACTTGAATATTCACACAACAGTACAATTTTTTAAATATTTGATAATCATGTAACTTTTAACATGTATCATACCATTGGCCAACTAGAGTCTATGCACGATTTAGGACCGTCGTCCCTGCGAAAACTTGTTTAATGTACTATAACTTTTATTACATATCACAGAACATAGTAAATTTTTTATCATTTCATGTCATACAAATAGTACGTAGAACGTCAAAATCATCACCTAAGATTTAAATGTAATAATGTATACCCCACATTCGATCCAACAAAAGCAGAGTTTAAAATAAATCTCTGCCTTCACTCACAGAACATCCAAAAATCACAAATATTATTCAATCAATATAATATAACTAAATATACGTAATCTAAATTTAAGAAAATTGCAAAACATGCCTTACCCACATAACCTACGAAAAGAAAATAAACCAATTCATATCTTATTTTCGGATACGTATATAATGAGGAAGTAAATAAATGGAGAAGAAAAGATTAAAGATTTTGTAGAATCGATTTCTATTTGAAATGTGAAGTTAAACAAGAAACTGCAGATGAAATGAACGTGAAGTGAAAACTGTACATAAAACTGCAATGAACTAGCAAAGGGAAAAATGACATAAGACGATACAGCTGACTCCGAGATCGTGCAGGAAGAGATTTGAATTATATGATAAAATAAAATGTGTCTGAATAGTTCCCAAAATTTGATAACCATAATTAATTAAATAAATAAAATAAAAAAAATCCATATTCCTTATCTAAAATTTAAATTTAAAAATAAATACTAATCGATATAATAAAAAAATGGGATATTATATTCTACCCCCTTAAAAATATATTTCGTCCTTGAGATATTACTACTTACCTCATAAAGCAGCGTCTCCGTATAAAGCATGTATCTCTTCTTCCCGTTCTCACGTGGCCTTATCTGGTCCATGATTACTCAACTGCACTCGAATTAGGGATCCTCCTCTCAAGAATAGAGATAGGAATCTCGTCATATGTCATATTTTTGTTGACTTCAAGATTCTCGTAGTTGATGATGTGACTCGGATCATGCACACACTTCGTCATCATAGATACATGAAATATATCATGTATTAGAGCAAATCTCGGTAATAGAGCTAAGCGGTAGGCTACATCTCAAATTTTTCTAGAATCTCAAATGGACCAATATATCTGGGTCTCAACTTACCTTTCCTCCCGAAGCGCACTACTCCTTTGTTGGGGAAACCTTTAGAAATACATTATCACTGACATCAAAGTGTAAGTCTTTCTTCCCTTGTCGGCGTATGATTTCTGTCTATCCTGTGCCATCTTGATATTTTCTCGTATCCCTTCAATCTTCGCTACTGTCTCTCTTGTTAACTCAAGTAGTAATTTTTTCTCTCCACCCTCGTCCCAATACAAAGGTGATCGGCACTTTCTTCCATATAATGCTTCATAAGGAGCCAACTGGATAGTTAATTGATAGTTGTTGTTGTAAGCAAACTATATCAATGGTAATTGACTTCCTCAACCATCATCCATATCTAGCATGCGTGCTCTTAACATATCCTCGAGAATTTGAATGGTTCTCTTGGATTATCTATCACTTTGAGGATGAAATGATGTGTTGTAACACAACATGGTTCCCATCGGCTTTTGTAAGCTCCGCCAAAATACTGAAGTGAACCATCGATCTTCGTCTGATACAATGGAAATGGGTACTCCATGTAATCTCACTATCTCTCGAACATAGACTTGAGTAAGTTGTTCTATCTTGAATGTTGTCTTTATCGGTAGAAAATGGGCCGACTTTGTTAAACGATCAAATACGACCTATATGACATTATTCCCTCTTACCTTTCTTGGTAATCCCGTGACAAAATACATTATTATGCTCTCTCACTTCCACTTTAGAATCTCGAGCGACTTCAATAAATCCAAAGATGTTTGATATTCAGCCTTGACTTGTTGACACGTCAGACATCTCTCCACAAATTTTACAATATCTTTTTTCATTCCACTCCACCAAAACATCTGACGCAAATCTTGATACATCTTTGTAGTCCCACGGTGAGCAGCACATGGTGTATTGTGAGCCTTTTCAAAGATTATCCTTCATGTCTTAGAGTTCTCTAGAACGCAAATCCTTCCTTCATAAAATAATGTCCCATAATCTGCAACAACAAATCCTTTATCACTTTCTAGAATCGCCTCCTCCTTAAACTTTCTAAGAAATAAATCTTCACCTTGATGTTCTTGGATTACACGTAGTGGAGGTTTTACCAGCATAGTTGCTGAAACTCTCTTTATGTCTCTGAGTCCATCTACCATCTCAATTCTCATCCTTTCAAACACTTTCTCTACCTGCTTTTACTCAATAAGGAAATTTACCATTCCGTGGTTGCTCTTTCGGCTTAAAGCATCAACTACTGCGTTAGCCTTTCCTGGGTGGTAGTGTATGGTGCAGTCGTAATCCTTCATTAACTCCAACCATCGACTTTGTCTCATATTCAACTCTCTTTGAATATAAAGATATTTCAAACTTTTATGGTCTGAATATATATCTCACACCTTCCCCCATAAATATAGTGCCTCCATATTTTCATCAAAGAATGCACAACTGCAGCCAACTCCAAATCGTGCGTCGGGTAGTTCAATTCATGAGACTTTAATTGTCTTGATGCATATGCCACAACTCTTCCTTGTTGCATTAGAGCACATCTTAGACCTTGCTTTGAAGCATCACTATAGATAAAAAAAATCTTGTGTGGGATCTGGAATCGTCAAAACTGGTGATTCAGTAAGTCTCTTCTTAAGTTCTTCAAATCTTCTATCACACTCTTCATCCCACATAAACTTTTCTCATTTCCTTGTCAATCGCATTAGCGGCATCGCTATCAAACCCTTCAATGAATCTACAATTATAGCCAGCTAAATCGAGGAAACTACGCACTTCATGCAATTTTTTAGGTACAATCGACTGATTGATAGTTTCGACTTTAGATGGGTCAACTTTGAAACCACTAGCTGTAATCACATGTCCCAAAAAACAACTTTATCCAACCAAAAACTCACATTTTTTAAACTTCGCATACAACTTTTCTTTCTGAAGAACTCCTAGAACCATCTGCAAATGTTCCTTGTATTGCTCATCAACCTTTTAATATATAAGGATATCGTCTATCAATAATATAACGAGCTGATCCAGAAATTGATGGAACACTCTATTCATCATGTCCATAAACACTACAGGCGCATTACTCAACCCAAATAGCATCACTACAAACTCAGTGGCCATAGCGAGTCTTATCGCTATCTTTGGAATGTTCGCCTCTTTTACTCTTAATTGATGATAACAAAATATCAAATCCATTTTAGAGAAAACATTGGCACCTCTTAATTGATAAAATAAATCATCAATCCTTGGCAGTTGATTCAGTTCTCGATAATCAATGCATATCCTTAGTGTACATTCTTTCTTCTTCACGAAAAGAACCGGTGCACCCCATTGCGAAACATTAGGTAGAATGAAACCCAAATCCAATAGTTCTTGTATTTGGAATTTTAAATCCTGTAACTCCTTTGGGCCCATTCTGTAAGGAGTCATAGAAATTAGCATCGCTCCAGGCAACAAGTCAATCGCGAACTCTACTTGCCTTTTCGGTGGGACTCCAAGAAAATCTTCTAGAAAAACATTAGGGAACTCTTGTACAATAGGCACTTGCACGATTGTCAGCTTCGAACTTTTGCATCCCATCAGGTTAACTAAATAACCTTGGCAACCTCCTTTGGTCAATGATGTGCGTTTTCTCCACACAATTAATTCTCAAGTATGAAGGATGCGATTGTAGCTTATATAAGAGACCAAGTTATATAGTAGAACTCAAAGGACAATTGGTTATCAATTTATTATTACCCAAATTAATAAAAAATATTATTTTGCAATTTATTTTGAAGGATATTATGAATCTACTAAATAGAATAATTAAATAACTAATAAAATAGAGACAGTAAAGAATAAATGATAGTTGAACAAAGTGAGAAGATAAGTAGCTCTTCGGGACATCTAGTTTCACTAATTAATCTCCCTTCTGTATATCAATGTCGAACTCTGCCTTGTGGACTATGGACGCATAACTAAGCCATGCAAATCTACTCTATCGACACAAGTAGACAAGCGTGTAACACGTGTGAATTACCTGAAAGCAAGAACATAATTTCACCCCCTTTCTAGGAACAATCAGTATCAGTTATTTCCCATGCACAAAGATGTACTTTAACCCGAAATTATCTCCCTTTATAGGTACTATGAAGTTACCCTCTTTATCCTACTGATAGGTGTTTTCTCAACACACAATTAATCCCAAAGCATGAAGGATGCGATTGTAGCTTCGATAGGTGACCAAGTTATATATCGAACCCAAAGGATGATTGGTTATCAATTTATTATAATCTAAATTAAGAGAAACTATTGCTCTGCAATTTAAGTTGTAGAATGGTTATTAATCTAATAAACAAAAATAATAAATAATAAATAAATAGAGATAATAGAGATAAATGATAGTTAATAAGTTAGAAGATAGGTAGCTCTACGGGCCATCCAGTTTCAGAAATTAATCTCTCTTCCGTATGTTAATATCCGACTCTGCATTGTGGACTATAGACGCATCACTTAGCCATGCAAATATACTCTATAGACAAAAGTAAATACGCGCGTAACACATGTGAATCACCTTAGAGCAAGAACATAATTATACCCCCTTTCTATGTACTATTAGTATCAATTATTTCCTAGTTCCAAAATTTCGTTCCCTAACTTCTCACGCAAGTTTCCTCGCGGATGTCGGCTCCTCTCGCCGCAGCCTTGGCAACCATCAGCGATCATCGTTCGGCATCGCCGGCCATCCCTCTTCGTTGTCGGTGCCTCTCGCCGACGATGGCCGATTGATCTTACCACTCCCCACGGCTGTCATAGAGATACATCACTTGTTCATGCTATCCGCCTAGGTTTTTTCTCTCATGGGGAAGAAATCAAGGAGTAGGATGTCGTCCAAGGCGTTGCCGGATATGCGTGTGAGTGATGAATAATTCAAATCGATGAAGGACTGTGCGAAGGATATTGAACAAAAAAAACTTTGAAGGAAGCAATTTTGGTGGATAATCTACAATTGGATGACGGTGCTGCCTTGGCGCAATCCATAGCGGCCGACCAGACGGAGATGAAGGCGGAGATCATCGTTGGCTCTATGGCCCTTGTCGTGGCAGACACGCCGGAGGCTGCCGCATCCAGAAGCCCCACGTAGGGGTTGGTGGACTCGCCCATGGATGATACAACTCCGGTGGTACTTATCGTCCGCAACCCGAGTCCTAGGCGGAAACCCTCGGCGGAAGGTAGACGCAGTTCCACCCAGGCGCCGGGCATCGGCTGGACGTTGTGACCCCCCTCGCCTCACCCTCTCGGGAGGCAGGCAGGAATCCTCGGTAGTCTGGCGCCGCGTCTCGGTAGGAGCAGAAGATTACAGAAGATTCTCGGCAAGGCACCGAGAATCTCGGGAGCGCTGAGATTTCTCGGCAAGGCAGAAATGATCCTCGGCAGGCGCAGGGCAATCCTCGGCAGCGCATCTCGGCGCACATGTCCGGCTCCCCATCTCGGCAGACTGCGCCAAGCGTGGGCACGAGTGCTGGGCAAGCCCCATGCGACACGCGAAAGTACGAGGTCGCGGCGTCAGGCTCGTGGCAGCAAGGTGGACAACGCGCTCAGTGCGCGCGGCAGGATGATTTGGACAAAGGTTCCGCTCCCAAGGAACCGGTTGACTACTCCAAGTTTGTCAACAAGAATAATATTAATCCGGATAGAAAACTCAAATACATCACTCCCTGTGATGAAGTGGCCTATCTGGATCCGAAGGATGACTCCGATGCTTGGAAATATACATTGGTGGGGTATTTATCGGGACGGTTCCCAAGCATGCAAGCTCTCCACGCCATCTGCCGAGCGTGGGGAGTTAAGTACACCATAGTCGTCCACCAATCGGGATGCATTATCTTCTGTCTCTGCTCGGAAGAAGATGTACGGAAAGTGTTGGATAACGCTCCCCACTCCATATGGGAACGATATCTTATGCTTGAAAGGCTCCCGCGAGCTTTTCAGTTTGATGACCAGGAAATCTCTCATGTCCCGGTCTGGATCCGCCTGCTGTCATTCCCATTGGAGTTGTGGTCGAATAACCACAGTAGCAGGTGGCCTTGTTGATTGGTAGACCTATTATAGTGGATGATACTTCTGTTAAGGCGGATAAAGTATCATTTGTTCGGGTGCGAGTGGATATTGATGTCTCACAGGAGCTCCCGAAGGAGGTTACTTTCTACTACCGAGGGGCGAACTACTCTCAAACTGTGCTATATGAACATCTCCCAGCATATTGTACTAAGTGCAGGAAGTTCGGCCACTTGGTTAGTGATTGTGACGAGCTTGATGGGGGAGATAAGGAGTAGAAGGAGAAAGAGCAGCCACAGGGGACCACACAGGTGGAAGAAGAAGTGGATGAGGAAGGGTTCCAACATGTGGGAACCAGGAACACTAGACCGAAGAAGAAGAGAAATAGAAATGGGAAGAAGAAGGCCGCGGGCCTTCAACTTACCCTCAAGCAGAGAGAGAAGGTCACGTCTGGAAAATATCAAATCCTTGACGATTTGGATCATGATGACTGAGTATCAAGAGGCGGGATGGTAAACAGCCCGCTCAAGTTAACACTAGAAAAACTTGGGCGTCGGAAATGAAGGAGGAGGAAGAGGAGGTCGTGGGCCGATCGGGATGATCTCCCCCCTAGCCTTACACATAGGACGGACGGAGGCAGGCGCGACACTGGAATCATTATCCAGGAACCGCAGGGTAGAGGTAATGGACCGGGATGAGGCAATGTTCGTCAATGACGTTCTTGGCGTAGAATATGCGAGGGCTTGTAGCCCCTCGTGCGCAGCGAGCAGCCCGCAGGTTAGTTCGCAAGCATAAAGTGTGTTTAGTAGGTTTTCTTGAGACTAGATTATCTGTGGATAATGTGGTGGACATTGTTGGTAGAATTGTTCCTAATTGGCATACTGTGAATAATTTTGATATTGTTGATGGTGGACGTATTGTGGTTGCGTGGGATTCCACTTTGATTACTGTTAGTAATGTTATGCTCCATGAGCAATGTATCTCTGGTTTAGTTCGCTGTTTGATTTCTCAGAAGGAGTTCCACATTAGTGTTGTATACGCCCATATGGAGTTGTTGATAGGCGTAGGCTATGGAGCCATCTCTCTTCGGTTGTCCCCGCAGTTAACTCTTCCTGGATGCTCCTTGGAGACTTTAATTGCGTCAGAAAACCAAAAGAGCATTCTGAAATTGTTCCGTCTCATCGGAACTGGTGTAGGGTGGATTTTGAGGAGTTGTGTGTTGAATTGGGATTGGATGATGCTAAGTCTAAGGGGTGCTTCTTCACTAGGACGAATGGCAGAATATGGAGTCGTATTGATAGAGTACTGGTGAATTTGAACTGGAATCTCAGTTTGGGGGTGGTGGAGTCGGAGTTCCTGCCCATGGTGTCCACTTCGGACCACTGCCATGCCCTAGTTTTGGTGTTTCACGCCGAGTGCTCGAAGGGCAGACTGTTCAGATATGTGAACATGTGGAAGACCAACAGTGGCTATTTGGATACAGTGCGAGAGGTATGGGACTCACAAGTGTGGGGTACGACTCAGTTCAGTGTGTGTCGTCGGCTGAAGCTTCTCAAGCCAAAGTTATGTCTGCTTGGCAAGAGAGACTTCGGCCACATCGTTGAGAGAGCAGAGAGAGCTAGAATGGAACTTGACAGCCTACAGCTGGATAGTCATGCTGATCCTAGTAACGTTGAGAAATGGGACAGATTTCGGGAGGCAGCCAAAAGGGTCGACTTCTTGTGTCACGCCGAACACCTTTTCCTCTCTTAGATGGCCATGATGAGTATTTGATCAACCAGGACAAACCCACTAGTTCTTCTATAAGAAGATCAAGTCTAACAGCGTAAGGAATATCATCCCCTCCATACGTACCGAAACTAGGCACACCTCCTCCCGGGATGAAGTCGTTGGAGAATTTCTTATGTTCTATAGAGACTTGTTGGGCACTACAGGGGAGTGTGAGGAGATTGATGATAGTGTATTTGAGTGGGGTGCTGTGTTGAGTGATCAGCAGGCACAAGAGCTAGTGGCACCTATCACGGCCGAGGAGGTAAAAGGGGTTGTGTGGAGTATGAACGGTGACAAGGCTCCCAGTCCGGATGGGTATACGACTGCCTTCTTCCGGGATGCATGGGATGTAGTGGGTGTGGATGTCGTGGCCGCTGTCCAGGAATTCTTTCAGTCCTGGAAGTTGCAGCGACAGATGAACGCTACGTTTATTACACTCATCCCAAAGGGGAAGCACGATCCGACTGTTTGGGACTTCCACCCTATTTCATGCTGCAACGTGTTTTACAAGATCATCTCTAGAATCATTATGTCACGTATGACGGATCTTATGGATGGGTTGGTCGCTGAGAATCATTTCAGTTTTGTAAAGAACCAAAGAATGAGAGACTGCGTGATACTTGCCCAGGAGATAGTGAAGAATTACGGGTGGGCAAAGCACCGATATTATAGGAGAATGGCAATAAAAGTGGATATAAAGAAGGCTTATGATTCGGTGGATTGGGGTTTTCTGTGTGGAGTTCTTACAGGTTTGAAGTTTTCCCAGCGTATGATAGGATGGATCATGGAATGCGTTACCACCACCTCATTCTCCATCTTGATCAACGGCACACCTGAGGGGTATTTCGACTGTAAGAGGGGCTTACGTCAGGGAGATCCTTTATCGTCCCTACTGTTTGTTCTCTGCATAGATTATTTCTCCTGGCTCTTCAGGAGAATGACCGTGATGGACAACTACAAGTTTCACTCTCACCACTGTGCGAAAGTAGGCGTCACCCATCTGGCGTTTGCGGACAATTTGATCATCTTTGCCAATGGCAACCGCTCCTCCGCAGAAGTTGTTGCTAGGGCACTTGATCTCTTCGCGCAGATGTCAGGGTTGGTAGTGAGCGCAGACAAATATCACTTGTTTATGGCAGGTGTTCCGGAGGATGAGGAGCATGCGATTCGTGAGGTGTTGCCTTTTCAGGAAGGCACATTCCCCATACGCTACTTGAGAGTTCCGCTGCAGGGAATTAAGCTTCGAGAGTCAGCCTTTGAGCCGCTCATCATGAAGATATCAAACTTGATCAGGGGCTGGTCCATGCATTTACTCTCGTATGCTGGTCGTCTGGAATTTATTGGGTCGGTGGTGTACGGGTTGATGAATTTCAGGACTTCGATGGTGAAGGTCCCCAAAAGAATTGTTGATAGAGTTGAACAGATGATTTGGAAATTCCTTTGGGGTACCATAAGGGGTGCAGTTCGTTGGGAGGAGGTCATCTTACCTAAGGAACAGGGCGGCCTGGGACTTAAGGGACTCGACCTGTTGAACGATGTAGCTCTTTGTGGTGTGTTGTGGGATGTGCATCATGAGAAGAGGTCGCTGTAGATTAAGTAGATTAACGCCATTTATCTTCAGTCCTCTTCATGCTGGGATGTTGAGGTAAATTATAGTGCCTCAATTGTATGGAAGGATATCCTTCGAGCGAGGGATAGGTTCTGGCACGGATCGGAGGCGACATTGTCACCTCATTCGCGACGTGTTCAGAGATGGGAAGGCTTCGTGTGGGGAAGCTGTATTGGCTGGCTGCTAACTCAGCACCGGTACAGCTTATCTACAAGAGTTTGTGGTTCCTCATAAGCATTCGTTCTGTATGTGGATCTCTGTGAGGAATCGTCTGCTTACCATGGACAGATGGAGATGTTACGAAGGCCCGGTTGAGTGCGTGTTGTGCGTGGGGGCTCTCGAATCGAGAGATCATCTCTTCTTCGGATGCCCGTTCACAAGGTACGTATGGAACCGGGTAAGGAACGAGGTCGAGTGGAGGAGACAAGTTACCACTTTGAAGGCCGACTTCAAGTGGCTTAGCAAGGAACAGCGGGTGCATGTGCGCGAAAGGAGAAGGTGAATGCTCGCTCTTTATGGAAAGCGTCTTCCTCATATGGAAGGCTCGGAATGAAGCGCTCTTTGATTGCGCCCGACCTTTACCAAATAGCTTGATCAATTCCATTCTTATGCATGTAATTCGATTTGAGCATTTGTTATCTAGATAGGGTTATTTCCATATTTTGGTTGCTCCGTTTGGAGTTGTAATTATATGATTGTACTCTAGCTTTGGCCTTTTGCCTTTGAATATTAACAAACGTTCAAAGTATCAATTATTTCCCATGCACTAAATACTCTAACCCGATATGATTTCCCTTTATAGGTAATATATAATTATCTTCTTTATCTTACTTACTAACTTTAATTCAATTCAATTAATTAGTATTTATATAAGATAGTTCTAATAAAACTTCGGAGTCCCCTCACTTAGAATCATAACATAAAATTTTGCTCAGCAGTGAACACACTCAATCAATAACCAAGATATGTATTTTGACTCTACATAATAGTTAAAGATGCACAAAACAACTCTGAGTATGAATTAATAAAGCATTGTCTTATATAAAATAAATCCACAAGTAGTGTTGTACGTAGTATACACATGAAAATTCAATTAACTAGATAAAAACTTTAAACCCTAGAACTACCAAAGCGGTTCTTGCCCATGACGCTTCGAAGAATGATCATGGTGTTCGGATAGATCTTACCCATAGTCTTGAAAATTATAAAAAAGATTAAGTTGCGAAGTAAACCCTAGATGTGGGCGCTGTTGCTTCTCGCTTCGTCTTGAATCTTCACTTGATTCTCAGTTGATTCATTGCACGAATCTTTCTACAGCTCCTACAGATGGAGTTATGGTTTGGATTTGGTGTAGGATTGATGAGGAATCTAACTCGCTTTTTGATGTGATCGACATCTGTTTAGCACGAAAATATGTACTTTTCACAGGCCATTTTCATGTGATTATTATATTATTTTAATATTATTTGTGAAGTTTATAGCTTATTCTCATAATTTTTATGACTTCACGGGTATTGTTGAGATTTTGCAGATTTTAATCATAAATTTGAATAATTTGATTAAATTGGAGAAGAGGGCATCATGGTCGTTACTTAATTAAGCAGTCGTGGTTACTTGTGAGTTTGCTGTCAAGGCACAAGTATTCAAATTGGGTCACCATTCCTTTTCATGCCACATCAGCTACATGTTTGAATAATAGATTGATCAGTATTGGAAAATCATGCAAACTTATCAAAGGTGGGCCATCGACTATGGAAATTGTTTAGGCATGAAAATGGGGCCATACATGTTCAATTCACTCAATGAACATGTAAAATGGTTCATGGGTTATCAGAAGTCGTGGGTGTATTGCCAAAGTTGTGAATATGTAGGGTCCATCCTAGAATGAAGTCCACTGACATTTGAAGCCCATACATACTACCGTGTGATCCAGCTACTCCACACTTGCACTATATAAGTCTCGCTACTCATATTGGCCATTAAGCCACCTTCCGCCTCCATCTCTATTCTTCACCCGCCTATCATCCATTCCATCCATCCCATCGGTCCGAAGAAGAAATTAAGTGCGATTGAGAGAGGAATCCAATCGGAGAGACAGGAGAAGAAAACAAGCCACGTGACACTAGGGTTTTGTTTCTTTTCTTTAATTTCTTCAATTGTTAATCTTGTCTTGTTATGAATTTGTCACCCATGAGAATTGTTTGTAATCTTATGAGCTAATACTTTTACAGTTCAAAGGATTAAAGGTTAGAGTAGTTGAATTTGGGAGCCTAGATAATTATTGTGAATTCATGCTATTGAGATTCTTGTTTATTCGATTTATTTCAGATTATATTATATGTTTGTAACGTCTTCATAACATGCTATTGATGTTGCCCGTGATGCGTAGTATGTTGTGTTAGCTTGTGTTCATACGTACATAATATTGTCTATTTGCTAGGGATTATAGTAGCTTGCCCCTGAACACGATAATCCTAAGGGCTGGTAAACTAGAAGCTTGTTATTCTTAGTCGAACAATATAATTAAGAATTCAAGTAGGAAGTGAATAAGTTGAGTAGTACTTTCAGAAAATATATGTTAGTCGAATTAGCCACCCGAAGGTTTATGAAATTCGCCTTATTAGTATCTAGGAAGGAGGTTCAAAATTGTTCGCTCATCATCTTATGATGTATTTCCATTAAAATAGCATGAATGAACAATAGGACGTCTAGGAAACCAAATCAACTGCACTATACCTGATACCTTAAAACTGCTATTTTTCTCTTGATTTAATCTTGAAAAATTCTCACTTTACTTTTAATGTTATTTCAATACATTAGTTAATAATCACACTTAAATATTGAAAATTGGTTACAATAGTTCTAATTGAATAGTAATATAAATTAAATAAATAGTTAACTATCTTAGTGGGAACGATATAATTTTAACTGGATACTTGCCATTATAATTGACATCCCTACACTTGGGGATTTTAATTGAAGTGCGCAAAATAAGCCTAACAGCATCCCTTTTTATACTTGTGAAACTCTTCTTACAGACCTTTACTGGGATTTTTCTTGGAAAATACGTCAATCCACGCACAGGAGGGTCAGAATTACCAAAAATAAGCGCATGTGTAAACGCTTGACCAAAACTTGTGAGGTTGAGCATACTTCGTCTAGGTCGAGCGACGGTTGAGTAGTCTTCCTGTTTGCTGACACTCTGTATAGACACTCGCTCGACCAACTTCAACCTCGCTCGACCAAATAGTACAGGTCGAGCGGCTCCTCCCGAGGTCGAGTGGCGTCTCGGACATTGTGTTTTCTAATTCTGAACACTTCTGACCTGTTTTCCTGTATAAATATGCTCAAATAGTCTCAGTACCATCTGATTCGTGGATTTACCCTAAACATACCGATTTGCCTTGATAATAGCCCAAATCGTACTCAATTTCTACACAAATCAGAGCTCAGAATACATTAATTATCACTCTCATCAAACCCCCAAACTTACATGTTGCTCATCCCGAGGCAACGAAATCAAAACAAAGGCAAGAGAGTATGATTCATGAGATCCTCTTATATGCACAACTTAATACATGCAATTTCATCAAATCAAAACATATAATCATCATACTTTTCATCTATGCAAGAACATCAATTAATCATAATACTTCTACGAGTACTGAGTCATCTAGCTCACTAGGTAAGTGTTTACTCTGGCTCTCAAGTATAAAAGATGTACACTTTAAAGGTTAGTATATACGCTCATAATCAATACATACATCCGCGTAACCATAAGCTTGATAATGGTCTCAAAGATCAATTCATAATCATTTCAATATTAGGATCACAAAGGACTTGTCTTATGGGTTGTAATGCTGGCTCTTTGGTAAAGGTATGAGAATTTAGATAAAGTGACTAATTCACTAGAAGAGAATTACCTTAGAGTTTTGCGATTCAACTTCTCCATCATCATTCTCATGATCTTTGCGATTCAACTTCTCCTTCTTTTCCTTGGAATCAACATTTTCTTTCTTCAAAATACAAGGGTACTAATTTCGGGCACTACCCTTCTAAGCAGTCGGGGTACTAATTTTAGGCATTACCCCTAGACACGAGTTAACTACAATCTTTCTTCATTCATCACAAGCACAATATTCCTCCCTTTCTTTCTTCAATTCATCACTTAACAATTTATTCAACTCAACTCTCTACTAATAAACATGTATTTCAAAGCTAAAGTAATGGTAATAAAGGTTATCTATCACAGACTTACCAAAGAAAAAGCTTTTAAAGGCTCAACAGGGCTTCCAATGATATACACGTTATAAGGTAAGGTAAACTTTGGCTAAGTGGCTTAGTTATCAATAATGGCCTAAGATCATCTCCTAATATCTATTAATCATGAATTTCAAACAAAACTTCAACCCAAGTTATAGAATACAAACGTATGAATGATTATCTCAAGAATAAACTATCATGCATCAATGTTACATTAATTTCCTAAGTACTCTACAAAGCATGCAATCAAAATTAATTTCCACATAAACTACAAGTAATAACAATACATGCCTTTCTTCAACAAATCAACATGTATCAAAAGTAAAATACACATGCATACCAATGAGTCTATATCAATCCATCAATCATCACCAAATGTACAAATATCCATAAACACCACCAATATCATCAATACGGCACATATCACTCACGCATGAATCTCATAACACCCAAATCAACTACCAATCAAACCTCAAAGCGAAAAGAGATGAGAGGAAACAGACAAAGGGAAAAACCTGGCGTGCCCTACTCCTCTGGAGCATCATCATTATCACTAATCTCCATGCACCATAAATTGAAATCCCTCCGAAGAACCCCAGAGCTTCCTATCAATCTCTCCATAGTTGGTCTGCATCTCTCCCAACCTTCTACCCATAGCATCATATCTCAAGTTGAGCGCAGCATAATTCGTGTTCACCAAAGCAAGTTGGCGGTTCATCTCCTGCTGGTTCGTATTCAATATGAAAAAGTACTCATTCATCATTCTGAAGTGCTCTTGATAGAAGTAATTCTGAGCCTGCCAGAAATCATGCTGAGGTGGTTGCTGCTGCTGTGGTGGTGACTGCATCGGAGGAATACCCATCTCCGGATTATTGTGAGAAATCTCCATATGTACATCAGGAATCGGCTGCTCAAACGGTTGTTGTGGCTGCTGTGGTGCAAAAGGCTGCTACTGTGGTGGCTCATCCTCCTCATACTCCGGCTCTCCCACTAATATCATATCAAGATAGAGATACACACCCTTAAGATGCATATCTACCAAAGCTTGCCAATCTCCATCAGCAAAACACGTAGCGGAGATCACGATGTGGGGAGGAGTGTTCATCAATAGATTCGCATTAGCCTGAACCGTGGTGAGATCAATGAGAAAGAAGGGCATCTTGAATGAAATCAAATTCATCCCTCAGATGAACATCCATACGCCATCTTCTCGTCGAGCCAAGTTCATCCTCACATACGCCAACATGATCAAATATGGTTCACTAATCACCGGTCTATACCTAGATAAATCCACATTGCAATGCTCGGCCAACGGTGTGACCAATCCACCAATATTCACCTTATGAAATGTATGTGAAGTGAACCAATGCAGCTGCTGCAAAACATAAGCCCCCAGATTGAAGTGGACCCCGTTCATCATGCACCATAAAGCATATAACTTTTCTCTCGGAATACATCCGCCCTCAGCTCTGGCAGATGGTGTTTCCTAGGATCCTATCCATGTACATTATCACCAGATTTCGAATGAAAGCAGCCCTCGATCGCTGCGGATCATAAACTCCTTGCAATCCCATGATCGACCTCCGGAACTCATCAGTAATAAAGCCTTTATCCTCTTGTGTTGATACATCCTCTGGGCACCCAATCATCCGATTGAACTTACTAGCGTACAGATATCTCAATTAGCCTCCAAGTTGGAACCATGCTGATTTAGGAGGAACAGAATCCTCACGAATCACCTCTAAAGTACATAGCATCTCCGCAGTGATATGAAAGTACGTTTCCCTCTTCAAATCCATGAATCTGCCGATCCCCACTAGGTTGAACATCCGCCTGATATCATTGATTATGTACATCTCCACCAAGGCTTCATCATCTTGGTAATGGGTTCGAGCGATCTTCCTCGAAATTGCTCCCCATAGCTCTTCCTTTTCTTCCCAATCCGGAATTTGTATTACGAAGTCGGACGATATCTTCTCATCTTTCTTAAGCTTCTTACCCGTCTCCCCTTTCTTTATTATTCCACTATCCTTTCTCTTTGAACAAGCAACAATGCCTTTTCCTACAAAAATTATACTTCAATACAAAAGATAGGCAAAGAAATAAGTATATCAACCCTAGGACTAAATTATCACATAAAATCTACTCAAGACATCAAATCATATGCTAAACCATTCAAACTCAACTTCTCCACAATCTCACATGTATAACCAATAATACCTTGACACATTAAATCATGGAAAAATTGACATTCTAAATCCCAAATGTCACTAAAAGATTCATAATACCAACATACTTCAATAGGAATTTCAAAAACAAATCAACAATTTAAACTCAATCCTAAGCATCAACACCATTCCACTATTCAAATTCATCACCAACGTCACTCCAAATCAACAAGCCCATACAAAAATTAAACAATTAAACTCAAGCCCGTGACATATGCATCATAAATTTCACAAAATTCTATCAATCCAACGTAAAATTGAACTCATGCAAATTTATGTAAAATTTCAACAAAAACACCCACTTCAAAATTCAATCCAACTACAAAAGCGTGCTTAGTCAACTTATCCAACTAAACTTCATAGAATAAAATCTAATTCAAGGGGAATGAGTTGAGAAAACATATCTTTGTCTCCAGCCCTAGGTGCGTAGAAGTGACGGAAAGTGCTTAGAATTCAAAATTGAGAAGAAAGCCCCAAATTTGACTTAAATCTCCCAAAATTGATGTGGAATGTGTGTGTTTTCGGTAAAGGAAAGTATTCTACGAGATTGGGGTGAAAGCCTTACCGTTTGGGGTGGTTGCTGATGCGCGTTTTCTTTGCACACAAAATTAATCCCCAAGTATTAAGAATATCAGTTGCAGCTTAAGCAAGCGAAAAAGTGATTATCTAACCCAAAGGACGGCGTATTATCAATTTAATTTTTTCTTAAATTAATTAAGACGTAATGCAATAACGTTCGATGATTGAATGATTAATCTACTAAAAAAAATATAAAATAACAAATAAAATAAATAACACTAGAAGAATATGAAAGTGGATCAAGTAGGAGAATAGGTAACTCTATGATAATCCAGTTTCACTCAATAATCTCCCTTCCGTGTGTTGATGTCTGACTCTGCCTTGTGGAATATGGACGCATCACAAAATCATGGAGCAAGAGATATAATTCCACCCCCCCTTTCTAGGTACTATCACTATCAATTATTTCCCTAGTCAATTAGTAATCTAACCCGATATGATCTACCTTATAGGTACTATAAAATTATCCTCTTTATCCTACTTAATAACCCGAATTCAATTCAATTAATAAGTATTCATATATGATAGGTCTAATGAAGCTTCGGAGTCCCCTCACTTAGAATCATAACATGGAATCCTGTTCAGCGGTGAACGCACTCAATCTAAAACCAAAATATATATTCAGACTCTATATACCAATTGAAGTTGCACAAAACGACCGTGAATATGGATTAAGAAAGCATAATCATATATAAAATAAATCCACAAATAGTGCCGTACGGAGTTTACACACGAAAGTTCAATTAATTTGTGAAAACTTTCACAACCCTAGTTCAACAAAAAAGGCTCTATCCCAATATGTTACGAAGAACAATCATGGGTGTTGGATATATCTTACCTGAATATCTGGAAAATTACAAGATAAATTAGGAAACGAAATAAACCCTAGATGTGGGAGTCGTCGCGTCCTTCTCCATCTTGAATTCTTCTCTTGGTTCTCCTCTTGATTCCACAGACGAATCTTCAAAGTGATGGATGGATGGAGGAAAGGATGTGGATGATGGTTGGGGGATGATCCCCCCTTGTGGGGTGTAGGATGGATTTGTGTCTCTCTCCAATTCGTATGATCTCTATAATGAATAATGATGTGATCTACACCCCCTTTTATACTTGTGAGCTCTCCTTATAGGCCTCGAATGGGCTTTTACTTGAGAAATATGCCAAATTTGGTAAAAGAAATCCAAAACTACCAAAAATAGAATCCAACGACATTTTGTTAGACCAAACCTTCTTGGTCGAGCAAGGCCTCTAAGTCGAGCAACTGGTCGAGGAAGCTCTCTATAAGTTTTTGGTCATTTTGCTCGAGTTTTCCTCTTCCATTTGACCAAGACGATTCTGGTCGAACAGATCTCCTTTGCGCAGTTTCACCTTTTCGCACTTAACATCCACATCCGGCCTTTGATTTGAGTAATTCTTACTCCCAAGTGATCCTCTCTTCCTTGGATTTTTATAAATATAAAGAACTCTTAGAAAATCTAACATTTGATTATGTAAAAAGTCATGCAAAGTGGACAGTCGTTTTGAGCAGGAACAGCTTGCGCGACGTCGCCAATTTGATCATAACTTTCTCGTTTGGAATCGGATTGAAGTGTTCTTTATGCCAAAACGACCCTCTCTTCTGTAGCTTTCCAACCATGATCACAAATCCAATTAAGAGCTCCACACAAATATAGAATAATTACACAAGTTGGACGTGCGTTTTTCAGCATTCTTGCACAAATTGCACATTTTCTCCAACTTTGCACTTTTGATCCTTTTCCCACCTAAAACACAATAAAACACCTCAAGTTCGCATTTTTCTCAAATATATAGAATATAAGACACTTGCGCAAATATATAATATCAATTTCCATCAAAAAGTTGTTAGATTGAATATTAAAACACACTTATTTTTACTCTCATCTGTTGCTCGAGAAAGGGTGGTGAGAAATGGTTGAGCAGCGCGAAAATTGACCTTATATTCGCGAAACTGCTTCTCCGCTATGGTCGAGCGGCATAGTTGAGTGGCTTAGTTGAGCGGCTATTCACATGGTTGAGCGGCAATCCTGTAAGATGAAATCGTCTCTGTACTGCATTTGACCTCTCTCTCGATCGAGATATTTGGTCGAGTGACACACGTTTGGTCGAGCATGACTTCTGTATTCTGAAATTTCAGGATCCACCTTGCAGTAGTCCGCTCAACCATAGCTCGACCTCAGTGACTAGTCGAGAGGCTCAACTTTTGGTTGAGCGGGCCTCCGACACTCCAATTTTTGTGATTTCTTCATCCCGTGAAAAACATAGACTAAAAAACAACATTAATCCTCATATGAAGCCAAAACAATAGCTATAGAACCACTTCTTAGACTTAAAAAATCAAGTATATATAACTCCGCTCACACTATAATAAATAAAACACCACTAAACACTAGGCAAATTGCAAAAAATAGACACATCAAAGCCGATTAAAGTTTCAATATACCAAAAAAAATCAACTCTCCTAGCAAACGTTACAAAGAAAAGATTATACTCTTGGTGCTATAATGAGGTAAGAACATCACACCCCCAAACTTTGTAGAAACAACAATCGTAACTAAGTTTGCAAAGAGATGTAATTGCCGAATAGTAAGCGCCTTAAATAAAGATTTCTTACACACACGAAATAAATAATGCAATAAAACAGGAGGGCAAGCCCCCAACAGGTGTTCATGTTTAACGTCAGAGAGTCACGACGGTACCACTTCAATGCAAGGTACCTTCAAAGACAACGCAAGCTTCATCCGGCGACTTAAAGTGCTTCAATCGATGCCCATTAGCCTCTATGATGCCTCCGTCTTTGCCCATGATCTCAAAACTCCCCCCTCCGCAAGCTCTATATATAATGAACAGTCTCGTCCACTTCAATTTCAATTTTTCTGCAAAGAGCTTCAATCGAGAGTTAAATAGTAATACCTCGTCTCCTTCCTTGAACTCCTTGAAAGTGATCTTCGAATCATGCTATTTCTTCATTTTCTCTTTATAGATCACCGAGTTCTTGAATGCTTGACTTCTAAACTCATCCCATTAATAGATGTGAGTCAACCTTAAATCCTAGACCTCCTTAATGAATAAGTTCAAGCTCCTTACATCCCAAAAAGATTTATGATGAATCTCTATGGGTAAGTGGCACGGTTTCCCATAGACAATTTGATAAGGCAAGATTCCTAGCACAGTCTTGTATGAGGTTCCGAACCCTATAAGACGTCATTAAGCTTCATAGCCCAATCTTTCCTATTGGTTCCCACTACTTTCACATGGATTTGTTTCACTTGCCTGTTAGCAACTTCCGCTTGCCCATTCGCTTGAGGATGATAGGATGTAGTGACCTTATGCTTAACGCCATACTCCTTGAGAACTTTCTCAAAAAGCCTATTGACGAAGTGCGAACCTCCATTACTTACTAGTTCTCTAGGAACTCCATAGCGGGCAAAAATATGTTTCTTCATGAATGACAAAATCATCTTTGCATCAATCATGCAGGTATGAATAGCCTCCACCCACTTAGAAACATAATCAATAGCAAGTAGGATGTACAGGAGTCCATTAGATGGGGGAAAGGGCCCATAAAATCAATTCCCCATACATAAAAATCTCTACCATAATGCTTGGCTGAAGCGGCATCTCATCCCTCTTGCTTATGTTTCCCATCCTTTGACATATATCGCATGTCGCTACATAGGATTCACAATCTTTAAATAAGGAAGGCCAATATAAAGAGGATTGAAGTACCTTAGCTGCAGTCTTTTGAGCTCCAAAGTGCCCCCGTTAGGTTATGCATGGCAAAAATCAAGAACACTCTCCATCTCAGGCACACACCTACGGACGATAGAATTCGTACAAATTTTTTTGATGAACGGATCATACCATTTGAAAGTCTCAACATCTCTCTTGAATTTAGCAAGTTGATACTTATTGAGACCTTTAGGAATTTCACCCACTGCAATGTAGTTGACATAATCCGCATATCATGGATCCATTCCTTGAGCAGCTACTACACAAGCTTTCTCCTCTCCTTCAGCAAACACTGCCATAACCTTTTCTTCTGGGAACTCCATATCATACTCTTGTAGAAGAAGGATCCATCGGATAATCCTTGGCTTAACTTCTTTTTCTCCATCAAGTGTCGGATCTCAGAATGATCCGTATACACTATAGTCTTCATGCCAACTAAATACTGATGAAACTTGTTGAATGCATACACAACACCAAAAAACTCCTTTTTCAGTTATAGTGTAACTCTTTTGTGCTGCATCAAAAGTTTTACTCGCATTGTAGACGGCGCAGAACTTCTTTTTCCTCAGCTGCCAAAGCTCCACTTTAAGTGCTAGATCACTTGCATCATACATAAGTACAAATAGTTGAGTCCAATCCGATGTGATCAAGATAGGTGCAATAATAAGCGCTTCTTTCAAAACCTGAAATGCTATTAGACATTCATCATCAAAAACAAAAGAGACATCCTTTTCAAGTAAATGAGATAAGGGCTTAGAGTATTTTGAAATTTTTTTGATAAATCTTCTATAGAATCCGGCTTGTCCAATGAAAGATTGAACTCCCTTCTCATTAGTAGGTGGTGGAAGATTCTCAATTTCCACCTCCTTTGCTCTATCAACCTGAAATCTTTTAGCTGAAATATAATGCCCAAGAACGATCCAATCTCTCACCATAAAGTGGCTCTTCGCCCAATTCAAGACAAGATTAGTTTCTTGACATCTCTTCATAATAGTAGATAGATTAGACAAACAAATATCAAAGAAAGAACCAAACACAGAAAAATCATCCATAAACACCTCCATGATTTTCTCTATCAACCCATCAAATATGGCCATCATGCAATGCTGAAATGTAGCAGATGAATTACACAATCCAAAAGCATTTTTCTAAAAGCAAAGGTTCCATAAGGGCAAGTAAAAGTAGTCTTTTCCTGATCCTCTGGTGCAATCATGATTTAATTATAACCCGAATACCCATAAAAAAAACAGTATAACTCATACCCCGCTATACGATCCAATATTTGATCCATGAAATGAAGAGGAAAATGGTCTTTACATGTATTTTCATTCAGTTTTCTGTAATCGGTACACACATACCATCCCGTAGGAATTCTAGTGGCTAATGTTTTCCATCATCTTCTTTCACTATAGACATGCCCCCTTTTTAGCTACAACATGCAATGGACTCACGTGGGGACTATCACTAATGAAATAAATAATTCTTGCAACTAACCACATTAAGATTTGCTTCCTAATCACTTCTTGAATCTTTGGGTTAACCCTCCACAGATTCTGAATACATCCCTTAGTTTCATCTAGCAACCTTATTTATGCATGCAATATGATGGACTAATACATTTTAAATCATCAAGAGACCATCCAATAGCAGATTTATACTTTCTAAGCACATCCAATAAATCTTCAAGTTGCTGATAAGTAAGAGAAGAGGATACAATTACTGGATAATTTTCATTGTCGCCTTGTTAGGCATACTTCAAGGGTTCCGGTAGCAGCTTCAACTCCTCCTTCTTTTCTTCTTTCGGTGTGGTCTCTCTATCCAAGGGTAGGTACTGCCTAGTCCACTTCACTTATTCAAACTTGATTCTTTTTGATTCATACATGTCATCTCCCAAAGCAAGTAAGTTTTCAAGAAATTCGATACATACCTTTTTGGAGAGCTCATCTAGCTCAGTAGTGGGAAAAATAAGAGATTCTGCCAAGTATGTCTCCAAGGGATCCTTTGAAAGAATCAAGGACATGTCTTCCTTCATGATCACCTCCACCACGTAAATGCTATGGCATTGTGTCTTCATTGGCATCTTCATTGCTTTGTCGAGGTTGAACAAAATCTCTTCATTATCCATGCGAAGTCTAAGCTCCCCCTTCTTAACATAAATCATAGCTCCAGCTGTGGCAAGGATTAGCCTCCCTAAGATAAGAGGGACATTATCCTTGTCATCTTCCATCTCTAGCACAAGAAAATCCACAGGAAATACGAGCTTTTCTACTTTCACAAGTACATCTTCTATCACCCCTTTTGGAAAAGTCATGGACCTATCTGTCAATTATAGAGCCACTGTTGTGAGATAAAACTCCCCCAAACTTAGTTTCTTAAATATAGATAAGGGCATCAAGTTGATACTTGCACTAAGATCCCACAGAGCTTTTCGTGCCGGCCTTTACCAATTTTACATAGTATATTGAAGCTTCCCGAATCTTCAACTTTGCTGGTAGCTTCTTCTAAATGATCGAGTTGCAGTTCTCAGATAGATTAATAGTTTCAACTCCAAGCTCATTTTTTTTAATATGATATCCTTAAAAAATCGGGCATAGTATGGCATCTCCATGATTGCATCAGAGAAAGGAAGTTCAAGCTTATTTTGTTCATGATATTCGAAAATCTCTTGAACTTTTCTTCCAATCCCTTCTTTACTAACCTGTAAGGAAACAGAGGAGGTGTCTTAGTTTTGGAAATTCCCCACTCATCGTGTTCGACCTTCTTTGCATTGTCCTTCTCAACTTCAATCTCTTGGCTCTTTTCCATTTTTTCTCAACTATCTGCCCAGTAATCTGCTCTTGAGATGGTACTGAAGTATTCTGAACTGCAGGTGTAACATCCTGTATAGAAGTCGACTTCGAATCACCTTACTTGACTTATGCTCGACCAAAAGGATTTGTTTGAGCAACCTGATAATGGTCAAGCGAGGTATCTGTAATCTGACTTTGATTGTTCAAGTGTACAGAGTTCCGCTCGACCTCAGCTCGACCAGACAAGTTTGGTCAAGTGGCAGTGTTTTGGTTGAGCGGGGTGTCTATAATCTGATAGTGATTTCTTCGGACCTCAGAGTGCCGCTCGAACCCAGCTCGACCAAGTGGCTTGGTCTAGCGGTGTTCAACTGGGGACACGACCTCTCTGTTTTCTGTGACTGGTAGTATTGGGCCTTCATACTGCGTTCCTGACCTCAAAGTGATGGCATTACAAGATTTTGGGTTTGTTATGCTTTGAGAAGGAAATTTACCTTTCTCAACTGTCTGCGTAAGCCAGTTCATATTCCCCGCCATCTCTCCCATCATTAATGTAAGATCTTTCATTTACTTGGACAATTCATCATGAATTGAGTCTATCTTCACTTCAAAACGATCCACCCTTGCATCATTCCTAGCCACATATCGGTTTATAATATCTTCCAAACTAAGTTTTCTTTCCTTGATCTTAGCACCTAGATCAACACCCATAGGCAGTTTGATTTCTACATTCAGATTGCTTCATGAAAATTCCTGCCTCCTTTGTTTTTGATAATTACCCGAGGGACCACGATTGTCGTAGTTCCCTTGGTAATTTTAGTTTTCTTGATTTTGAAACCTAGTTACTTGAATACTTTGACCCATGGCATAGTTTTCTTCATCAAATTCATCTTGGATCATTCTTTCTTCACCAACATCCTGCTACATCATCATTGGTACTCTATGTGACATCTCCGCAATTTGCTTTTGTTGGGACTCGAGTAGCTTGTCAATGTTCGCCAAACTAGAGACGATCTCATCTTATCTACTTGACTTTATCATAGTGTGCTCAACCTACGCTACCTTTCCAAGTACATAGGTACTTCTTACTCTATCAGTCGGCCAATCTCTTGAATTCATCGAAATACTCTCAAAAAGCTTTTCGGCCTCAATGAGTGTCTTTGTAAGTATTGCTCCATTCGATGAAGCATCCAATAAAACACGAGAATCACAATCCAACCTGTAGTAGAAAATACTTATATATTGTGCTTTAGATAACTCATGATGTGGACATTTCCGAAGCATGTCCTTGACCCTATCCCAAGCTTCATGAAATTTCTCTCCACTACCGATAGCGAATTGATTGATATCTTGTTTCATTCTAAACACCTTAGAAGGTGGCATGTATCGCCCCAAGAACTTCACTTTCAATTGCTCCCAAGTAGTGCATTCAGTAGCACTAAGAGTGTCATACCAATCTCTAGCTCTTTTAGTAAGCAAGAATTTAAACAGTATGATCCTCCTTGCATCTTTATAAGTTCCTACATCCTTATGTGTGCTTGCATAACCAAGGATCTTATTAAGATATTATTGAAGATCCTCAAAAGTTTCCCCTAGAGAAGGAATTTCTTTCTATCATGCTGATAAGAGCAGGGTGAAGATCAAAATCTACATCGGCTCCACGCACTCCTAACAACCCCACATTACCCCCTTCATTATTCATAAAGACTTCACGGATGCCAACATTGTCCGGATTTACCCAATCTTTGGCCATGTTGACTGCTTCTGCTTCCGATTTATCTCTGCATTGCAGCTTTAATCGCTTCCGAGTTCAGCACTTCAACTTCAACTCCTAGATTAAGAGTTTCGGTTGCTTCCACGTTCTTATTCTTCTTCTTTTTTGCCTTCTTTTTCCTAGATAATGCCCCAATTTCCAGATCAAAAGGCGCTAATATTCCTGCCTTTGTTCTAGTGTGCATACACCTAAGAAAATTTAAGCGTTAGAAATTAAAAATAAGTATGGAGTAGTTTCAATTAAAATAACAATAATAAAATTGATAAGGACAACCATCCCCGGCAACGATGCCAGAAACTTGATGGGCATTTTCTCAACACACAATTAATCCCCAAGTATGAAGGATACGATTGTAGCTTGGATAAACGACCAAGTTATATATCGAAGCCAAAGGACGATTGATTATCAATTTATTATTATTTAAATTAAGAGAAACTATTGCTTTGCAATTTAAGTTGTAGAATAGTTATTAATCTAATAAATAGAATAATAAATAGCAAATAAATAGAGACAGTAGAGATAAACGAGAGTTAACAAATGAGAAGATAGGTAGCTCTTCGGGCCATCTAGTTTCACTAATTAATCTTCCTTTCGTATGTCAATGTTTGACTCTGCCTTGTGGACTATGAACGCCTCACTAAGCCATGAAAATATACTCTATAGACACAAGTAAATACGCGTGTAACACATGTGAATCACCTTGGAGTAAGAACATAATTATACCCCACTTTCTAGTTACTATCAGTATCAATTATTTCTCGTGCACTAAGTACTCTAACCCGATATGATCTCCCTTTATAGGTACTACATAATTATCCTCTTTGTCCCACTTACTAACCTGAATTCAATTCAATTAATAAGTATTTATATAAGATAGTTCTGATGAAGCTTCGGAGTCCCCTCACTTAGAATCATAACATAAAATTCTGCTCAGTAGTGAACGCACTCAATCAATAACTAAGATATGTATTCAGACTATACATAACAGTTAAAGATGTACAAAAAAACTCTGAGTATGAATTAATAAAGCATTGTCTTATATAAAATAAATCCACAAGTAGTGTTGTACGGAGTATACACACGGAAGTTCAATTAACTAGATAAAAACCTTTATAACCCTAGAACTACCAAAGCGGTTTCAGCCCATGACGCTTCGAAGAACATTCATGGTTTTTGGATAGATCTTACCCATAGTCTAGAAAATTACAAGAAAGATTAAGTTGCGAAGTAAACCCTAGATGTGGGAGCAGTCGCTTCTCGCTCCGTCTTGAATCTTCACTTGATTCTCACTTGATTCGCTGCACGAATCTCTCTCTACAGCTTCTGCAGATGGAGTTTGGGTTTGAATGTGGTGTAAGATGGATGTGGAATCTAACTCGCTTTTTGATGTGATCGGCATCTACTTTTACGAACCTTTACTGGGCTTTTTCTTGGAAAATACGTCAATTCACGCACAAGAGGGTCGAAATTACCAGGCACACGTGTCCTCGCTCGACCAAAACTGGCGAGGTCGAGCGGCCTGCCTGTTTGCTGAAACTCTGTACAGACTCTTGCTCGACCAACATCAACCTTACTCGACCAAATAGTGTAGGTCGAGCGGCTCCTCCCGTGGTCAAAAGGCATCTCAAACTTTGTGTTTTTTTTATTCTGAGCATCTCAAACTCCCGAGGTCAAGATGGATGTGATATCTAATTCTCTTCTTGATGTGATCTGCATCCTTTTTTATACATGTAAACTCTTCTTATGGATCTTTATTGAAATTTTTCGTGAAAAACACACATGCACGCACTGGAGGTAAAATCCTAATGTTACGGCACTGACATGTCCCAGCTCGACCAGACTGAGCTTGTTCAAGCTGGACCTCCCTGGTTGAACTGCGTGTGTGTAAACTGAAACTTCGTCTTCCTCCCGCTCGATTTAACTACTTGTGGCTCGACCAAATCGCCTTGGTCTAGCTGCATAACCTTGGTCGAACAACCTCTCTATAAACTGAATGCAGCCAACTTGACTTCCCTTATGTAGCTCGACCAGAATGATAATGGTCGAGTTACGTCTCCATGGTAGAGCTATGCCTCGAAAAATATGTTTTTAATTTTGAGAACTTCTGACCTGTTTTCCTGTACAAATATGCTCAAATAGCCTCAGTAGCATTTGATTCGTGATATTTCAATAAACATCCCAATTTGTCTTAATAATAGACCAAATCGAACTCAATTTCAACACAAATCGGAGCTCAAAACACGTGATTTATCACTCTCATCAAACCTCCAAAATTCCATGTTACTCGTACCGAGGCAATGCAATAAAAAAAGGCAAGAGATTGTAATTCACAAGATCCTCATAACAAGCACAACCTATTCTAACACATGCAATTCCATCAATTCAAAACATGTATTCATCATACCTTTCATCCATGCAAAAATATCAATTAATCATAATATTTCTACGAGTGCTAAATTATCTAGCTCAGTAGGTAAGTGTTTACTCTAGCTCTCAAATGTAAAAGATGTACACTTTAAGGGTTAGTATATAAGATAAAAATCAATTCATACATTCACGGAACTATAAGCTTGGCAAAGGTTTCAAAGATCAATTCATAATCATTTCAATACTAGGATCACAAAGGACTTGTCTTTTGGGTTGTAATTTCGGCTCTTTTGTAAAGGTTGAGAATATAGATAAAGTGACTAATTTACTAGTAGAGAATCACCTCAGAATTTTGTTTTTCATCAAATAGCTTCATTCTTCTTCTCGTTCATCATTCTCATGATCTCTTTGATTCTTCTTTTCTCCTTCTTCACTTTTGAATCAACATCTTTCTTCTTTTCGAACAAAAGGGTACCAATTTTGGGCCCTACCCTTATAAGCAGTCGGGGTACTGGTTTCAGACACTACTCCCTCAACAAGGTTTAACCAAGAATTTCTTTACCTTCATCACTACACCAGTTTTTCCTTCCCTTCTTTCTTCAAGTTCATCACTAGCAATTTATTCAACTCAACTCTCTACTAGTAAATAGGATATTTAAAGGCTCAAGTAAACGGTAAATAAGGCTTTCTATCAAAGGCTTGCAAAGAAAAAGCTCCAAAGGCTCAACGGGCTTGCAATGATATGAATATTATAAGGTAAGATAAAATTTGGCTAAGTAGCTTCATCAACAATAATGACCTAAGATCATTTCCTAGTATCTAACCATCATAAATCTCAAACAAGACTCCAAGCCAAGTTCTAGAATACAAACGTATGAATGATACTCTCAAGAATAAACTAATACTCATTCTTGTAGCATGATTATAAAGCTCAAATTCTCACATGGTTAAGAGATTCCTAAGCACTCTTTAAAGCATGCAATCAACATCAATCTCTACATAAACTACAAGTAATTGAAAATAATATATGCCATCATCAATAAAATCATCAATCATAAAAAATAAGTGAACATGCATATAAAAGAAGAGTCATCTCTACTATCCAAATCATCAAGATCACACATCAATATCCAATGTATCAACCCATCATCATCAATATCAATCTAATACATCCCACTCAAGAATGAATCTCAATAAACACTAGCCACCACTCAAGAATGCTCAACTTGTAAAGTAAAAACAAGAATGGAGACGAGAGGAAACAGAAAAAGATAAAACCTGGCACACACTACTCCTCAGGAGCATCATCATCACTCGCTTGGTTGCGCCAATCATTGAAATTCCTCTACAGGGTATCGATCTTCCTGTCCAAAGCCTCATAGTTCTCATTTAAATCTCTCAATCTCCTATCTATAGTGCCATATATGAGGTTGAGTGCAACATAATTCATATTCGCCAACACCAACTGTCGATTTGTCTCTTGCTTGTGCGCATTCAAAGTGGTGAAATGCTCCTTCATCAATTAGAACTGCTATCTATAAAAACGATCCTGGAACTACCAGAAATCGTACTGCTGCTGTGGTGGCGGCTCATAATAATGGTGTTGTGGTGGCTGCATCGCAGGAAATCCCATCTCCAGATGCTCATGTGTCGGCTGCTGCTGCTGCTAATCATCATCCTCCACGAAATCTACTGGATCACATACTAAGATCATATCTTCATCACTATAAACACCTTGGATGTGCATGTCAGCCAACAGTATTAAATCTCCATCACCAATACAAGTGTCGGAGATCGCCTTGTGCTCCGGAGTGTTCATCAACAGGTTGTTGTTGATCTGAATGGTGGTAAGATCAACAAGCGATATCAGGAACATGAAGATTCTTTCCTCGAATAAACATCCACATATCCTCCTTCATCTGAATCAATCCCATCCTCACACAAGTCGACAGGATCAAGTCTGGGTCACCTCGGATCAGCCAATACCTAGTCAGGTCAACATGATAATACTTTGCAATCGGAGTAATCAAACCTCCGATGTAAATCTTCTGAAAAGAATGAGTGGAGAACATATACAGCTGCTGAAATATATATGCTCCTACTTTGAAGTGAACGTCATTCATCATACACCATAACACATAAAGCTCTTCTCTAGCTATACATCCTCCCTCGGCTCGAGCAAATAAAGTGTTGCTCAAGATTAGATCCATATATGCAATCATGATGAGCGTTTTTTGCAAGCAAAATTAATCCCCAAGTATGAATGATATCAATTGCAGCTTAAGCAAGCTACAAGTCAAATATCGAACCTAAAGAACGGCGTATTATCAATTTAATTATTTACTAAATTAATTAAAACGAATTGGCAATAAGGTTTAAATGATTATTATTAATCTACTAAAAAATTAATTAAAATAAAAAATAGAATAAATTAAACACTAGAAGAATATGAAAGTGAATCAAGTATGGAGAATAGGTATCCCTAGGGTAATCCGGTTTCACTCATTAATTTGTCTTTTGTGTATCAATGTCCGACTCTGCCTTGTGAAATATGGATGCATCAATAAGCCAAACAAATCTATTCTATAGACACAAGTAAATACGCGTGTAACACGTGTGAATAACCTTGGAGTAAGAGATATAATTTCACCCCCCTTTCTAGGTACTATCAGTATCAATTATTTCCCTAATCAATTGGTACTCTAACCCGATATGATCTCCCTTTATAGGTACTATAAAATTAACCTTTTTATCCTGCTTACTAACCCGAATCCAATTCAATTAATAAGTGTTTATATAAGATAGTTCTAATGAAGCTTCAGAGTCCACTCACTTAGAATCATAACATGGAATCATGTTCAGCAGTGGACGCGCTCAATCAACAATAAAGATTTATATTCAGACTCTATATAACAGATGAAGATCCACAAGTAATGTTGTACGGAGTGTACCTACAAAAGTTCAATTAATTCATAAAAACCTTCAAAATCCTAGATCAACCAAAAAGCTCTAGCCCATGATGTTACGAAGAACAATCATGGGAGTTGGATAGATCTTACACATATGTCTGAAAAAATAAATGATAAATTAGGAAATGAATAATACCCTAGATGCGGGAGTCGTTTTGACCTTCTCCGTCTTGAATCCTCCTCTTGATTCTCCTCTTGATTCCACAGACGAATTTTCACAGTGATGGATGGATGGAGGAAAGGATGTGGATGATGGTTGGGGGGTGATCCCTCCTTGTAGGGTGTAGGATGATTGTGTTGTGGTCCTTTCCCACATGAATAATGATGTAGAATATATATAGGTGTCAGAAGGGAATTAAATAAGGAAATAAAAGATATGGGTGAATCATGGAAGATTATTTGATAAGGATATAAAATAGGTAATTTTAAGAAAATTTTGGAAATTCTCGCTGGCAGTTGCGCGACTTTACGATTTTGAGCATAACTTTCTTGTCCAAACTTTGATTTTAGTGATTCTTGTGCTCATGCGATCCACTTTTTCTTTGATTTCTATGCATATAAAGATCTCATAAAAAGTCAAACATTTAAAAATGTAACAAGTCATGTAAAATGGAACAGTAGTGCTGAGTAGAAATAGCTCGCGCGACTTCACGATTTCGATCATAACTTTCTCATTTGGACTCCGATTTAGGTATTTTTTTCTTATGCCAAAATGATCCTCCCTTCTGTTAATTTCCAACCATGTATCACATTTTCATTTTTAGCTCCACACAAACACAGAAAAATTATGCAAGTTGGACGTGCATTTTTCAGCATTCTTGCACAAGTTGCACATTTTCTCCAACTTTTCACTTTTGATCTTTTTCCACCTAAAACACAATAAGACACATCAAACGCACCTTTTTCTCACTTATATCAAATTAAGACATTTGTGCTAATATATAACAACAATTTCCATAAAAAAGGTTTTAAATTGGACACTAAAAATGCTTATTTTCACTCTCATCAAATCACTTGGTTACGAATGAAAGAAACCTTCGAAGTATTGGCATTGTAGTCTCCTCCCATCTTAGGGATGGACCTCCAAAACTCATTGGCATTGAAATTCACATTCTTGGTAAATTCCAGTCGGACATCCAACCATCTCGTTAAACTCATTTGCGCACATCAACTTCAGCTCCCCGCCAATATGCATCCCCAATCCATAAGGCAGATAATAATGGTTACGATCAACAATCATCGTACTCAACACCTCATCTTTGATGTGGAAATACATCTCCATTTACAACTCCATAAATCGAGTGATCCCTACTCGATTAAATATTCAACGAATATCATTAATGATATTCATTTCAGCATAGCTTGGTCGTATTGGTACCAAGTCCTCGGTATCCGATCAGAAATAGCTCCCTACAACTCTTCCTTCTCCTCCCATTGCTCAATTCGTATGCCAAAGTCGGAAGGTCTCTTCTTATCTCTCTATAACTTTTTCGCAACCTCACCCTTCTTAGGAGATTTTTTCTCCTTCCTTTTAGAGGGTGTAGCTATTCCTTTACCTACAAAGATTACATTTCAATACGAAATAGAGGAAATAAAGCAAGTATATCCAACCTGGGACTAATTAAAGCATAAATCCTACTCAAGACTTCAAATTCATATGCAAGAGCTAATAAAAATCTTAAGTCTCAACTTCACATATTAGACATACTTCAAGAATCCAACATGCTTCAAAATTCAACAATTCTAAATAATCCAAAGCATGCTCAACTTCCACAATTCAATTACTTGTTATCGTCACTTCAAATCAACGATCCCATGTATACATTCTATAATTAAACTCAAGCCCGTAAGATATGCATCATCGATTTCACTAAATTCCATTAATCCAACATAAAATTGTACCCATGCAAATACATGTAAAATTTCAACAAAAACACCAAACATTCAAACTTCAATCCCAACTAAAATAATGTTTAATCAACTTACCCATCCAATCTAAGAATAGAATATTCAAATTCAAGGGTAAAGAGTCAAGAAAACATACCTTTTTCAGACATGGTATATACGTGACGAACGATGAAAATCCCAAATTTGAGTAGAAGAGTCCCATAATTGAACTTGAATTCTCCCAAAGATTGGTGTGGAAGTGTGTGGAGAGGAAAAAGAAGGTGTTGTGTGAGTTTAAAGTGAAATTCTTACAGTTCGGGATGAGTTCTCGGAGAAAGATGGCGAAGAAGTGATCGAGCAAGGCGCAGAAAACTGAACTACTTGTAGTTCGACCTCAGCCTATAAACTGAAAAATCCACCCTGTCCAAATCGACCATAGCTCGACCAGTATGATTTTGTCGAGCTACAAGAGATTGGTCAAGCTAGATGTTTATAAACTGAACATCTTCCGGAGTGCAGCTGAGTGTAACTCGACCAGAACTTCTTGGTCGAGCCATAGTGGTTTGGACGAGCTGGCTTTCTAAAGCCCATTTTTCATGAATTTCATCATCCCCTGCAAAACTCAGACTCGAATTCTATATTATGGATCATTGTTGACTAAACTAATAGCTAGATAACCAAATAGTAAATTCAATAAATCATGCATATAACTCCGCTCACACTATAAAATAACTAAATACCACTGAACACTAGGCAAATTGTAAAAAATCGACACATCAAAACCAGTTAAAGTTTCAATATACCGTAAAAAATCAACTCCTCTAGCAAATGTTACAAAGAAAAGATTATACTCGTGGTGCTAAAATGATGTAAGAACATCATACCCCCCCAAATTTAGTAAAAACTTAAGTTGAAACTAAGTTTGCAAAGAGATGTAATTGCCGATTTGAAGGCACCTTAAATATAAAAATTTCTTACTCACACGAAATGAATAAAGCAATAAAACAGGAGGGAAGATCAACCCCAAAAGCACTCATTTTTTAACGCCGGAGAGTCACGACGGTACCAATTCAATGCAAAGTATCCTCAAAAATGACACAAGCATCATCCGGTGATTTAAAGTGCTTCAATCGATGCCCATTTGCCTCTATGATATCGCCGTCTTTGTCCATCAACTCAAAACCCCCCAATGTGCATTTTCTTTGCACTCAAAATTAATCCCCAAGTATAAAGGATATCAGTTGCAATTTAAACAAGCAACCAAGTTAAATATCGAACCCAAAGGATGGCGTATTATAAATTTAATTATTTACTAAATTAATTAAGATAGGTGGCAATAAGATTGAGGATTTAATTATTGGACTACTAAACAATTAATTAAAATAACAAATAAAATAAATAACACTGGAAGAATTGATGAGAGTGAAAATAAGCGTGTTTTCAATTTAACACATTTTAAAGGAAATTGTTGTTATTTATTAGCATAAGTGTCATATATTTGATATAAGTGAGAAAAAGTTGCATTTGAGGTGTTTTATTGTGTTTTAGGTGGAAAAATGATCAAAAGTGCAAAGTTGGAGAAAATGTACAATTTGTGCAGGAAAGCTGAAAAATGCACATCAAACTTGTGTAATTTTTCTGTATTCTTTTAGATCATTGAATTAGAGGTTTGATACATTTGAAAAGCTACAGAAGAGAGGATCGTTTTGGTATAAGGAACACCTCAATCGAAATCCAAACGAGAAAATTATGATCAAAATGGTGACGTCGCGCAAGCTGTTCCTACTCAACACAATTGTTTCACTTTACATGACTTGTTACATCTTCAAATGTTGGACTTTTGGTGAGATATTTATATTTATATAAATCCAAGGAAAATAGGATTGCGAGAGTGTAAGAATCACTAAAATCAAAGTTTGGACGAGGAAGTTATGCTAAAAATTGTGAGGTCGCGCAGGTGCCAACGACAATTTCCGAGAATTTCCAAAAATTTTTAAAAATTATCTATTTCTTGAAGCACAATTAATCTCCTTACCACATAATCCTCATGATTCACCCATAACTTTTATTATCTTAATTAATTCCCTTCTCACACCTATATATAATTTATATTATTATTCATGTGAGAGGAACCGCAACACAATCATCCTACACCCCACAAGGGGGATCACCCCCAACCATCATCCACATCCTTTCCTCCATCAATCCATCACTGTGAAGATTTATCTATGGATCCAAGAAGGAGAATCAAGAAGATTTGAAGAGACGGAAGAGAGAAGGAAAGAGACCTCTACACCAAGGGTTTTCCTAATTCTTTTCTTATATTTTCTAATTTTCCGGACATATGAGTAAGATCTATCCAACACCCATGATTGTTCTTCGTAACATCATGGGCTAGAACTATTTTGGTAGATCTAGGGTTTTGAAAATTTTTATGAATTAATTGAACTTTGGTGTGTATACTCCTTACAACACTACTTGTGGATTTATTTTATATAAGATTATGCGTTTTTAATTCATACTCAGACTTGTTTTGTGCATCATTTTGAATACATATCTTTGTTATTGATTTAGTGCGTTCACTGCTGAGCAGGATTCCATGTTATGATTCTAAGTGAGAGGACTCCGAAGCATCATTAGAATTATATATATAAGTACTTATTAATTGAATTGGATTCGGGTTAATAAGTAGGATAAAGAGAGTAATTTCATAGTACCTATAAAGGGAGATCATATCGGGTTAGAGTACCAATCCTAGGGGAAAATAATTGATGCTGATAGTACCTAGAAAGGGGGTGAAATTATATCTCTTGATCCAAGGTTATTCACACGTATTACACGCATATTTACTTGTGTCTATAGAGTAGATTTGCATGGTTTAGTGATGCGTCCATATTCCACAAGGCAGAGTCGGACATTGATACACGAAAGGATGATTAATGAGTAAAACTGGATTATCCTAGAGCTACCTATTCTCTTACTTGATCCACTTTCGTAATTCTTCTTGTGTTTATTTTATTTTAATTGATATTTTATATTTTTGCTAGTAGATTAATAATTCAAACCTCAAACTTAATTGCCTTTCATCTTAATTAATTTAGTAAATAATTAAATTGATAATACACCGTCCTTTGGGTTCCATATTTCACTTGATCGCTTGCTTAAGCTGCAACTGATATCCTTAATACTTGTGGATTAATTTTGCGTGCAAATAAAATGCGCATCAAAAATACGAAAGTGTCTCAAAATTGGAGAATAGGTAGCTCTAGGATAAGCCAGTTTTACTACTTAATTTCCCTTTCAAGTGCAGGCTGACTCTACCTTGTGGACTATGGATGCATCACCAAACTATACAAATCTACTATGTAGACACAAGTAAATATGTGTGTAACATGTGTGAGTAACCTTGGAGCAAGAGATATAATTTCACCCCCTCTCTAGGTACTATCAGTATCAATTATTTTTCATGTCTGGAATCTAACCCGATATGATCTCCCTCTATAGGTATTATAAAATTACCCTCTTTATCCTGCTTACTAACCGGAATTAAATTCAATCAATAAACATTCATATATGACAATTCTAATGAAGTTTCAGAGTCCCCTCACTTAGAATCATAACATAAACCCCTGTTCATTAGTGAACGCGCTCAATCAACAACCAAGATATATATTCAGACTATATATAACAGTTGAAGATGCACAAAACGACCGTGAATATGAGTTAAAAAAGCACAATCATATATAAAATAAATCCACAAGTAGTGTTGTATGGAGAACACACAAGAGAGCTTAATTAATTATAAAACCTTCATAAATCCTAGATCTACCAAAACGGTTCTAGCCCATGATTTTTTGAAGAACAATCATGGGAGTTTGATAGATATTACCCATATGTCTGGAAAATACATGACATATTAGGAAACAAATAAAATCCTAGAAGCGAGAGTCATCGCGTCCTTCTTCATCTTGAATCCTCCTCTTGGTTCTCCTCTTGATTATACAGACGAATCTTCAAAGTGATGGATGGATGGAGAAAAGGATGTGGATGATGGTTGGGGGGTGATCCCCCCTTGTGGGGTGTAGGATGATTGCGTTGTGGTCTCTTCCCCTTGGTGTGATCTGCATCCATTTTTATATTTTTAGACTCTCCCAATAGACCTTTACTAGGCTATTTCTTCGAAAATACAAAAGTAAATGCACAGGAGGTGCGAAATTGCCAAAAATAAGATTTCGTGTCCTCACTCGACCAGAATGATCTTGTTCGAGCGGTTTGGTCGAGCGGCGTTGCACAGTCTCACCGTTTCGCGCATAACTTCCACATACAAATTCTAATTTGAGTGATTCTTGCGCTCACGTGATTCTCATTTCCTTTGATTTCTATTCATATAAAAAACTTACAAGAAGTCCAACAGTTTAAGATGTAACAAATCATGCAATGTGGCACAGTCGTGCTGAGTAAAAACAGCTTGCGCGACGTCACCTTTTAATCATAACTTTCTCATTTTGACTCCGATTGAGGTTTTTTTATGCCTAAACGACCCTCTCTTCTGTAGCTTTCTAAAACTTTATCACAATTCCAATTTTGAGTTCCACAAAAATATAGAAAAATTACACAAATTGGACGTGTTTTTTCAGCATTCTTCCACAAGTTGCACCTTTTCTCCAATCTGCACTTTTGATCCTTTTTCTACCTAAAACACCTAAAACGCGTCTTTTTCTCATATATATTGAATATAAGACATTTGTACTAATATATAACAATAATTCTCATCAAAAAGGTGTTAAATTGGACACTAAAATACGCTTATTTTCACTCTCATCACCCCCTTCGCAGGCTCTATAGATAATGAATGGTACCGTCCACTTTGATTTTAATTTTCTCGCATAAAGCTTCAAATGAGAGTTAAAGAGTAATACTTCGTCTCCTTGTTTGAAATCCTTAAAAGTGATCTTTGAATCATGCCACTTCTTTATTTTCTCCTTGTAGATCACCGAGTTCTTAAAAGCTTGATTTCTAAACTCATCCAATTGATTTATATGAGTCATCCTCAACTACTTTTGCTCCTTAATGGATAAGTTCAAACTCCTCACGGCCCAAAAAGACTTATGTTGAATCTCTACGGGTAGATGGCACGGCTTCCTATAGATAATTTGATAAGATGACATGTCTAGCACAATCTTGTACGCAGTCCGGAACCCCACAAAACATCATCGAGATTCATAGCCCAATCCTTCCTATTCGTTCTGACTACCTTCTCTAGGATTTGTTTCACTTGCCAGTTAGAGAGTTCGACCTGCCCATTCGCTTGAGGATGATAAGGTGTAGTAACTCTATGCTTAACACAATAATCCTTGAGAACTCTTTCAATAAGTTTATTGACGAAGTGTGTACCTCCATCACTCACCAGAGCTCAAAGAACTGCGTAGCAGGCAAACATATGTTTTTTCAAGAATGACAATACCATCTTTGCATCATTCATGCGAGTTGGAATTGCTTCCACCAACTTGGAAACATAGTCAACAACGAGAAGGATATAGAGAAATCCATTAGATGGGGGAAAAGGACCCATAAAATCGATTCCCTATACATCTAAGATCTTGACTACAATGCTTGTCTGAAGTGGCATCACATCCCTTTTGCTTATGTTTCCCATCCTTTGACATCTATCGCATGTTACTACATAGGATTCACAATCTTTAAACAAGGTAGGCTAATACAAAGCGGATTGAAGTGCCTTTGATGCGGTATTTTGGGCTCTGAAGTGCCCTCCGTTAGGTTGTGCATGGCAAAATTTAAGAACACTCTGCATCTCCATCTCAAGCACACACTTACGGATGACAGAATCCGTACAAATCTTGTACACAAATGAATCATACCATATGAAAGTCTCAACATCTCTCTTAAATTTGGCAAGTTGATACTGTTGGCGCTTGGATCGTTTGATTAACGTGACCCATTAGGTATCCATACATTTCTAATATCAGCGGAAGCAATAAATCATAGAAACGATTACCGTTCACCAAGATATGTAGAAGATGAAGGATTCTCGCTGACAGATTGTGCAGTCCCACGAGAATGGACATAACTTCCTCGTCTGATGTTGGAATTGAATGATCTTTGTGCTCAGACGATCCTCTCTTCAACGGCTTTCTGGCAATATATTGATCATCAAATTCTAAGTACTGTACGATTTTATTCAAATTTCGCAAGGTGGCGGACAGCAGCAAATGAGAATCATGTGATCAAACGTTTAAAATAATAGCATGCTTATTGCACTGGTAACAAATTAATAATTGATGGTTATAGGAAATTATTTAAGGGCGTGTGGACTTCTCCAACAGTAAGGCACACAAGCTTTGGTTACATAGTACCAAATAATGGTATACACTTAGGTGCAATTAATATATGTCCTCCCCAACTGAGTCACTGCTATTAAATTGCACGGCTAAAGGACAATCGACTATTAATCATTGAGTCATAATGTTAGTTGTGACGTATGGAATTAATGGGCAAAACCTTCTCTTGTGAATGTTCGGGTTTGTATACGTCCACACTAACGTGGCATGCAAATTCACAGTGCTTGAGATGTCGGTGAATTTATTTTTTATTGTTTATTGAGGGAATCAATTTAAAATTTAAATTCGAAGAGTTTGATCGTCGTATTTATTTATTTTATTCTCTGAATTTTTTGAATAGTTTATTTCGCTTATTGTTAACTAAAGGAAAACATATTTACTGGTCCACAATAAATGATTAGAAAAGAATCTTGATTTTAATTATTACTGCTTAGAAAAATAAAAATGTGTTCTCACTAAGGATATGCTCTCTAGTTCCTATTAAAGTTTCTAAAGAAAAGATGAGAGGTTCATAGAAATATGATGGTCTCATGAGACTCTTCGGATACTGGAGTAAGTTAGAAAGGCAAGAGGTCATGGTTAACTTGATGAATGAATTGAAAATACTTGGAATATAAATTGAAGGGGAAACCTAGCTCAATTTATTTTCATAATTTGCCTTAACGTTTTGAGCAAGTTTCACCCGAATTACAAAAGGTTTTTATACGGTGGGAAAACTTCAAACAAAACGTACGGCGAAGGAAGACCAATTTCATCAAGAGGTGAACAAGGTTAGTTTCTTATTCACTAGTTATTGAAACATGATTAATGATGGCGTCTACTGACACGTTGTGTGTAGATACATGAATCATTAAATGTTTATAAGTAAGTGATGATGAGATTATAAAGTACATGGGAAAGCTACCAAAGTAGTGGTTGTTGCAGTGAAAGTTGTTTACTCATCTTATGATGGGAATGAATGTTTGGTTTTGAGAAATTGACTTTACGTACGTTTTCATAGAAATAATTTCATTTCGGTTTCCATGTATTTATAGATGGATACTCTATTTTATTTAAATGACGAGGTCATTATAATGAGGGATAGAGATATAATTTGTGTGGTACGTTGTTAGACAATTTGAACACTCTTAAATCATGTTAATACCACGAATGTAATATTTAGTAATTAATAATGCATCTTCTAGTCTTATAAGAGAAAGGAACCTTCGGAGATGAACTAAACATACTTTTGACATCTAAGACTAGATCATTTAACTTAAGTACGATTCTAAAGTTGATAGTTGATGAACCATAAGGTTTATTGAAAGTGGAAACTATCGAACTAGTGAGTCTTACTTGGAAGTAAAAATGATTAATTGCTTTTTCAAGGCAAAGGGGTATAGAGCCATGAAAAGATATATTGGAAATGGTTCATTCTGATTTAAGCGATCATGAGATTATCTTGTCGAGAGGTGGTTATGAATGTTCATCATTTTGTTTGATGATTATTCTAGTAATAAGATATATTTATTTGATCCACTGCAAGTCTGAGTACTATGATTAATTCAAGAAGTGCACGGCTGATGCGGTGAAGTATCTTGGAAAATATATCAAGTCACTGTGATCCAATCATAGTGGCGAGCACCTCTTATGATAGTTTAGGAGCTGTTAATCAGAGGGTGAGATTGAATCTCAAGTTGCCTACACTCGGCATACCCTAACTGAATGGTGTGGCGGAAAGAAGGAAAAAGGCTCTTATGGATATGGTTAGATAGAATGATGAATTATTTGAAATTACTAAATTCATTTTATGGGTAAGCCCTAGAAACAATATGTCGAATTGATGTTTGTGGGATATCCTAGAAAAATGAAGGGTGGTTTATTTAATAGTCCAAAAACATCAGAAAGTGATTGTTAACACAACCACTATATTTTTGAAGAACGACTATGTAATAAATCACATAGTCATGTATAAAATGTTCAAAAAGCTGTGAGAAAGGAAACACAAGTTTTAGTACCAAGAATACAAGAGGATATACCACAAGTAAACTGCATCGCGTGTCACGTTTGATACACAATTGCATGTAGTGTCTTGTCGGGGTGGGAGGGTTATTTTACAACCTAAAAGATATATGTTTTGGAAGAGTCGTAAGACTTGGTCCCTAGTAAATATAAAATCAGCCTATGGATATACGAAGCACTACAAGATCGAAATGCCAAATCTTAGTAAGTTGCAATGAATTTTGAAATAAAATCTAAGGATTCTAAGTCAAATCTGGAAGCTTGTAGGACAAATAAATGGTGTAAAAACCATTGGAGTGGGTCTACAAAATTAAAAGAGGATCGATCACATTATGTTGATTCGGATTCTTTTATTTGTTGTTGTTCATATTAAATATGAGGTAAGACAAATAGATGTCAAGACAGCTTTCCTGATTGGAAATCTTGAGAAAAATATCTATGTGAAGCAACTAGAGTGATTCATTGCAAAGAGCTAAGAGCATTTTGATTGTAAGCTTAAAAGTGTTCATCGATGGACTAAAGCAAGCTTCAAGATCATGGAACATCCATTTTGATTGGGAAATCCAGTAATATGGATTTAATCAATGCTCGGATGGATCTTGTGTATTGAAAAGAATGACGGAAATATGGTGGTATTTCTTGTATATACGTGGATGGTATCTTGCTCATTGGAGACAATGAAAGAGTATTGTCGAGCATATGGACATGGTTAATATAGCAATATGAAATGAAGGACTTAAGAAAAGCAAAATATATCCTTTCAATCATGGAAATAAAGATCACAAGAAAGGATGTTGTGTTTGTCTCAATCTTCATAAAATGATACAATCCATACTCGTTTTTAGCATGTGACTTTATCTAAGTATTTGTGTCATAAGACACAATAGAAGATAAAATAGATAAGGGCGGTTCCCTATGCTTCGACAATAAGAAAGCTTAATCTATGGAATGTTATGTATGAGATTGGATATCTGTATTGCCAATGTATTATCAATGGCATAGTCAGTGGGCATCAAGGTAACCCGGAACTAGAATATTGAATTATGGTAAGACATATTTTAAGTGCCTGAAGAGGACTAGAAATTATATGTAAGCTTACCGGAATAATTCATTATTTCTTGGTGGTTACTTAGATTCGGGTTTTTCAAATCATATGGACGGCAGTAAATCCAACTCAAGGTTATGTGTTTAATGGAAGTAGATCCGTAGTATGAAGGAGTGTCATATAGAAATATATTTCGGACTCCACCATGGAAATATAATAATATTGGAGCCTTGTGGTAGCCAAAGTATCTATATGGTTCTAGAAACTTCGTAATAAACTTAGTTGTGATTTTGAGTTTGTCCATGGTTATCACAATTTATTGTGATAATAATGGTGCAGTAGCAAACTTGAAGGAATCACGAGTCCATAAGGAAATTAAACACAATGATAGCTAGTACTACCTGATATGAGAAATCGTATAATGAGTGGAAGATTGTTTTCACCTAGATTACATCGGATGATAACCTAGTAATCCTTTTACAAGGATCTTAAGACGAAAGCTTTTAATGGTCATGTAGTGGGAGTGGTAATCAGATGTATGGCAGCAGATATGGCAGCATAGTCTTTTAGTATAAGTGGGAGATTGTTGGATTATATACTAAAAGTGTTGCTTTTTGTATAAACAATATTTTGATAATATTTGAAATGAGAATCATGTGGTCAAACGTTTACAATAATGTTGTTGTAAAATTCCATTTACTTTATACTGTAGATAATGTAGTGTGCGGCGTCACACGGAAGATCGTATTATTGGCTTCTTATAAAGTATAAACAGATGTTCACAACCGAGATAGACGGGGACTATCTATCGATATGGTTGTAGTGTGATTTGACATTAGTCCATCTTGACTATAAAATTGCACTAGTGCACTTTGTGTATTGAACAGGACCGCGTTGAGATCGTTCAGTTTATAATGACTATATAATAGAACTTGATCTCTGTTATTATGGATGTTCGTACTCTTAATCCCTATACAATAACATCAACATGTAAGGCAGTATTTATTTCTTTGATTCATCAATGGGTGAGATTTAAAAGACAAATCAATAAGCTTGGTGAGTTGGGAGATGGTGCTGTCTCTATGGTGTGTTGTTGATTGTAGAAAGAATCCGTGTCCTAACGGAATTGGTTGATGATATTCCCTTGAGGAGCTCATAATGATTATCATGTAAACCCTGCAGGTGGATTTATTCCGACATGATAATAAGGTTGAGTGGTACTACTCTCGATAAATATATTAATTAATGGAGTTGTTAGTAACTTAATTAATTAATGTGCATTGAATCTTAAACACGGGGAGATTAACAGGCTCATAATAAGAAGGAGCCCATAAACATAATTTGGGATTAGGGTGTCAGTGCAATAATATTTCTTTAGTGGAAGGATTTATTATTGTTGAACTTAAGCATAAGTTTTAGGCTAAACTTGGATGCTTAAGCACAATGGGAGGTCCAAACCCTAATTTCTCCTCCTGGTGCCTATTGTAACCTATATAATAGCCAATCTTATCAATCCAGATCCTGAATCACATGCATAACACTTGTGAAAGGCATATTAGAGTTGTAGACTGAGTTCGTCTTGTAGATCATTGCCCACACCAATGTCAAGACTTGGCTTAGGAATACAACAGAAGACCGAAAGATTGTTTGCTGTTTCTGTCTTTCAACTTACTGATTTTTCTAAAATCGTGTGGAATTCCGAACTGAACGGAAAGCCACGGAAGAGAGGATCATTTTGGCACGTAGATCACTAGAATCGGAGATAAGATGAGGGCGTTATGGCCAAAACCGTGACGCTGTGTAGGCTGCCGGTGAGAATCCATCTTCTTCAACATACTATGGTGAGAGGTAATATGTTTTTTGTTTTCTTGCTTCCGCTGTAGAAACCCTAACGGTTCATGTTAAACAAAATATCCGAACGCCAACACTATGTACTCAAATGAGTCATCACAATACTCCCTTGTCTCTAACCTTGATAGGTGATCCGCCAACACATTCTATGTTCCTTTCTTATCCCGAAACTCCATATCAAACTCTTGCAGAATAAGGATTCATCTAATGATCATGGGCTTCACTTCCTTCTTCTCCATCAAGTACCGGATCGTAGAATGATCCGTATACACTATGGTTTTCATGCCAACTAAATATTGTCGAAACTTATTAAATGTATACACAACAGCAAAAAACTCCATTTCATTGACAGTATAACTCCTTTGTACTGCATCAAAAGTTTTACTCGCATAGTAGATGGCACAGAAGAACTTTTCTCTCAAATGCCCAAGCACCACTCCAAGTGATAGATCACTTGCATCACACATGAGTACAAATGGTTGAGTCTAACTCATTGTGATCAAGATAGGTGCAGTAACAAGCGCCTCTTTCAAAACTTGAAAAACTGTTAAACATTCATCATCAAAATTAAAAGAAACATCTTTTTCAAGTAAGTGAGACAAGGTCTTGGAGTATTTTGAAAAGTCTTTGATAAATCTTCTATATAATTTGGCGTGTCCAAGGAAGGACAGCACTCCCTTCCCATTAGTAGGTGGTGGAAGCTTCTCAATTTCCACCACCTTGGCTCTATCAATCTACAATCTCTTGGGCAAAACATGGTGCCCTAGAACAATCCCATATCTTACCATGAAGTGGTACTTCTCCCAATTCAAGACAAGATTAGTATCTGGGCATCTCTTCAAAACAGTAGATAAGTTAGACAAACAAATATCAAAGGAGGAACCAAACACAGAAAAATCATCCATAAACACCTCCATGATCTTTTCTATCAAACAACCAAATATGTCTATCATGCATCTTTGGAATGTAGCCGGCGCATTACATAATCAAAATACATATTTCTAAAAGCAAAGGTTCCATATGGGCAAGTAAAAGTAGTCTTTTCTTGATACTCGGGTGCAATCATGATTTGATTATAACCTGAATACCCATCCAAGAAGCAATAAAACTCATACCCTGCTAAACGATCTAACCTTTAATCCATGAAAGGAAGAGGGAAGTGATCTTTGTATGTATTTTCATTCAGTTTCCCATAATCCGTACACACCATCCCGTAGGAATCATAGTGGTAAATATCTCTCCATCATCGGCTTTCACAATAGTCATGCCTCTCTTTCGGCTACAACATGCAATGGACTCGTATGTGGACTATTACTAATGGGATATATAATTATTGCATCTAACCACGTTAAGATTTGCTTCCTAATCACTTCTTGAATAGCGGGGTTAATAACTTATTTTGAATACTCCCCTTAGCTTCATCTAGCAACCTTATTTTATGCATGTAATACGATGGATTAATACCTTTCAAATCATCAAGAGACCCTCTTATAACAAACTCATATTTTCTAAGCACATCTAAGAACTCTTCAAGTTGATCATCAGTAAGAGAAGAAGATACAACTACCGGATATGTTTCATTGTCACCTAGATAGGCATACTTCTAATGTTCTAGTAGTGGCTTCAACTCCTCCTTCTTTTCTTCCTTCTGTGTGCTCTCTCGATCCAATGGTAGCTACTGCCTAATCCACTTGACCTCTTCAATCTTAGTTATTTTTGGTTCATACCTATCCTCACCCAAAGTAAGTACGTTTTCAAGAAATTCAATACATACCTCGTTGGAAAGTTCATCTAGCTCTACAGTGGAAAAAGTAAGAGACTTCGCTAAGCATGTCTCCAAATGATCCTTTGAAAGGATTAAGGACATTTCTTCTTTCACAATCTCCTCCACCAAATCAATACTATAACAATATGTCTCCATAGACATCTTCATTACTTTTTCGAGGTTGAACAGAATCTCTTCTTTATCCATTCGCAACCTAAGCTCCCCCTTTTTTGCATCAATCATAGCTCCAGTAGTGGCAAGGAATGGCCTTCCTAATATAAGGGGAATATTATCCTTGTCATCTTCCATCTCTAGCACAAGAAAATCCAGAGGAAAGACAAGTTTCTCTACTTTCACAAGTACATCTTCTATCACACCCTTCGGAAAGGTCATGGACCTATCTACCAATTGTAGAGCCACTGTTGTGGGAGAAAGCTCCCCCAAACTTAGCTTCTTGAATATAGATAAGGGCATCAAGTTGATGCTTATACCAAGATCGCACAAAGCTTTTCATGCCAGACCATTTCCAATCACACATAGAATCGGGAAGCTTCTCGGATCTTTTAACTTTGCTGGCAGATTCCTCTAAATGATTAAGCTATAGTTCTCTGATAGATTAACAGTTTCAACTGCGTTCAAGCTTCTCTTCTTCAATATGATATCTTTTAAGAATCGGGCATAATATGGCATCTCCATGATTGCTTCAGTTAAAGGAATGTTTAAGCTTATCTTGTTCATGATATATTGGAATCTCTTAAACTTATCTTCCAATCCCTTCTTCACTAACCTCAAAGGAAACGTCAGAGGTATCTTTGTCTTAAGGATGCCCCATTCGTCACGTTCAACCTTCTTCGCTTTATCCTTCTCAGCTCTCAATATTTTGGCATTTTCCCACTTCTTCTTCACTATTTGTTCACTATTCTGCTCTTGTGATGGTACTAGACTATTTTGATTAATAGGTGTAGCGTTTAGCATAGAAATGGGAGACGATTGATGCTGCTCGACCACAGCTCGACCGGAGTAGCCTGGTTGAGTTAGGTGGGTTTGGTCGAGCTGGGTCTCTGAAAACTGATGGGCGTTTCTCAATACACAATTAATTCTCAAGTATGAAGGACGCAATTGTAGCTTAGATAGGCGATCAAATTATATTTATCGAACCCAAATGATAATTGGTTATCAATTTATTATTATTTAAATTAATATAAACTATTGTTTGGTAATTTAAGATGTAGAATGGTTATTAATCTAATAAACAGAATAATAAAATAACAAATAAAATAGAGACAATAAAGATAAACAAGAGTTAGCAAGTGAGAAGACAGGTAGCCCTTCGGGTCATCCAGTTTCACTAATTAATATCCTTTCTGTATGTTAATGTCCGACTCTGCCTTGTGGAATATGGACACATCACTAAACCAAGCAAATCTACTCTATAGACACATGTAAATATGCGTGTAACACATGTGAATCACCATGGATAAAGAACAAAATTATACCCCCCTTTCTAGGTACTATCAGAATCAATTATTTCCCGTGCACTAAGTACTCTAACCCGATATGATCTCCCTTTATAGGTACTATATAATTATCTTCTTTATCCTACTTACTAGCCCGAATTCAATTCAATTAATAAGTATTTATATAAGATATTTCTAATGAAGCTTCATAGTTCCCTCACTTTGAATCATAACATAGAATCTTGTTCAGCAGTGAACGCACTCAATCAATAACCAAGATATGTATTCAGACTTTACATAATAGTTTAAGATGAACAAAACAACTCTGAGTATGAATTAAAAAAGCATTGTCTTATATAAAAAATCCACAAGTAGTGTTGTACGGAGTATACACACAGAAGTTTAATTAAATAGATAAAAACTTGCATAACCCTTGAACATCCAAAGTGGTTCTAGCCTATCATGTTTCAAAGAACGTTCATGGTGTTTGGATAGATCTTACTCATAGTCTTGAAAATTACAAGAAAGATTAAGTTGCGGAGTGAACCCTAGATGTGGGCTCCATTGCTTCTTGCTCTGTCTTGAATCTTCACTTGGTTCTCACTTGATTCGCTGCACAAATCTCTCTCTATAGCTCATGCGGATGGAGTTAGGGTTTGTATGTGGTGTAAGATGGATGTGGAATCAAACTCTCCTTTTAATGTGATCAGCATCTTTTTTTATATTTGTAAATCTCTCCTTAAAGACTTTTATTGGGCTTTTTCTTGGAAAATATGTCAATTTGCGCATAGGAGGGTCAGAATTACAAAAAATAGATGCGCGTGTCCCCGCTCGACCAAAACTGGTGAGGTCGAGCGGTGGTCGAGCGGCATCCCTATTTGCAAAAACTCTGTACAGACACTTGCTAAACTAACTCTGCCCTCGCTTGACTAAGAAGTGTTGGTCGAGTGGCTCCTCCTGAGGTCGAGCGGCATCTCGAAATTCTTTTTTTCTGATTCTGAGCACTTCTGACCTGTTTTCCTATATAAATATTCTCAAATAGCCTCAATAACCTCTGATTCATAGATTTTCCATAAACATATCGATTTGCCTTGATAATAGTCCAAATCGTACTCAATTTCCTCACAAATCAGAGCTCAAAATACATGAATTATCACTCTCATCAAATCCCCAGACTTACATGTGGCTCGTCCTGAGACAACGAAATCGAAACAAAGGTAAGAGAGTGTGATTCACAAGATCCTCATACATGCACAACTTAATAATACATGCAATATCATCACATCAAAACATATAGTCATCATAATTTTCACCTATGTAAGAACATTAATCAATCACAATACTTCTTTAAGTGTTAAGTCATCTAGCTTACTAGATAAGTGTTTATTCTCGCTCTCAAGTGTAAAAGATGTACACTTCAAGGGTTATTATATACGCTCTTAATGAATTCATACATCTGTGTAACCATAAGCTTGGCAAGGGTCTCAAAGATCATTTCATAATCATTCCAATACTAGGATCTCAAAGGACTTATCTTATGGGTTGTAATGTTGACTCTTTGGTAAAGGTAGGAGAATTTAGATAAAGTGACTAATTCACTATTAGAGAATTACCTTGGAATTTTGCATTTCATCAAACAGTTTTATTCTTCTCCATCATCATTCTCATGATCTTTACGATTCATGTTCTCCTTCTTTTCCTTGGAATCAGCATCTTCTTCCTTTGAAGCACAAGGGTACCAATTTCGGGCACTACCCTTCTAAGTAGTCGGGGTAACGGTTTAGGCACTATCCCTAGACACAATTTAACCACAATCTTTCCTCATTCATGACTAGCACAATTTTCCTCTCTTTCTTTCTTCAATTCAGCACTAGCCATTTATTCACCTAAACTCTCTACTAGTAAATAGGTATTTCAAACTAAAGCAAAGGTAACAAAGGCTTTTATCACTGGCTTTTCAAAGAAAAAGATTTTAAGGCTCAATAGGGCTTCCAATGATATACACGTTACAAGGTAAGGTAAAATTTCGGCTAAGTTGCTTAATTTTCAATAATGGCCTAAGATCATCTCCTAATATCTATTAATCATGAATTTCAAACAAGTCTCCAAGCCAAATTCTAGAATACAAACGTATGAATTATTCTCTCAAGAATTGTGATACCCGAGCTTCTCACTACTCACGTGTCAATATAATTTAATTTGTGTTATGTGCATTTTATAATTATGTGATAATTACATGGCAATTATGTGACAATTGTTTCTACATTTTATTTATCTTTACATTTTATTTGAGACATCTGTTATACAAATGGTGACAATATGTGAATATATGTGTGCATGAATATTTATGTGCATTAATTTGGATATACAATTGTCTTATGTGAGTAAATATATTATTTCTTAATTATTAAGTATCACACATGTTCTCGTAATAATAATAATGGTAAGAAAATGAACATGTATGTATCATATCTTAGTTATTAAGTATTTCACGTATATTCGTAATCTATAATAATAATAATAATAATAATAATAATAATAATAATAATAATAATAATAATAATTAAATTTACCGCCGCGCAACGCATTAAATCATGTGATTAAGAAGGTGGGTACGTTTGTACATCATTGCAAGGTTATCCAGAATTACTTTATTGACAATTATTATTATTGTCATTACAAAACTATTTACTATTAATAGTAAATATAAATAGAGTTTGTGGCGGTGGGTTTACTACAATTGACTTCCACACAACATCTACTATATAAATAGAGGGGCACTTAACCCTTGGGGAGAAGGGCAGCAAGTGCGCAGAGAAAAAAAAAAGGAAATAAAAGAGAGAGAGAGAGGAAGGAAGGAAGGAAGGAAGGGAGAGGGAGGGAGGAAGCGTGCCGGAACAAGAAGGATGAGATTAGTTAAAGTTCTTCACCAGGTCTATAGTATTGTTATTTTCGGAATCCAGGTTAGTAAAGGTCCAACTACAATGCATAAACATGTTGTGTGTGAATTATTTGTAATTATTTGGTGAATATTATTTTGTAAATTATTTATGATTAAATTGGTATACAAGTTGAACTTATGTGACTTGAATTAAGTAAAAGTCAAATTACAATGCATAAAAATATTGTGTGTGAATTATTTGTAATTAATATGCAATAATTATGTCATGAATTATTTGTAATTAGTTTAATTACGTTATGAATTATTTAGGATTAATTTGTGATACAAGTTGTGGATTTATGTGATTAGGGGAAAGTAGGTTTCATATTCAACAATATTATTTGTAAATTATTTTGTGATAAATTTGCGATACAAGTTGTGATTCTATGTGATTTAAAATAATATTATTATTTTATATAGATCTGTGTGATCAGAAATTGTTGAATATAAATCTGTACGATCTGAAAAGATATTGTTTATAAGGATCCGTGTGATCTGAGATGAAGTTGTTATCTTAAAAAGAGATTTGTGTTATCCAAGGTGAAGTTATTCTATAAATGAATCTATGTGGTTGAGGTGAAGTTATTGTTCCAGGGGTGGATTTGTGTTAATTGAAATTAAGTTTTTGCTTTATTGTGATTAAACGTTTATATTGATATCGTAAATGGTTTATAATGCATATTTAATTGTCCTGGTGGCATACCATGCATAATCATGAAAAGCATTTTCCCCAAAATTAATAAGATTCTAATAGTGTGTGCAGCCACTATATATGCACTCTGTCAAGGTTCAAAAAAATCGTTCCCGACACTTTATTATGGGTTTGGAAAAATCATTCCCAATACTTTTTGGGGATCGAAAAAATCGTCCCCAACACTCTGCCAGGGTTAAAAAAAATATTCCCGACACTATATTTGAGGTTCGGAAAAATCATCCCCATTGAGCTCATTTGGGTGCATATCATAAGTATGTCGTGGGGATCCCGCAACGTGAACAGTTTTCAAAATAAAAGAGACCAACTAGAAAGACTAAGAAATAGGCGATAGAAAACTAAATGCATTTTCATGCACTGCACGCATGATTTCTACTTAATAAGATCATTTTGTCACACTAGTTTATGCATTGTAGTTGAGCCTGTTGATGATTGAGTTTTGTGATGTGACTGTGCAAGTTGTGGAGCTCCTACAGGATTTTTAGCGGATGTACATAGATGACGACCTATTGGGCTAGGCCGTGGGTTATTTTGTGTTCATGTGGTGTCAGAGACTGATGACGTATGTTAAACTATGATTTCAGTTATGAATATATTATGAAAATAATTATATGCATGTTTTTATAATTGTGATGTTTAAGTTAATTAGTATTTGAATTATAATTTTTGTAAGGTGGATCGTGTCAGAGTGGTATCAGAACGAGGTTTGGGGTCCTGCAGACTGTCTATGTACATGAGCTCATTCCTTGGGAGCGCAACCTTGTGTGTAATTATTATTTTCATTATGTGATATATATTTTATAAATTATATTGGCCATGTGGTGTAAGACTCATAGTTAGTAGACAAAATGGTAAGGGTTACAGGTAAAAGTTCGGAAGGGGATAGAGCTGCTGAGTAAGCAGCACCTACAGAAGGAAACATCGTGTTGCAGTAAATACTCGACTTATGGAACTGGTAGAGCGCCAGTCCCAGCAGATACACTAACTGATTCAGCAGAGAGATATGGTAGGAAATTCAGAGGTTAATGCTAATCAAGATAGATGTCAAGTAGAACGTGTGGAAATGGTTTGTAAGAGGTTTTAGAAGCTGAGCCCTCCGATATTTGAGGATGCAGCGAATTCCAAAGATGCTGAAGATTATTACGCACGGTGGAAAATATGTTTCAATACAGTAGAATTTCAGATGAGGGCAGAGTGTTGTGTTTTTCATTCATGTTACGGGGAAATGCTGGCTGTTAGATTGTATACTAAAAGTCTAGCTTTTTGAATGAATAATATTTTAACAATTTATTTGAAATGAGAATTATATGATCAAATATTTTGCATATTATACATTATTTATATGTTTATAAAAAAGTTCATTTACTTTATACTATAGATAATATGTTGTGTGACAACACACGGAAGACCATATTATTGGTTTCCTTGTAAAGTATAAATAGATACTCACAACCAAAATAGATGGGGATTCTCTATTGGGATGGTTGTAGTGTGATTTGGTATTAGTTTGTCTTGACTATAAAATCACATTAGTGTACCTAGTGTATATTGAGCAGGACTGCCTGAGATCGTTCAACTTATACTGACTATATAGAAGAACTTGATCTCCGTTATTATGGATGTTCATGCTCCTAATCCTTATACAATAACCTCAACACATAAGGCAGTATGTATTTTAGTGATTCATCAATGGTTGAGATTTACATGAAATTAAATCAACAAACTCGGTGAGTTTGGAAGCAGTGCTGTATCTATGGTGTGTTGTTGATTGTAGAAGGAATCCGAGTCCTAATAAATAGGTTGATGATGTCCCCTTGAGGAGCTCATAAGGATTATCATGTAAATATTGCAAATGGATTAATTCTGGCATGATAATGAGGTTGAGTAGTACTACTCTTAGATGAGATATTAATTAATGAAGTTGTCAGAAACTTAATTAATCAATGGACATTGTATATCTTAAACATGGGGAAAATGTCGGGCTCATAATAAGAAGGAACCCATAACGTAATTATGGGATTGAAGCGGCAGTGCAGTAATAATATTTTAGTAGACTATATTGTTATTATTGGACTTAAGTATAAGTTTTGGGCTAAACTTGGATACTTAAGCCCAATGGAGGCCCAACTCTAATTTCTCCTCCTGGTCCCTAACGTAGCCCATATTTAAGTCATCTCACCTTTTTGGAACCCTATTATCATCGCCTCTTTTGACGTGAGGAATAGGAACGAGCAGATTGAGAAGAACCTGAAGATCGTCGCCCATACTACGTTAGGATTAGACTTGGGAATACAACAGAAGATCAAGAGATTATTCTCCGCAGCTGTTCTTCATCAACATACCCTGTGAAAGGTAATGAGAACTTTTAATAATAATTGCTTCCTTTGATTTAGTTTGCATGGAACCCTAACGGTTCACTTTAACCAAACGATCGAACACTAACAATTGGTATCAGAGCTTCTGTTTCATGGCAAAGCGCGACATGTTAGGCTAGGGTTTATTTGATCATGTGATTTAATTATGAATTAGAATCGCATGAGAATTAGGGTTTAGTATTATTGCTTTATCTATGAAAACCCTATACATTTCGTCGACTGTCGGTAATACACAACGAAGCTTGGAGAAAATAAAGACCATATGTTGTCGTGCATGCTGCGCACAGATGGACGTACACTGGAAAACTTGTTAGGAATGGCTGGAAGCACGTTGTCATGTGAGCCTGCAAGGCATCAAGCAGGTGTCGAGCAATGTGCACATGAATGTCCAGAAAAGCCGCGGGGTTACATGCGGAAGGCTGCGTGTTTGCACGCACACAGAGGTGTACTTTAGGTGCATGTTTGCTCGCTTATTTCCGTGTGAAGGATGGATACTTTGGGAGGTGTTTCTGGTCTGTGAGATTAAAAGCTCTTTAAATGCAAATAATAAGTATCCTCACCATCGGAGTCACTGCTATTATTTGTATGGCTAAAAAGGAATCGACTATATTATTTTGTCACGAAGTTATGTTGAAGAATAAAATTAATGGGTAAAATCTTCTTTTATAAATGTTCAGGTTCGTATACTTCCACACTATCGGGGCCCTGCAGACTCACGGTACTTGAGATGTTGGTGAAATTTATTTTGTACTGTTTTGAAGGAATCAATATAAATTGATAAATTCGAAGTGTTGGATCTGTTTATTTATTTATTATTCTCAGGATTTTCAAATGGCTTTTAATACACTTGTTGTTATACTTAAAGAACACAAACTTACTGGTAATAATTATGTTGATTGGAAAAGAAACTTGGATATTTTTCTAACTTCTGAAGACTATATTTTTATGCACACTGAGGAATGTGTTGATGAGCCTACTGATGACTCTAGTGAAGAGGAAGGAGCTGCTTATAATAGGTGGATTGAGACTGATAAGATGGCGAAGCGCTACATTTTGGCTTCCATGTCAAATTTGCTTCAGCATCAATCCATGAACACAGCCTATGATATGATGCAGAATCTTAGGGAACTCTTCGAAAACTATAGTAGACCTGCTAGATCGGAGGGCATGGCTCTGGAGATGAACACCAAAATGGCTGATGGCACTCCTATAAGGGATCATGTCCTTTGAATGATGGGCCAACGTAATGACTTGGAGGACCTTGGAGCTCAAATCAATGGGAAACCCAAGTCGATATCATACTCCAAAGCTTGCCCAAGAGTTTTGAGCAGTTTTACTTGAATTACGGTAAGAACAAACATTTGTACTTGTTGGCGGAACTTCTGACAGAACTGGTGGCAGCAGAAGGACGTTTTCGTCAAGCTCCTTAGGTTCATGTTGTTGAAAATGCTGCTTATCCTAGGCTGAGAGATGGTAGGAATAAGAAAAGCAAGAAAGTTCAGCACCGGTGAACCAAGTGAATGTGAAGGGTGGTGCGATCAAGAAGCCTAAAGGTAAGTGCTTCAAATGCAAGCAGTCGGGTCATTACACGACAGACTGCCCTCTTCTGAAGAGGAACATGAATGGTAAGTCTTTTATACTAGTTGTTAAATCGTGTTTATCCATTATATCTACTGACACCTGGTGTCTAGATACAGGAGCCACTGACCATGTCCGCAATTCTTTGCAGGGGTTCCACCAAACCCGACAGCTAAGTGATGGGGAGTTTACCATACTCATGGGGAATGCTACAAGGGTAGCGGTTGTTGCAGTGGGAGACATCTTTTTTTTCCAATTAGAATAAAACTCTTGTTTTGAGGAATTGTGTTTATGTACCTCACTTTAGAAAGAATTTAATTTTGGTTTCTAAATTGTTTATGGATGAATATTCTGTTTCTTTTAATGATAAGGTTATTACAATGAAAAAAATAGAATTATTATTTGTGATGGTGCATTAATAGATAATTTGAATACTCTTAATCCAATTTCTCCCATAGTGCAACAAATTGAATCGAATGATACATCTACTAATAAGAGAAAAGAAACTTCGAAAATGAACTAAACATATCTTTGGCATCTAAGGTTTGGTCATATTAACTTGAGTAGGATTCAAAGGTTGATACCTGATGGGCCTCTGAGTTTATTAGTAGTGGAAAATTATCCAACCTAAGAATCCTACTTGGAAGGAAAAATGACCAAAAGGCCTTTTAAGACAAAGGGATATGGAGCCAAGGATTTGTTCGAATTGGTTCATTTTGATTTATGTGATCCTATGTCCGTCCAGACAAGAGGTGGTCATGAATACTTCGTCACTTTCATTGATAATTATTCAAGATACGGATAAATTTATTTGATGCGCCGCAAGTCTGAGTGCTTTGATAAATTCAAAAAGTATAAGGCTGATGTGGAGAAGCAACTTGAAAAATGTATCAAGACACTACTTTAGGAATTATTTATCAGATAAAGGGATTGAATCCTAATTGTCTGCACCGGGCACACCCCAACAGAATGGTGTAGCGGAAAGAAGGAATAAGGCTCTTATGGAAATGGTAAGATCAATGATGAGTTATTCGGAATTACCAAATTTGTTCTGGGATATGCCTTAGAAACAGCGGCTTACATTCTGAACTTAGTACCTTCTAAATCGGTAGCCTTCACAGGCGAAAACCTATTCTAAAACATGTTCATATTTAGGGTGCTCCAGCACATGAGTTAAAGACAAATACTGATAAGTTAGAATCGTGTACTGATGTTTGTCTGTTTATAGGGTATCCTAGAGGAACGTAGGGTGGTTTATTTTATAGTCCAATGGACCAAAAGTTGATCGTTAACACGAACGCTAGATTTTTGGAGGAGGATTATGTAATGAACTACAAACCTATGAGTAAAATTTTTCTAGAAGAAGTAAGGGGGGAAACATAAAATATAATACCAATTGTACAAGAGGATATAACATAAGACACTGCACCGCATGTCACACCTGATACACAATTGTATGTGGAGCCTTGTCGTAGTGGGAGGGTTGTGAGACAACCCAATAGATTCATGGGATTGGGAGAGTCGTCCGACTTGGTCCATGTTGAACACGAAATTGACCCATGAAATTACAATGAAGCACTACATGATAAAGATGCTCAATCATGGCAAAAGGCAGTGAAATCTGAAATAGAATCCATGTATTCTAATCAAGTTTGGGAGCTTGTAGAACCACCCAATGGTGTAAAAGCTATTGAATACAAGTGGGTCTATAAGAAAAAGAGGATTTGACGGTAAGGTGAAACCTTTAAAGCAAAGCTTGTCGCTGAAGGATATACTGAGAAAGAAGGAATCGATTATGAAGAAACCTTCTCTCCTGTGGCCATGCTTAAGTCAATTCGAATTCTTTTGTCTATTGCTACTCATATGGATTATGAGGTATGGAAAATGGATATCAGGATAGCTTTCCTGAATGGATGTCTTGAGGAAAACATCTATATGAAGCAGTCAGAATGATTCATTGCAAAGAGCGAAGAGCATCTTGCGTGTAAGCTTAATAGGTCCATTTATGGATTGAAACAAGCTTCGAGATCATGGAACATCCATTTTGATGAAGTAATCAAGTTATATGGATTTATTCAATATCCGGATGAATCATATAAGTGCAATTAGTGTGACGGAAACATAGTGGTATTTCTTGTACTCTACGTGGATGATATTCTTTTCATTGGAAACAATGTAAAGGTATTATCGGGTGTAAGGGTATGGTTATCCAAGCAGTTTGAGATGAAGGACATAGGAGAAGCCGGGCACTTTCTGGGGATCAAATTAATAAGGATCGCAAGAAAAGAATGTTGTGCTTATCCCAAGCTTCAGACATTGATACAATCTTGGCTCATTTTAGCATAAATGAGTTGCAGACTCTACCATGGAAGCTAAATATGTAATAGGCTCTGAGGCAGCTAAAGAAGCAGTAAATTATGGCTCTGGAGCATGTTAATGGAGTTGGATGTGATTCCTTGTTTGCCCAAACTGATCACAATTTATTATGATATCAGTGGTGCAATAGTAAACTCGAAGGAACCACGAGCACATAAGGTGAGTAAATACATTGAGCGCAAGTACCATCTGATACGAGGCATCGTTAGAAGATTGGGAGGTCGTTGTCGCTAAAATTGCATCTAAGGATAACCTAGCCATCCTTTTACTAAGAGCCTTCCAGCGAATGCGTTCGATGGGCATGTAGAAGGAATGGGGATTAGATGTGTGTCAGGAGATATGGCAGCGTAGTCTTTTAGTATAAGTTGGAGATTGTTAGATTGTATACTAAAAGTCTAACTTTTTGTATGAACAATGTTTTAACAATTTATTTGAAATGAGAATCATATGGTCAAACATTTTGCATATTATAAATTATTTATATGTTTGTGTAAAAGTCCATTTACTTTATATTATAGATAATATGTTGTGCGACACCACGCGGAAGAACATATTATCAGTTTTCTTATGAGTATAAACAGATGCTCACAACCGAGATAGACGGGGACTCTCTATTGGGATGATTTGGTATTAGTTTGTCTTGACTAAAAAATCACATTAGTATGCCTTGTGTATATTGAGCAGGATCGTCTGAGATTGTTTGACTTATACTGACTATATAGAAGAACTTGATTTCTGTTATTATGGATATTCATGCTCTTAATCCTTATACAATAATCTCGACATGTAAGGCAATATGTGTTTCTTTGATTCATCAATGAGTGAGATTTACATGTAATTAAATCAATAAACTCGGTGAGTGGGAAAGTAGTACTGTCTCTATGGTGTGTTATTGATTGTAGAAGGAATCTGTGTCCTATTAAATAGGTTGGTGATGTCCCCTTGAGGAGCTCATAGGGATTATCATGTAAATCTAGCAAGTGGATTAATTCCGGTATGATAATGAGGTTGAGTGGTACTACTCTCGGATGTGATATTAATTAATGGGGTTGTCAGTAACTTAATTAATTAATGGGCATTGTATATCTTAAACATGGGGAGAATGTAGGGCTCATAATAAGAAAGATCCCATAACGTAATTATGGGATTGGAGCGGCAGTGCAGTAATAATATTTTAGTGGACTATATTATTATTATTGGACTTAAGTATATGTTTTGGGCTAAACTTGGATACTTAAACCCAATAAAGGGCGAACTCTAATTTCTCCTCCTGGTCCCTGTTGTAGATCATATATAGTCATCTCAGCTTTTTGGAACCCTATAATTGTTGCCTCTTTTGACGTGAAGAATAGGAAGGAGCAGATTGAGAAGATCCTGAAGATCGTCGCACACACGACGTCAAAATTGGACTTGGGAATACAGCAGAAGATCAAGAGGTTGTTTTCTGCAGCTGTTCTTCATCAACATACCCTGGTGAAAGGTATTGCGAACTTTGAATAATAATTGCTTCCGCTGATTTAGTTTGCGTGGAACCCTATTGGTTCACGTTAACCAAATGATCAAACGCCAACAACAGTTTAGGTGAGATAGCAAGAGACCGATGTTATTTCAGGGACCGAAATAAAATATTCAAGTAGAGCAAGGACAGAGACAAGGAGAACTAAGCAAACGTCCCAAGTTCGATCAAGGTAAGGTGCCACCAGCACCACCACTACCTATATGTCCAAATTGTCGTATTCCTCCAAGATTTTGTTATACATGTGGAGAGAAAGGGCATGTGACTACTACATATCCCAAGCAAGGGAAGTAGGGACAGCAAGGAAGAGCTCCAGCTAGGGTGTACACTTTGACGCGGAAGGAGACAGATGTGAATCCCTCAGTTATCACGGGTAAGTATTCTATTTTTGGCACTTCTACATATGTGATATTTAATTCTGGAGCAACACATTCATTTGCATCCACTGAGTATGTGAGGAAGCTGGGTAGAACACCCGACTTAGTAGAAGCTAATTATAAGGTGATGATACCTTCTGGTGAACCAAAACAAACCAATCTACTTCTTCGAGGTTTTGTTATTCCTATTGAAGGAAGACAACTCCTCACTAATTTGACTGTGTTAAGTATGAATGATTATGATATCACATTGGGCATGGAATGGCTGTCAAAGTACGGTGCTACAATAGATTATAAGAAAAGTATCACTTTTCAGCATTTGGAGGGAGAACCATTCACTTTTATTGGGATCAAGAAGAACTTAAATTTCATGTCATATCAGCAGCAAAAGCACAGCAGTTGTTAGAAAGTGGTTGTGAGGGTTATTTGATAACTGTGATAAATGTTGAGGGACAGTAGTGTCCAATCCTCGGTGATGTACAAGTAGTTCGGGAATACCCGGAGGTATTTCCAGATGATCTTCCAGGTTTGCCACCAAACTAGGAAATAGAGTTTGTTATTATGCTACAACCAGGAACTGCTCCTATATCTAAAGCGCCATATAGAATGACACCAGCTGAACTGAAGGAATTGAAGATACAGTTGCAAGAGTTACTAGACAAAGGATTCATTAAACCTAATTTCTCACATTAGGGAGTGATCGGTGTCATTTTTACCAAGATTTTAGTGCCTTTTTATTATGTATTTTTGTGTGTTTTTATTTATTTTGTATATCATTTGGTGGTGTTATATGAAGATATGGAGATGTGTGCTTTGAAATGATGAATATGTGAGTTTCATGATTAATTTCCTTAAATTGTGTTGTATTTGTGAATATTTAGAGATTTTGTAATTTGGTGAAATTTTTGTGATTTTCAGGTAAAAATGGATTCTAAACACGATAAAGAAGATGTGGAAAAACATGGAGCTCAATTCGGAGTTGAAACGAGGGAGAACGAACCAAAGCAAAATGCTGAAAAATGCATGTCCAACTTATGTAATTTTTTTGTATTTGTGTGGAACTCAAAAATAGATGTGTGATACATGTTTGAAAAGTCACGGAAGAGAGGATCATGTGAGCGCAAGAATCACTCGAATCGGAGTCCAAACGAGAAAGTTATGCGCGAAACGGTAAGACTTCGCAGCACGCGCTGCACCAACTTGACCCGTGTGCACCAACTCGACCCGAGTTTATGCAAAAGTCAGTTTTATGATTAGACCGTGTTCTAGAAGCTTCCAAGGGGTATTAAGACCTGTTTTGATATGCCAAATACGGGAGGAATCATTTTAGATTAGTTTTCACACACACTAGACACCTAAATCACACACATTCATCTCCATCTCTTCCATCCTTCACTTCATCCAGCTTACCCACTTGATCTCCTCAAATCCATCCACCATTCCATCAATCCACCAATCTAAAAAGAGGAATTCATCATGTAGTGAAGATTTGAGCATGTTGAAGGGAGAGGAGGCCTACTTTGTAAGGGAAGCCACTTTACCTTTAATTTGTGATTTTCTTCATTATTTGGCTCAACTGGAGAATGTCATGGATTATGTTTTATTATTAATGATTTGTAGTGGCTAGTCCTCATGTGAGGCTAGGAATATGATTGGTTAGAAATTATGTAGATTTTGTATACCACATGTTTGATGAAATGGTTGTTATGAATATTTTCTATTATGAATGTTTATTCTCATTTTATGTATGATTTGTGTGGTTGAATTCTCTATTCATAGTATTAGAATGGCTATTCCAATATTATACTTAGTGGTTTAATTGAATCATTGATTTTATGAGATAACTTAGTTAGTGTGAAGGGAGGTAAGCCATACCCTTCTTGTGCTTAGAACCTCATGATAGGACATTAGTAAGAACTAGTGAGGGGAACTAAACTTAGGATCATAGTACCTTCATGGGAATTGAGAGTAAGAGACAATCCTAGGAGGTATAAACTTGTAAAAGAGTTGAGAACCTAATTGCCTTGGCCATAGGGATTAGGGGTACATAAGTGATTGCCCTTAATATCATAGCATGATGTTCATTGATGCATGTGTGTGTGTGTGTGTGAGCCTACATGAGCCTTTTCTATGATGTTGTATGCCTTACATACTTCTTAGATTGTTCACTTTCATCCATCTTCCATCATATATGTACATGTTCTATCCTTAATTGCTTTCCTAGCTGTTAGTTGTAGTGCTAAACAACCCTCTCTTTTATTGATTAGTCCTTCAAGAGTGAAACACTTCTCAAACACGGCTACCCACTTTCGCGCTTGGGTTCGATATTTCTATATTTTACACTAGGTCACTACGGTCCACTACGCGATAGAGTACAGTTGCTCTTATCAATTTATACCAAAATTGAAACCAAGTTCAGGGAGCACCAGTTCTTTTCGTCCATAAGAAGGATGGCACATTGAGGATGTGCATCGATTATCGGGAGTTCAATAAAGTTATAGACAAGAATAAGTATCCATTGTCTCGCATTGATTATCTGTTCGATCAACTACAGGATGCAACTATCTTTTCAAATATTGATTTGCGATCGGAGTATCTTCAGTTGAAGATTAAGGAGGAAAATATTCAACTACAGGGTGCAGCTATTTTTCAAAGATTGATATACGATAGGGGTATCATCAATTAAAGATTAAGGTGGAAAATATTTCGGAGACTGCATTTAGTACAAGGTATGGACATTATGAGTTTTTGGTGTTGCCGTTCAGTCTGATGAATGCCCTGGCAACATTTATGGATTTGATGAATAGAGTATTTCAGGATTTTCTCGATAAGTTTGTAATTGAGTTTATTGATGATATTCTGATTTACTCTAAGAACAAGAAGGATCATGCTCTGCACTTAACAAATGTGTTGGAGATTCTGAAGGAGAATCAGTTATATGCGAAGTTCAAGTAGTGTGAATTCTGGTTAGACCAATATGTTTTCTTGGGACTCATGGTATCGAGAGAAGGAATTTTTGTGGATCCAAGTAAAATTAAAGCAATCCATGATTTGCCACAACCCTCAAATCCCACTGAAGTTCGTAGCTTTCTTAGATTGGCAGGATATATCGAAGGTTTGTTGAAGGATTCTCTAAGATCGCTTCACCATTAACACAGTTGACCAGGAGAATGTATGGTTCACATGGACAAAGGCACGTGAACAAAGTTTTCAAGAATTGAAGAGATGGTTGACATCAGCACCGATATTAACTATTCCTACGGAGACAGGAAACTTCAAGGTTTATAGTGATGCTTCAAAGAATGGTCTTGGGTGTGTACTGATGCAGAATTGGAAAGTGATAGCATATGCAACCAGATAGTTAAGGGAGTACGAGAAGAAATACCCTACCTATGATTTGGAGTTATCCGCAGTGGTGTTTGCACTCAAAATTTGGAGGCATTATCTGCATGGGGAAGTTGTGAGATCTATATTGATCCTAAGAGTTTGAAGTGCTTCTTTACTCAGAAAGAATTGAACATGAGGTAGAGAAGATGGTTGGAACTAGTGAAGGACTACAATTGTGTTATCAATTATTACCAGGTAAAGCCAATGTGGTTGCTGATGCATTGAGTCAAAAGTCAATACAGAGTATGGCTGCTATAAGCCTAAATCAAAGAGTTGCTTGATTTGCAAAAGATAGGTGTGGAGATCCTTCAAGAAGGATCGTTTGAAGCAAAGATGTCAGCTTTGACATTTTGACCAACTTTGATGGATAAGATTCGACAGGGACAAGAGGTGGATAAGTTGTTTAACAAGATAAGGAATGATATCAGAGACCAGTAGGAACTTTATAGCCTTTATTTATTCCACAGTGGAAGTGGGAGAATATCTCTTTGGATTTTATTATCGGGCTACTAAAGATAGTAAAAGGTCATGATTCCATTTGGATTATTGAGGATCGTTTGAATAAGTCAGCCCATTTTCTTCCTAGTTGTTCTACGTATACTATTGATAGCTATGCACAGTTGTATATCCAAGAGATATTCAGACTCCATGGAGTACCACTTACCATTATGTCAGATCGAGACATAAAATTTTGTCTGCTTTTTGAAAGAGTTTACATAAGGCATTGGGGACACAGCACAGCATTTTATCCACAGACAGACGGTCAATCGGAGCGTACAAAACAAATTTTGGAGGATATGCTCAGAGCATGTGTGTTAGATTTTCAGGGTCAGTGGAGTACATTTTTACCTCTGATAGAGTTCTCGTACAACAACAGTTACCAGTCCACTATCGTGATGGCACCATATGAAGCACTGTAAGGGAGAAAGTGTAGATCTCCAATACATTTAGATGAAGTTGGAGAGACTGTAACCTGTATTCGAGAGAAGACGAAAGTTGCTTAGGATTGGCAAAAGAGTTATGCAGACAAATGGAGTAGAGAGTTAGAATATGAAGTATGTGATCGGGTATTCTTGTAAGTATCTCCAATGAAGGGGATAATGCGGTTTGGAAGGAAAGGGAAACTCAGTCCTAGATATGTTGGTCCATTCATTATCATTGAAAGAGTTGGAAATGTTGTCTATAAGTTGGAGTTACCAGCATTAATGTCTAGAGTAGATGACGTGCTTCATGTGTCTTTGTTGAGGAAGTATGTTTCGAATCCATCTCATGTTCTAAGGCAGGAACCAGTTGAGTTGAAAGAAGAATTGAATTATGAGGAGATACCAGTTGAGATTTTACGGTGAGAATTGAAGAAGCTCAGAAATAAAGAGATACCATTAGTCAAGGTGTTATGGAGGAATCAATTAGTTGAAGAGGCCACTTGGGAAAGAGAAGATGAGATGACGACTAAGTATCTAGAACTCTTCAGGTAAGTAAATTTCGAGGACGAAATTTTTATAAGGTGGGGAGGATGTGATACCCGAGCTTCTCACTACTCATGTGTCAATATAATTTAATTTGTGTTATCTGCATTTTATAATTATGTGATAATTACGTGGCAATTATGTGATAATAATGTGGCAATTATGTGACAATTGTTTCAACATTTTATTTATCTTTACATTTTATTTGAGACGTCCGTGATAAAAATGGAGACAATATGTTAATATATGTGTGCATGAATATTTACGTACATTAATTTGGATATACAATTGTCTTATGTGAGTAAATATATTATTTTTTAATTATTAAGTATCACACGTGTTCTCGTAATAATAATAGTGGTAAGAAAATGTACACGTATATCTCATATCTTATTTATTACGTATTGCATGTATATTCGTAATGGATAATAATAATAATAATAACAATTAAATTTACAGCTGCGCAACGCATAAAATCATGTGGTTAAGAAGGTGGGTACGTGTGTACATCATTGCAAGGTTATCCAGAATTACTTTGTTGACAATTATTATTATTGTTATTGCAAAACTATTTATTATTAATAGTAAATAAAAATAGAGTTTGTGGCGGTGGGTTTACTACAATTGACTTCCACCCCACATCTACTGTATAAATAGAGGGGGTATTTTACCTTTGGGGAGAAGGGCAGCAAGTGCGCAGAGAGAAAAAAAAAAGAAAAAAAGAGAGAGAATGAGGTAGGAAGGAAGGGAGAGGGAGGAGGCATGTCGGAACAAGAAGGAAGAGATTAGTTAAAGTTCTTCACGATGTCTATAGTATTATTATTGTCGGAGTCAAGGTAAGTAGAGGTCCAACTACAATGCATAAATATGTTGTGTGTGAATTATTTGTAATTATTTGGTGAATATTATTTTGTGAATTATTTATGATTAAATTGGGATACAAGTTGTGAACTTATGTAAAATGAAGTAAGTAGAAGTCCAACTACAATGCATAAACATGTTGTGTGTCAATCATTTGTATTAATATGTGATAATTATGTCATGAATTATTTGTGATTAGTTTAATTACGTTATGAATTAATTAGAATTAATTTGTGATACAAGTTGTGGATTTATGTGATTTGGGGAAAGTAGGTTTTATATTCAATAATATTATTTGTAAATTATTTTATGATAAATTTACGATACAAGTTGTGAATCTATGTGATTTGAAAAAATATTATTGTCCTATATAGATTTGTGTGATAGAAAACTGTTGAATATGATACTGTATGATCTGAGAAGATATTGTTTATAAGGATCTGTGTGATCCGAGATGAAGTTTGTTATCTTAAAAAGGGATTCGTGTGATCCAAGATGAAGTTGTTATCTTAAAAAGGGATCCGTGAGATCCAAGGTGAAGTTGTTATTCTATAAATGAATCTATGTGGTTGTGGTGGAGTTATTGTTCTAGGGGTGGATTTGTGTGAATTGAAATTAAGTTGTTGCTTTATTGTGATTAAATATTGATATTGATATCGTAAATGGTTTATAATGCATATTTAGTTGTCCTGTTTGCATACCATTCATAATCACGAAAAGCGTTTTCCCCAAAATTAATAAGATAATAATGGTGTCCACTATATGTGCACTCTGTCAGGGTTCGAAAAAATCATTCCCGACACTTTTATGGGTTCAAAAAAATCATTCTCAATACTTTATATGGGGTTCGGAAAATCATCTCCAACACTCTGCCAGGGTTTGGAAAAATCATTTCCGGCACTATATTCGAGATTCAAAAAAATCATCCCCATTGAGTTCATTTTGGTGCATATCATAAGTGTGTCGCGTGGATCCAACAACGTGAATAATTCTCAAAATAAAAGAGACCAACTAGAAAGACTAGGAAATAGGCGATAGAAAACTAAATGCATTTTCATTCACTACATGCATGATTTCTACTTACTGAGAATTTTTTGTCTCACTATTTTAGGCTATGTAGGTGAGCCTATTTATGATTGAGTTTTGTGATGTGACTGTGCAAGATGTGGAGCACATACGGGATTTTGAGCGGATGTACATAGAAGACGACCTGTTGGGCTAGGCCGTGAGTTATTTTTCTTCCGCTAATATTTTGGTTATGTAATATAATAAGTATTGTCATAAGTTTGTGTGGGTTGATGTGGCGTTAGAGACTGATGACGTATGATAAAATATGATTTCAGTTATGAATATATTATGAAAAAAATATGTATGTTTTTATAATTGTAGTGTTTATGTTAATTAGTATTTAAACTATAAGTTACGTAAGGTGAGTCGTGTCAAAAATAAACTGTCACACATCAATGTAACATGATTAAAAGGCATAAATTGTCACATAGGTAAAAGATTTCATAAGCACTCTTCAAAGCATGAAATCAACATCAATTTCACATAAATTTCAAGTAATGACAAACTACACTTGCCTTTCTTCGACAAAATCAACATGTATTTGATGAGTGATATTTTCACCTAGATTTTAGTGTCTTTTTATGTGTGTTCATAGTATTTTATCCGCCGCGCATGGGCCTGTCCAGAATGGCCGTGCGCCCACGTCAGAAAGCGCTACACTCCCACCCCTGTGCCAGAGTACATAACACGAGTCGTGTCCTATTCAGTACCCGAGTCGAGCTCATAAACTCGACTCGAGCTCCGTATGCTGCCAAAAAATGCCTTTAGAATACGACTCGACTCGAGCCGTGTGCATGCACTCGAGTTGAGTCATGTAAAATTCTGTGAAAAAATCAGAACCTTCTAGAAGCTTTCCAAGGGGTATAAATACTCAATATTGCAACGTTTGATCATATTTGAGCGAGGTTTTCCACTGTTCACCTACATCACACACTAATTCCTTCATTTTACACCATTATCTTCATCCATTCACCATCCTTTTCATCTATCGTCATCTCACCATCAAAACCTTCATCAAATTGAAGAAAAGAAGCAAGGAAGAGAGGGGAATTGCAAAGGGAAGAAGGAGATCACAATTGGAAGCATTCAACGGAGTCTTCATCTACACTTTGTATTGAAACCTTATTGTTCATCATGTTTTGTAAGGATTTTAATGTCTATGTTGATTTCCTTTTAAATATAGTAGTCTAATCTCTCTTGTGAGATTAGCAACATGAAATTTGTTGGATAATTTAAGGATTTGTGTATCTAAATTCATATGTTGATTGGGTTATTAGATTTTCTATCATTGATGCTTGAGATCTTGAGGTTTATGATGATTTATGTGTTTGGTTGTTCTAAATATGTGATTAGGTTGAGAAATCAATTATATGCTTAGGATAATTAAGTGAATCATTTCATCAAACATCTCATGTGAATTGTAAATTGTGAAGAGATTGAGAAATCCTTTAGGATTTAGAACCCCTTAATAGGACATGTGATTTGTTAGATCGAAAGGTCAATTGATCATGTGAAGGGACTCTCTAATTGAACTTAGTACCTAATTGGAATAGTTTAATTGAGAACCAACCTTAGAGCCATTTTGAGATTGTGTATATGATCTACATCTTATCCATTTCGAGAGGAAGTTTAGGTGGAATACATGTTGGCCCTTATTCTTCAACCCTTGATACATATGAATTTAATGTATGAATCCTTGAATTACCACTTAGTATTGTTAATCTCACTTTTGTTCAATTTGGAAAACCACTTTTATTTATCTATTCTATTTGTTGGATCATTGTTTGTTTGCTTGCATTAATTACTAGTTAATTACTTTTTTCCTCAACCAACCTTTAAAGATTTGTCTCTATAAAATCATGAAAAATGTGAAATCGCTTGAGCTCTAGCGCCTTCCTCCATGTGGTTCGATAAATTCTTGAATTGGTCAACCCGACTACAAGTTATGGTTAATCAAATGGCGCCGTTGCTGGGGAGGCAACAGTTACTAGTAGCTTGAAGAATGATCCTTTCAAGTGATCTTAATAGAGACATTTTTTTTATTTTTGTTGTTTATCTTTTTTTTTGCTTTTGAAAATCTTGTTCTAACTTCTTTTATCTTAGAAGGTGTATGCAAATGAGATCTAAGGGAAATCAAGTAGAATCAATCGACTTGGAGATTGAACATACATTTCAAAGAATGAGAAAAGAGAGCAAGCCCAAAAAGAGTGATCTAATGGAGAACAATCAAGATGATGAACATGTTGAAGTTGAGTATGATGGAAATGGAGTGCAAAATGTGCAAGACAACGCACAAGGACCTCAATTCAATGCTAATCCTCCTCAACATACCTATCAAAACTTTGGAGCTATAAACAATCAAGCTTTGCTTCAACAAATGGTGCAACAAGCCATGCTTCAACAAGGCTTCCCACATGCTTATGCTCCCTCTCAACAAGCATATGTGCCACCACCTCCACCTCCGGTGCATCAAGGTCATCATGTTGATCCAAGAGTGATTAGAGATTTCTTTATGCCAAGGGCAATGCTACAAATGATGGGCCCTCGATTAATGCCAATAATTTCGAAATTAAGGCGAGCCTAATCAATATGGTTAGAGACAAGCAATTTGGTAGCTTGCCAAATGAGGATCCAAATGCACATTTAGCACAGTTCATCGAGATCACCAATACAGTGAAAATGAACAGAGTAAGTGAAGATTGTCTAAAGATGAGATTGTTCTCATTTTCTTTGAGGGATCGTGCTAGAACGTGGCTCTCCACTATTACACCGGGTACATGCAATACATGGGACGAACTTGCACAACTGATTCTTAAACAAATATTTCCCACCATCCAAGACACACCAGATGAAAAGCTTAATCACGCAATTTAAGTGATTGCCGCAGGAAAGCTTTTATGAAGCTTGAGAAAGATTCAAAGATATGCTCCGCAAATGTCCACAACACGGTTTCACGGAGAATCAACAAGTCGGATTCTTCTACCAAGAGTAAGCGAATGGGCAAAGAATACTTGTTGATGCTTCGGCGGGTTGATCCGTACTTTGTGTAACTCCAGAAAGGGCAATAAGGATATTTAATGAGATTGTTACAAACGTATATCAAAGGCCATCAGAGAGAGTAAGTGGATGTTATGGATTTGAGAATTTTGATCAAGTGCAATAGTTTAGTATGAAGAGTTTGAATGTTGAGCCAAGTGTGCCACAAATGCCAATTATTGAAATGATAGCGTCGAAAGTCTTGAGGCAAATGAGCTTGAACCAATCTATGAGAAATCAAGGAGCAAATATTGTTGAAAGTCAAGTTGAGCAAGGTGTGCTTCCTCCAAATGTTGTGAGTGGGGAACAATGGGCTATGATAATGCCACGTGTGGAAGATGTGCAATACATGCAAGGAAGGAATTACCAAGGTAACTATCAAAACAATTACTAAGGTAATTTCAACCACAACCAAGAAAACTATCCACTAAGGCAAGGAGACTTCAATAATCAAGGTAGTGGAAGCTCTTACCCACAATAACAAAGAAGGCAACACAACTTCTCTTATTCAAACTCGAGCAATACGGTTGCTTATACTCCGGGGTATCATTCGAGAGCTAAAGCACCAAATCAAGAGGGTAATGCGACAATCGAAGAGTTATCAAGTCGGGCAAATTTCCAATGTATTGAGCACGAATGAGAAAGGAAAATTTTCTTCTACCACTATAGTGAATCCAAATGAACAATGCAAGGCAAATACCTTTAGGAGTGGAACTAATTATGAAAGGCCTTCAATGCCTTTGGAAAATGATGAGGTGGAAGAGAAAAGAAATGAGAAAAAGTTGGTTGAGGAAGAGCAAATAGAAGAAAGTGAAGTTGAGGGTAAAGCAAATGATAAACCGGGATTGATTGATAATGAGGTTGTTGAGAAGAAATGGCAAAGAACAAAAGCAATGAAAAAGAAAGAGGAAGAAGTTGAAGGAGAAAGGGATAGTTGAGGGATACCAAAAACTCAAGTGCCTATTCCTTTTCCACATAGATTTTTTAAGAAGGGGCTTGATGAAAAGTTTGCAAAGTTTTTGGAGATCTTCAAGAAAATCTACATCAATATACCCTTTGCGAATACATTGAGACAAATGTCTCATTATGCCAAGTTTTTGAAAGACATCATGTCAAGAAAGAGGAGCTTAGTGGAGAATGGGACAGACAACTTGACGGAGGAATTTAGCACCATAATTCAAAGGAAGTTGCCACCAAAGCTCAAAAATCCGGAGAGTTTTGTCATACCATACGAGATGGGAAAGAATGAAGTACGCAAAGCCTTTTGTGATCATGGTGCTTGTATAAATTTGATGCCCATGTCGATTTTTAAGAAACTTGTTATAGGGGAAGTAAAATCTACGTCTGTCACGTTGCAACATGCGGATAGCTCTTTAACTTACCCTAGAGGAGTAGTTGAGGATGTGCTTGTAAAAGTTGGAAAGTTCATTTTCCTAGTGGATTTCATAGTGCTTGACATGGACGAGGATGCAAATGTTCCATTGATTTTGGGTCATCCATTTTTGGCCACAGAAAAAGCTTTAATTGATGTGCTTAAAAGGGAATTGACTTTGAGAGTGAATGAAGAAGAAGTTGTGTTTTCATTGAGATATGCCATGAAGCATCCGGATGAGAAAGAAGAGTGTAGAAGGATTGATTTGATTGATGAAATTGTTCAAGATAACTTGTCATTCTTCTTGTCCAAGGATCCGCTTGAAACGAGCATAAGCCACTCTCTTACTTTATCTTTCAATTCTACTTCTTCTCTATATTGTTTAGAAGATGATGATATAAATGATTGCTTACATGACTTGAATACTTGTAGGGAAATGCAAGAGGATGAAGCCAAAATGATGTACTATGGAAAGAGGGAATACCTTCCATTGGAGATAGAGAATGAAGAGCCCAAAGTTAACAAGGGAAAAAAGGAATTGAAGCCATTACCTGATCACCTTATGTATCATCATCTCTCTCACCTCTTGAGCTTGATAAATTGTTGAGGGTGCTTAGAGAACAGAAGAGTGATATTGGTTGGAGTCTTGATGATTTGAAAGGCATAAGTCCCACTATTTGTATGCATCACATTAGGTTGATTGATGAGAGTAAAACATGCATACAACCTCAACGTCGTTTGAACCCTATTATGCAAGAGGTTGTTAGGAAAGAAGTTTTAAAATGGTTGGATGCTAGAATTGTTTATGCTATAAGTGATAGTCCTCATGTAAGTCCTTTGCATGTTGTGGCTAAAAAAGGGGGTCTAACCACTGTTAAGACGAAATATGATGAAGAGCTTGCTACAAGGATGAAAACGGGTTGGAGATTGTGTTGTGATTATAGGAAGCTTAATGAAAATACTCATAAAGATCATTTCCCTTTACCTTTTATTGATCAAATGCTTGATAGGTTGGCGGGATACAAGTATTATTGTTTTCTAGATGGTTACTCGGGGTACAACCAAATCATGATAGCCCCGAGGATCAAGAGAAAACAACTTTTACTTGTCCGTATGGCACGTTTGCTTTTTACAAATTTTCTTTTGGGTTGTGCAATGCCCCCACCACCTTTCAATGTTGCATGATGGCCATGTTTGGGGGATTGATTGAAAATGTGATGGAAGTGTCTATGGATGATTTTTCCATATTTGGGTCTTTATTTGATAAATGCTTGGCTAATCTTTCTATGGTGTTGCAGCGATGTCAAGATACGAACCTAGTCTTGAATTGGGAAAATGCCACTTTATGGTTCAAGAGGGTATCATACTTTGGCATCATATATCGGAGAAAGGTTTGAGAGTTGATAGGGCGAAGGTTGTAGCTATTGAACATCTTCCCCCACCTAAGAATGAAAAAGGGATTAGATCGTTCCTTGGCCACGCCGGATTCTATCGACGTTTTATAAAAGATTTTTCTAACATAGCTAAACCTTTGTGTAAATTGCTTGAAAAAGATGCTCCATTTGAATTTAATGATGAATGTCTTGATGCTTTTAGGGTGCTCAAGGAAGCTTTAATTTCGTCTTCAATCCTCGTCTCTCCCGATTTGAGTATGCTTTTTGATCTCCATTGTGATGCAAGTGACAATGCATTGGGAGTGGAGCTTGGCCAAGTTAGGGAGAAGAAGTTTCAAGCGATCTACTATGCATCGAAGACGTTCAATGCTAATCAAAAGAATTACACCACAACGGAAAAAGAATTTTTATCCGTGGTTTATGCTTTTGAAAAATTTCGTCCATGCCCAGTTGGCACAAAAACAATTGTTTATAAGGATCATGCCGCCATTAGGTATTTGATGAGTAAGAAAGATGCTAAACCAAAACTAATTCGTTGGGTTCTTTTGTTGCAGGAGTTCGATGTGAAAATACGTGACAAGAAGGGGGTCAAAAATGTCATAGCCGACCACTTGTTACGTTTGGAAAATGTTGATGAAGATGGAACCATGGAGTTCAATAAAAGATGTATTTCTGGATGAAGAGATACTTCAAATTGATTTTCAAAGGATGTGCACTTTGTGTGAGACTAGGAAGCCGTGGTATGCGGATTTCGTGAATTATTTAGCTTGTGGCCTCAAGCCTGATCGTCTCATCGAATATCAAAGGAAGAAGTTCTATCATGATGTCAAGGAGTACTTATGGGATGATCCTCTTTTGTTCAAGAATTGTCCAGATGGGATCATAAGGAGGTGTATCCCGAAAGACGAGAAGTTAAGTGTCATGGAGATGTGCTATAGTTCACCTTGTGGAGGACACTTTGGATTTCAAAAGACGGGGGCAAAGATCCTACAGTCAGGTTCGTTTTGGACAACTTTGTTCAAGGATTGCGAGGAGTATAATAAGGGATGTGATCGGTACCAAAGGATTGGAAGTATAGGGCAACTTGATGAGATGCCCATGAGGAACATATTTGAAGTTGAAGTGTTTGATGTATGGGGGATGGACTTCATGGGGCCCATTTTCGCCTTCTAATGGGTACCTTTACATGTTGCTTGTGGTGGATTATGTGTCTAGATGGGTAGAAGCAATCCCGACAAGGAAAAATAATGCTCTAGTGGTAAAAGCTTTCTTAAAGAATAACATTTTTGCTAGATTTAGGGTGCCAATAGCCATGATTAGTGATGGGGGATCTCACTTCATCAACAAGCTTATTGTGAAGCTTTTAAATAGCTATGGAGTGAAACATAAGGTTTCTACACCTTAGCATCCTCAAAAAAACGGCTTGGTGGAAGTGTCAAATAGGCAAGTGAAGCTTGTTCTTGAAAAAATGGTTAATGGAAATTGAAAGTATTGGTCTTCGAAGCTTGACGATGCTCTTTGGGCCTATCGAACGGCCTACAAGACCGCCTTAGGTTTTTCACCATATAATCTTATTTATGGGAAGGCATGCCATTTACCCGTGGAGTTGGAACATAAAGCACTATGGACCGTTAGGAAGTTGAACTTTGATGAGAAAGAATCTGGAAAGAAAAGTGCTGGCATTCGATCATTTGGTTAGCATGGACCATTAGGGTCCATGCAAGCTTAATCAGCGGAAGCAATAAGTATTCAAAGTTCGCATTACCTTTCACCAGAATATGTTTTTGAAGAACAGCTGTAGAGAAAAATCTCTTGATCTTCTGTTGTATTCCCCAAGTTCAATCCTGACGTCGTGTGGGAGACGATATTCAAGATCTTCTCAATCTGCTTTCTCTCCTCTCTTTCACACTGAAAATAGCGTAGAGTGAGGGTTCCAGGAAGCTGAGATAACTTATATATGGGCTACAGTAGGGACCAGGAGGAGAAATTGGAGTTGGGCCTCCATTGGACTTAAGTATCCAAGTTTAGACCAAAGCTTATACTTAAGTCCAATAATAATAATATAGTCTACTAAAATATTATTACTGCACTGCCGCTCCAATCCCATAATTACGTTATGGGCTCCTTCTTATTATGAGCCCGACAGTCTCCCCATGTTTAAGATATACAATGCTCATTAATTAATTAAGTTACTGACAACTCAAATTAATTAATATCTCATCCGAGAGTAATACCACTCAAACTTATTATCATGCCGGAATTAATCCACTTGCAAGATTTACATGATAATCCTTATAAGCTCCTCAAGGGGATATCATCAACCTATGTTGAACACGAATTCCTCTACAATCAACAGCACACCATAGAGATAGCACTACTTCCCAACTCACTGAGTTTGTTGATTTAATACATGTAATCTCACCCATTGATGAATCAAAGAAATATATATTGCCTTACGTGTCGAGGTTATCGTATAGGGATTAAGATTACGAACATCCATAATAACTGAGATCAAGTTTTCCTATATAAACAGTACAAGTCGAACGATCTCAAGCGGCCCTGCTCAATACACATAAAGTGTACTAATGTGATTTTATAGTCAAGACAAACTAATAACAAATCACACTACAACCATCCAAATATATAGTCCCTGTCTATCTCGGTTGTAAGCATTTGTTTATACTTTATAAGAAAAACCAATAATATGATCTTCCGCTTGTTGTCACACAACATATTATCTATAATATAAAGTAAATGGACTTTTGCACAAACATATAAATAAATCATAATATGCAAAACGTTTGATCATATGATTTTCATTTCAAATAAATTGTTAAAACATTATTTCATACAAAAGCTAGACTTTTAGTATACAATCTAAAAATCTCCCACTTATACTAAAAGACTACGCTGCCATATCTGCTGACACGCATCTAATCCCTATTCCTTCTACATGTCCATCAAACGCTTTCGCTGAAAGGCTCTTTGTAAATGGATCAGCTAGGTTATCCTCTGATGCAATCTTAGCAACAACAACCTCCCCTCTTGTAACGATGTCTCGTATCAGGTGGTACTTGCGCTCAATGTGTTTACTCGCCTTATGGGTCGTGGTTCCTTCGAGTTTGCTACTGCACCAGTGTTATCACAATATATTGTGATCGCTTTGGGCAAACTAGAAATCAAATCCAAGTTCATTAAGAAGTTCTTAAGCCATACTGCTTCTTTAGCTGCCTCGGAGGCTACTACATATTTTGCTTCCATGGTGGAGTCCGCAACGCATTTCTGCTTTACACTCCTCCATATTATAGCTCCTCCTCCAAGAGTATACACATAACCCGAGTTGGATTTACTAGCATCCCTATCTGACTGAAAATTCAAATCATCATAACCCAAAGATAACAAAGTATCTGCCTGGTAAACCAACACTTAATCCCTAGTCCTTCGTAGGTACTTCAAAATATGCTTTACCGCAGTCCAATGTCCTTGTCCTGGATTACTTTGATACCTACTAACCATGCCCACGGTATAAGAGATATCCGGCCTCGTACATAGCATAACACACATGAGGCTTCCTACTGCCGAAGCATAAGAAACCAGCTTAATCTTCTCTATATCCAGTTGTGTCTTAGGACACATTCCCTTAGATAGAGAGTTATTCCATGTCTAAAAGGTAGAAAACCTTTCTTGTAATCTTGCATGCTAAACGAGCCAGGATCGTATCAATGTTTGAAGCTTGGTATAAGCACAACATTCTTTTCTTGCAGCATCTACTGAGTTCGAACTCTCGTTAGTAGTTGACTTCTTTTTCAGGGTTAGTGGTTCGATCTTTAATGTGCCTTTTTTAGTTATGATTAAAATAACTATTTCTTGAAATTCTATCGACTTTAATTCTTCAATTTCTTCCTCCTCCTCAGGATCATTTTCCTCTTCTGGACCACCGTATAAAATCCACTTATTCATTAAATCTGCTACCATCTCAGCATAATTAAACGGTTCTTTAGCTTCAATTTTCTCAAGCCAAAATGAGTCAGCACGAGCCTTCCAAATATCAGGCAACAAAATTATTAGGTGTATTGCCTCATCTTCAGATGTAAGAGGTCCATATTTATTTCTCTAATTTTAAAGTTTTGAAATCAATTAAATAGGAAATTAATCCCTTCACCCACAATTCGTTTGTCATTCTTGGAACCTAAAATCTTAGTAGGAATACTCCCTCTTACAGACATTCTTGTCGTTCATCGTGCACCCATTCAACCAACTACCAACTACCACTAATAACTGAGATTTAATAAAACTTTTCTATTTTGTCTATAATACATATCAAATGATACCATACAAATATTGAACGTCAGGAAAGAATATAGAATAATATGAGCATATAAAATATTCTGTACATATCATGTTAATAAATGTCATAATCAAATAAATTATACCTTTCTTGGAGTTCCGTGGCTGGTGGGTGGGTATAAATACTTTCCAACTCAAATCATATTATTAATAATTATCCATTTTTTAACAATAAAATGCCCACAATTTAAAAATAAAATATTTATATTTTACAAAATATATCTTTTATATATATACAAAAAAACGTCATTTTTTTTTTACGCAGGTCTACACAAACGTCGACCTGCTCTGATACCAGTTGTAACAGCCCCAAATCCTTTTTCATAAACATTTAACTTAAAAACGCGGAAGACCAATAATTAATAATTTCTTAATACTCAATTCTATAAAATTCGAATATTTCAACATTTATAATCCTATCATCATTAGCTTAGCAGTTTGAAGATAAACACATCTAGTTCAAATAAATAAGTTTTTCCTAAACTGATACGCATATACTATTAAGACTAAATCATAGACTTATTTCCTATTCCTTTCAAATATACTCTTTCCTTGTACAGATTGATAGAGATTGATATAGTCCTTCATTTACAGATCTTATTGTTGTAATCTTATATTATTAATAGTGGCAATATACGCTATCACTAGATACTGCGAGATTATTTATTTTCTCACATCCTTTCATGGTATCAGCCTAACCATCAAAAACCTTAATATCCTCCATGGCGACCCTCCCCATCACCACTATGATCCACATGGTTACCATCATACTCTCTTTCAACAACTTTCTCCTCTGGAAATAACAAATCATCCCTGCCTAAATGATAACTTACTTCCTATTCCTTTAAAATATACTCTTTTTTTGTACAGATTGATAGAGATTGATATGATCCTTAATTTACGGATCTTATTGTTGTAATCTTGTACTATTAATAGTGGCAATATACGCTATCACCAATTACCAAATACGGTGATATTATTTCTTTTCTCACATCCTTTCATATACGACATGGTAATATGCCTATATAAGTTCATTACATCCGTTCACACAAACACATATTTTAAATACTAAACTTTTTAAAATACTTAGTTTTTCCTAGATTAGTTAGTACTTCACAACAATTTCACCACACCACCACCACCACCACGGATCTCCAGTTAACCTGGAATCACATGTGAAAGAGATGAGCACCACAATTGCTCAGTGAAGTAACATTTATCACAATTAAATACCATGTAATTCACTTGAATATTCACATAATAGTACAATCTTTTAAATATTTGATAATCATGTAACTTTTAACTTGTATCATGTCGTTGGCCAACTGGAGTTATGCACGGTGGGGCGTACCCCATATAGGACCGTCGTCCCCTTTAAAATATGCTTAATGCACTGTAACACTTAGTACATATCACAGAACATAGTAAATTTTCATATTGTTTCATGTCATATAAATCGTAGAACATCAAATTCATCGCATAAGATTTAAATGTAATAATGTAAACCCCACCTTCGATCCAACAAAAGCAGAGTTTAAAATAAATCTCCGTCTTCAATCAAAGAACATCCTAAAACTACAAATATTATTCAATCAATATAATATAACTAAATATACCTAATCTAAATTCAAGAAAACTGCAAAAGATGCCTTACCCACATAATCCTTCATATTTTACTTTCGAATATGTATATAGTGTGGAAGGAAATGAATGGAGAAGAAAAGATTAAAGATTATGCAGAATCAATTTCTATTTGAAATGTGAGAATAAACAAGAAACTGCAAATGAAATGAATGTGGAGTGAAAGATGTACATAAAACTGCAATGAACTGGCAGAGGGAGAAATGACGTCAGACGATACAACTGACTCCGAGATCGTGCAGGAAGAGATTTGAATTTTTATGATAAAAAAAATGTGTCTGACTAGTTCCCGAAATTTTATAACCATAATTAATTAAATAAATAAAATAAAAATATCTATATCCCTTATCTAAAATTTAAAATTTAAAATTTAAAAATAAATATCGTTCCATATAATAACAATAGAAATAATGGGATATTACATCATTCTTAGATAAAAAAAATATTTATTTAAATCTAATTCTTCAATAAAAAGAATTAAAATTAATGAATAAATATAACATACATTAGATTCATGCATTGTCTATAAAAAATATTTTACTTGTTTCATTTTTTAAAATTTATTTAAATTATTCAATGACTAACAATATGCGGCCATTGTCCCGTGAGATGTAGTCATGGATTAAATCAGGGTTAATCATTGTGTATATATATATATATATATATATATATAGCATGTCAACAAAAAAAATCAACATTTTGACATTGAAATTTGTTTTATTATAGTATATAATTACATAATAAAACTTAAAAAATAATGAGAACTTCCGCATTATTATTATTATTTTATTTATAATGCTTACATATAGTGATTACCCGTAAAAACCGAATAATGAGTATATAAGCGAGGCATATATCAAAAAATTGATCATTTTACAAAATAATATTTACTATATATTCTATTTTTTAAAAATATATTTGCGTGCAACGCACAAGTAAATTTTTCTAGTTAAGGTTAATATTTGAAAGTTACAGTCTCTAGAAAGTGGAGTGAGGAATTAGAAGATTTTCGCTTATTTTTAATATGTTGTGCCTCATTTGGCATTTTTAAAAGATGTCTATTTGGCTCATTGTTTGATTGAATTTGGTCATACCCCCAATATCTTTACCTTTGTCTCCTTCTTTATTTTCTTTTTATCTTTAATAAAATGCATCTATTGGCCTTTAAATTAAGGCATAATCTGTCTCATGAAATAAGATCCTTGTTCATACAAATATTTTTCTAATAAATAATATTAATATTCTGTAATTTTTTTGTAATTTATCATATCATATTATAATATATTAAAAGTACGTGGCTTAGCAAGTATTAATATTTTTTCCAACTTTATCTTCACTTGTTTTTCTTTACTATATTTCTATCCTTATTATTATTATTATCTATTATGATGTATTATTTATTTAATTACTTATTTTTAATAATGTCTTTTCATTTTCTTTAATTATATTAATTTTAATGCACCTTTTAATCTTTTCTCAATTTATTTCATTGTTCCAAATACATATCATCTATGATAATTCGACATTAAATATATGAACTTTTAAAATACTCATAACTTATTAATTGATGAATTATATTTAATTATAATACTCCCTCCGTCCCACGTATTTTTACTCGCTTTTCATTTTGAGGTGTCCCATGCATTTTTTGACATTTGCATTAATAGTAAAAATATACTATAATCTTATCTATTTGTTACACTTTATTCATCAATACCAATAATTTTATTTGTCTTTCTATACTTTATTCAATATTCTCAACAACATTATTTATTTTTTCTCTCAAAATTATCAATTTATCCATATTTTTTCTTGCATTTTATATTAAAAAATAATACTTCGTAATCTTCGTGCCTGTACAAATGGATAAAAAGACCCGGGACGAGGGAGTATAATGTATACAACCTTTTCATATCAATAAATTTATAATCAATAAGTATAATATGTTGTGGAAAATTAATTAAATATTATAAAATGCCTTTTATTCATCGCTCCACATTATATGATCTAAATTTTTCTCTCATAGCTGCTGCCAATGGCCAAAACGAGGTGGGATTCATGAAAATATTCTAATATTCATTTTTTCTTGAATTTATATTGTTGTGTGATATGAATTCTTGTTTTCGAGTTTCAGATTCTTCATTGCTTCACGGTCGATTTGTGAAGCCGGATGTATTAAAATTGGTATAAACATGCATGATTCTCTTCTTTTTCTTTCCAGTGTCGAAAAAGATTAAGAAAACTTGATTCATATATATTTTTGAAATGTTTATTTTATATTTCTTTTAGTTGTAGAGTTATTGTTTGTGTGACATTTGAATGATTGATGTTTGTAGACTTCACTCATTTTGACAAGATCTTGGGTATGGAAGCTTATTGTAAATGGTGTCAATATATATACATTGAATTTATCTGCTTATTTATTTATTTTTACTCATTTCAATGATTTTAGTCATGAGTATGGATTTAAGGGATCGGGATGAGGTGTTTCATGTAAGTCAATAATAAATTTAAATTTTACATCATCTAGTCTATACTTATTTAATTTAATTTTTTTAATTTTAATCAGTAATTTCTAAATTTTTATGCAAAGTTTATTGTTGTGTACATGTTACTTGTATAATGTAGTATAAAAATATGCTCCTTAAATCTAAAATTTAGATAATTCCAGACTAGAAAAATGGGTATAGTTAGATTGTTGTATAAAAAAAAATAAAATAAAAAGTTTTTTTTTTTACAGAAATAGAATATTTATTTTATTAGTATAAAGTTAATAATTAGAAAGAAAAAGAAATTACATATTTACTACTCACATGAAGTACCTAATCACTAATCACAACTACAATTTCATCACCAAATTGTTGCTTTAGAGTTTAAAAGTATAAAAATCTCTATGTTTGATGAGTTAGTCGAAATACATTAAAATTTGTAATATTTAATGGGTAAGATAAATTAGAAAAAATATTAGTTAGTTAAAACCCAAAATGTCTCTCACAAAATTAAACACACACTTGTACATATCATAAGAAATTAGAGGGATAGGACAAGAACATTGATGTATTTAATATCTGACATGTAGTGAAATAAATTTCTTATATATTAAGGGAGAACATATAATTATTTTAAATTTCATTATTTTAAGAATTTTACGTGTCATTACAAACGCCTATAATGAATTAAATTATTAGTGAATTGAAAGATATAATATTTAATGTAAAGTGGATAGTTATATTAGTATTGTGTGGATGCTATAATGATATTTTAATTGTTTAGTGTCGATCTCATCTACTATAAAGAAAAATGTAAAGAATGAAGTGAAATTCTCAAATTAAAAATATTTAATTATTAAAATGTGAGAAAGAAGTATGTATTAATCACCAAAACAAAACAAGGATAAAAGGACTAAAACAAGATAAAAGTTCTACACAAACAATATTGAAAGTTCTCACTTATATTCCTCTTTTCTTTAAATAAAAGTAAAAAGAAATGTTGTTTAATCTTCTATGTATTCACTATTACTCTTCAATGTGCCTATCAGCCATCAGGGAGCAAATTCTCAAGTATCCAGAAATTTTTATGGGGTACAAAATATAATCCCTTCATTCTACAGAAAGATTCTCATTTTATTATACTAGGCGTCTCACTCAAAGGTCCCCATTTTAATAAAAAGTGATAATATTTTATAGCAAAAGTAATAATGTTTAATAGCGAAAGAGATAATAATTTTGAAAAGTGAAAAATTGTCTCACATGAGACGGTCTCACGCAAGACCTACTCATACCAGATTATTTGCTCTTTATTTTTTTCATTTTAGTTTTTTTTCTTTTTTTTTATATTTGATTTTAGGGGTATAATTGTAATTTCACCCTTCTAGTTTAGGGTTTAATTGTAATTTTATCATTGTGGTTTATGGTATATTTATCCCTAGAGTTTAGGATTTAGGATATAATTGTAATTTTATCCTTGTGATTTAGGGTATAATTGATCTCTAGGATTTAAGGTATAATGATAATTTTACCCTTGTGGTTTAGGGTATATTTATCCCTAGGGTTTAGGGTTTAGGATATAATTGTAATTTTACCATTGTGATTTAGGGTATAATTTATCCCTATGGCATAGGGTTTAGGGTATAATTGTAATTTTATCATTGTGGTTTAAGATATAATTTATTTAGGATTTAAAATATAATAGTCATTTAAGTATAATAAATTTAAAAATAAAATAAGATTAACATTAATGAAGGGGAAAAATTAATTAAGAAGGTCAGTAAAAGAGGAGCCACCAAATCATTTCCTTGCCCAGTTGTACCAAGTCCTACTATCCTACTCATACAAAAATGGTGTACCGTGTTTGTAGGGGCAAAATCCATATCAGTGGCTTGTAGGGAGGACACACTGTTAAATGGCCAAATTCATGTCAAAGGCAGGAATCGAACCCCCACCCTGCAGCAACCAAGTTCAGCTGGAAGATCTTTCCACCTTCCCCTCTACCACTTGAGTTATTGCAGCAACCAAGCTCAGTTGGAAGACCTTTCCACCTTCCCCTCTACCACTTGAGTTATGCGTGGGGCAGTCCTTTTCATACAAGTAAAATGATTTAAGGCGAGAGAGTGATTTTTCAACCCTACCACTACATTTATATTCATTTAAGAATTAATACACATCTCTATATGTTAATATGATATTATATAATAATCCCGACTCATTTATTTCTCACTAAGAATTTTGGTGAAACCATAAAGTGGGACTAATAAATAATGATAATATTTTAATTAAAAATAATACAATATGTTTAACTAAAAATGACAACTATTCAAAAAGTTATTTGAATAACAATTCATGAGTTAAATAAAAAATAAGATAACAATGAGAAATGAAAAAATTATTTTATTTGGAGCAAAACTTCTGCAGGACTTTACTACCAAATCAAATCTGTAGAATCGTTTTCACTTATTAATTTTTTGTTTTTTTTTTTAATTTAACTTTTAAATTTTTAGGGGATATAATTGTAAATATACTTTTTTAATTTAGAATATGGAGTATATATTTTTGTGATAATACGAAAAAGTAATCAATATTAATGGTATAAAATCATTGCCACCCAACATTTGTGAAAAAAATTATTATATATATATATATATATATATATATATATATACTCCCTCCGTCCTACGGCAAGGGTAGTTTTTGCTTTTTGACACTTGGATTAAGGAGTATTATTATTTAATGTAGTGGGTAGTTGTATTAGTGGGAGTATAGACCCCATATTTTAATTGTATTAGAGGGGATGAGTGGGTCACATGTGTGTAAAAAATAAAAGAGAACCCTTTGGGTGGGACGACCAGAATGGAAAAAAGAGACCCTTGCTGTGGGACAGAGGGAGTATATATATATATATATATATATATATATATATATATATATATATATATATATATATATATATATATATATATATACTTGCTTTTGGGCACGTGGATTAAGGAGTATTATTATTTAATGTACAGTGGGTAGTTGTATTTGTGGGTGTGTGGGCCCCATGTTTTAATTGTATTAGTGGGTGTTGGTGGGTCCCATATGTCCAAAAAAGGAAATGGGATCCTTTGGGTGGGACAACCAAAATGGTAAAATGAGACTCTTACCTATGGATGGAGGGAGTATATATATATATATATATATATATATATATATATATATATATATATATATATATATATATATATATACTCCCTCCGTCTCATTTCAAATGACACACTTACCATTTTGGGTTGTCCCATAAAAGTTTGCACATTCCAAAAAAATAAAAAGTCAAACACAATCACTCTTTCTCATATACTTTATTTACAAAAAAAAATCACTTTTACCTAACACACCTAACATACTTTATCATTTATTTATTACCAAAAATATCATAATACCCCTAAAGTTATCACTTTTCTTAATCTCCGTGCCGAAAGATACATGCAAACTTTTGTGGGACGGAGGGAGTATATATTTTTTGGACCAATGTGTTCTTTAATTTAAAAAGAGTGTCAGCCTTGTCCCAAATATCTGTATTCTGTGTCGGTGTTCTGATACCTTAACCAATATCGAATTCAACATTCGATGATATGGCGACGATGTCGGATATAGTGTTGATATACTATGTCGGGGTTCTAAGGGTGTCAGTATCTTATGTTGAGACTCCGATATTTTGACCAACACCAAATCTGACATTCGATTATGTGATGATAGTGTCAAATGTGATGTCGGTGTTCGGTGTTCGGTGTCGAGGCTCCGATACCATAACTGCCACTGAATCCGACATTCGATGCTATAACGATGGTATCAGACATGATATCAATATTCTAGGTTGAGTATCCGACATCATTACCGATACTAAATAATAAAATAAAATAATGGAGTAGTAAAAATAAAATATGGTGGGAGCATTTTGGAGAAAAAATGGCCATTTGAGTATATTAGCAACAAAATATAAATAAAGGTTGGCAATAATTTTGAGCTAAAGAAAATATGATATTTTAAATTTTCTCCCTTGTGGTTTAAAACATATTTTACCCCTAAGGTTTATTATTTATCATTAGGATTTAGGGTTAATTATAATGGTATAATTTAAATTTTACTCTTATTATTTAGGGTATTTTATTTCTAGTTTAGGAATTAGGTTATTATTGTAATTTCACCATTATGCTTTAGAGTACATTTCACTTTTAGGATTTAGGGTATAACTGTAATTTACTCTTGTGATTTGGGATATATTTCATCCTTAGGGTTTAGTGTTTAAGGTATAATTGTAATTTTAATGTATTTCGTTGCTAGGATTTATGGTATAATGTTCTTTTAAATATGTTAATTTTTTTAAAAATAAAATATTTATTAATTGTGGAGGATACTACAAATTATTCATATAACACCACATGTTAATTAATTATGGATAATTAGGGAGAGTAAAGACTACATGTTCCACCAAATAATTTGGTGGAGGAGGTTCGACTAAATCATTCTCTTTCATTTTTTTTTAGTAAAACAAATTTTTGTTCCAAGAGTTGCTCTTATTATAAAAGGTAATGTCTTACATTATTTTCTAATGTTATTAGGTTGAATTCATCATTATGTCGATTCTTATTGAGTTTTCATGTAGTGCACAGAATACATTTCAGATAGTGGAGAATTATTAAAAATAAAGTATTACTCCCTCCTTCCCAAAGACAAGTTCCCGATTACGGTATATACGGAGTTTAAGAAAAAGTTACTTGTTACTTTACTTTTAGGGATAGTTTAATATTTTTAGGTAATAAGTAAATTATAAAATAAGTTATGTGAGTTGTAAAAAGGTAACAATTTTGAAATTAAAGTGTGTTGTAGGGTTATTGATTTGTGTGTATTTCTTTATTTGGAAGTGTGAACTTGTTTATGGGACGAAAAAAATAGAAAGTGTAAATTTATTTATGGAACTGAGGGAGTATAAGATATTTTAGGTGCTAAATTCCGAAAATATTAAACTAATACCGAAGATATTATTAGCTTAGCATGACGCAACACAATCAGGCCAACAGTTACAAATTGATTATAATGCTAAATCAGTAGACTTTCCATAATAATGAAAGAAAAATAAATTGTAACATGATGAGGTTTCTAATATTGTCTGGAAAGGTTAAATAACAATAACAGTTGCAGGCCATGATAAAAACCAGTGGCCCAGTAGCAACTCTAGATTATCTCTTAAACTTTTTCAAATGGGCGAGGGATGGGAAGTCCTTGTGTCTGCATTTGTTTGTACATCCACTGCCAGTTCTCCGGAGTTACCTCACCACCGAGAGAACGAATAACCGAACCACCACTGCAAGACCCGATCTTGCAACACTCCTCCAATGACAGTCCCTTCACCAATCCATATAGAAACCCACTGGCGAAGAGGTCACCCGCACCAGTTGCATCAACAGCATTTGACTCCCCGATTGCTTGAACTCGAACAACCTAGAACATAATTTAATTTGTTATGATTTTGATTGAAAGTATACCGGATGTCTTGTTACACATTGCTATTACAATTTGTGCGCCCTGGTTAGATGAGTTATTACATGTACAAGAGAAAAAAATCTAAATGCTTTCATGTTTACACTTTGTGTTAGGCCGGTTCAGATTTTTTCCTCTTTAACAAGTGTTAGTCATCAACTACATACAGCAAGATGTGTAATGGGACATTCGGACTAGAATGAAAATTATGATTATGAGACTATGACAACTGGTAGCGTTAAAGTATTCATGTCTTTGTGTTTGATTGATAATATTAAAAGTATTCATGTCACATGAGAAGTGAAATTTGAAGGGGTGACAAAATTAACTTAACTAACCTCTTTCCCATGCATGGCCATGCAACCCTTAGCACCTAATGTAACCACAGCCCATCGGCAGTGTTTGGCCAAAAAATTAAGAGCTGTCTCTGAATCCGCATACTCTTCGTCACTGCAAGTTATATGGAAGTTATAAAATTCAGCAACAATCCACAAACAACTAAAAAAGACCAACCACCAGAAGTTCCTTCATCTTTATAACATTGTTACGTGAATTATAATTGATCAAGAGTGATGGTGTTCACCTAACAAGTTCAGTAGCTTCATCCTCATTAGCAAAACAAAGGTCAATGCTACCTGATTCTAGCAACTGTAAGAGTTGTGACTTGAACTTACGCACCATCTGTTGAAGAAAGACAACTCTATTTCTCACATTTACACTTAAAACACTAAAATGCTTCTATGTAGTCGGAAGATATACCTCAAAACTGGCCAGATCGAGGGATACAAAAACGTCTTCTTCCTTGGCAATCTTAATGGTTGCCTCAATAATTTCTAAGTTAAAAATTCCATACCGCATCACTACCCACTTTATCAAAGAAAAAAAATATTAGCCTGATTCAAGGGTGTGGGGCATCAGGAAAAGAGATGCTAGAAAAGGTTTTAGAAAGTTCAAATAAAATAATAAATAACAATGATTAGCCAAGAGCATAAAACAAACAAAGACTCACCTTAGAACCTCTCAAATCTGGGTTAGTCAAATCATTTGCCTGGTGAGAGCATTAAATAAGAGATGAATCAAGTTTGATGTAGCAATGTAAATAATTTCTTGAAAATAATAATAACACAAAATACACCTGAAGCTTCACAGCACTAGAAAAACATGGGCGCATTGTGCGATTGCCCATTTCATCAACTACGCAAACACACTGCATCATAAATTCAAATTGCATGGTTAGACATAAGTCTAAGGTTAAACAACAAAACTTTACATCTTCTAATTCTGAGAGCCAACCTGGGCAGTATGCCCAAATTTCAGCCTCAATCTTGACAGATCGACGTGGTAAGAATTCATATTGTTCCTAAACAGTTTTCCTTCTTCATCATCTCCATATGCCCCAATTACTCCACAGCTAACCCCAAAACCAGCTGCTAGACCTCGTATTGTATTTGCAACACTTCCTCCTGCAATTGTTTTCATAGAAGAAGTGTTCTCTGGAGATGCAACAATATGAGCATTAACCTCCTTTATAATGAACTTCAATTCATCTGGATCAACCTACCAAATAGTCCATCCAAAAATAAAATCACTAGAAGTAAATCGAATAATATGACATGTTTGTTAGATACACAAGTAAATCAATACTATCAGAAGTTTGTTAAATGTAATGGAAGTATAAAAAAATTGCCTAAACCATTACATTACCTCCATTCATGAAATCCAGAAATTAGATCACAAAATATTGAAAAAGACATAGGTACTGCCAAATTCAATGTGGATTTCCAAACAAATAAAAATCATTCCAACTCTACATTTATTTGAAGCACGCAGAGAAATCAAAAAGAAAAGAGGAAAACATCAACTCCACATTCTGGGTCAACCTACCAAATAGTCCATGAAAAACTACAATCACTAGAAGTAAATCAAATACTAAGAGATGTTTATCAGATGTAATGAGAGTATCAAGAATTTTAGTAAACCATTACAGTACCTCCAATCTTGATATCCAAGAATTAGACACAAGATACTCCAATCATGAAATCCAGGAATAATAACACAAAATACTCAAAACACTGAACTAGACATAGGCACGTGCAAATCCGATGCTATTTCCAAAAATATAAAAAAATCATTCCAATTCTACATTGATTTGAAGCACGAGCAAACACAAAGAAAAGAGCTAAATAATAACTCCACGCTCAGGAGCAAAAGGACAACACACATTCGGAGTAACAACAGTGACATCGTAAAGCATCATGAATACCCAAAATTCAGCTTGTTATAAAGCGCAGCAAAACAAAGAGCGAGAGAGGATAAGTAGTGTTTACTGGAAATGAGCCGCCGGCCTCTCCGGGGATTCGGGAGAGGACAGACCAATCAACTCTCGCCACGTGATCGACCAGAGCTGAGGGTTGCAACCCCAAAATGATGGGCTGGGGCGCCCCATTAACAATCGCCCTAATATTTTCATCCCTGATTTTGGATTCAATTTCGATACCCATTGATTGATTTGGTGATGGAAGGGGGAAGAGAGTAGAGTAGGGGGCCAAAAAGAAAGAACTTTTCCCTTAAGCTCTGATGATGAAGCCGCCCCTTTCCGCTCCTCCCCTTTGTTACTTCACTTCACCATCTATTTATAATATCCGTGATTAGTGTGTGTATATATATAGTCGATATATATATTATTTTATTTTTAATTGCAATTTCAATTTCTTACAGAGTTTTTTCACGTAGCGAAGACTAGGGGTGTAGAAAAATATAAAAACTCGGTATACCGAACTTGCCATATCGAAAATAAAAGAAAAATATCAAATTTTAAGTATATTAAAATTTAAAAATATCAAATTTTAAGTATATTGAATTTTTTGATATGGTATCGTTGTCGTATAGAAAAATTTTGTACAATATCAATAATATGTTTAAAAATTTCAATATTTCGATGTACCGAAAATAATCTATATATTTTGGTATTTGATATCGGTATACCGTACTGTGAATATCGAAATTTTTTTTTTTTTAAATTAAAATTATATACAATATTTTTTTAAAGTAGATTTCTTATTCTTAAAAAATTAATTATTGATAAATTACACACTTAGTACTCTTTATTACTATAAGATACATCAAATTGAAAAAATTACCAGATACAAAAATTTAAAATAAAATACCTATAATAACATTTGACCCTATATATAATTCCAAATAACCAACTACTTCTCCAGTTTTTCTCTCCCACCGGATATCCATCTCCTACTTGACATCTTCCTCTCACCGCTCTCGTCAACATCTCCTGGATCATCTCTCTATAGCCAGATGACCATCTAGTGGCGGATGCCTATTTTGAAACCAGAGTCATAGGGCTACGAAAGTCTTTTGACGTCTTCCAGTCCACGAAGTTAATGGCCTCATTCTCAATGCTGGAAAATATCGCCATCAACGAGGCGACATACACTGGCGGTCAGAATAAAATAAAGCTTCACAATCTATTTCTTTTGGCAATAAATCAAAACCTAAAGGTTATTTACGGAAATTGCGAAAATCTGTACAATATTGCTCTGGATGCGAAATTGATTGGAAACAGTAGAGGAAGCATATGGTTGATAGGTTTGGTGGCTCAGGTTGTTCATGGTAGTTGAGGCCATGTTCTTGGATCTATTATAATCTTTTCTTTTATTTCTGGAAATTAATGTTTCCCGTTTAAATAATCTTTCAATTGATGTCTTTCGTGTTAACCCAACTTATTTGGGATTTTCGACCCCTTGATCGATAAAGAGGTTAATGGGGAGGTTTTCTTATTATGTCTGATTGTTCTCTCTTTCTCCTCATTAAGGTATGTGGAAGGATTGTGTATTGCAATTTGTTGCAGAAAACGGGAGAAATGGTTGGGATATTGCACTGTAATTTGTTGGACTAGATTAGATGGTAATGAAATGTGATTAGGTGGGATTACTGATCGTTGATGGCTAACACAACTACGTGCTAAACTTTATTGACAAAACAGTGGGGTCAGAGAAACAACTTTGTATCTGCTCCTAATGTCAAAGACCTTATTCAAGAGATGCCTACATCTCTTTTATTAATGCAGAAATTTTAATTGCCTTCGTGCAGTAATTTTAATTTACATGTAAAATCTGAATTTCGTACAGAAAAATCAACTAAACCCCAAAAAAATTTGCATTTCGTGTAGAAAAACCTGCATTTCATGTAATTACGTGCAGTTACGGGATTTGGGGGGAAAATGACATTAATTATGAGAATTGGTAGAGAAATCGAATTTGAGAAAAAATCTACATTTTGTGCATTTAATCAAAATAAGAGTAAATTTGCAATCAACAATGACATAATGTCGTTAAGAGTAATATTGATTGTGTATCTAATAGTTAATTTTATATATTTAGTAGATTTAAGAATAACTATCTCTTATTAAAATTTATATAACTAACTTTAAGAACAAATGATCTATTATTTAGTTTAAAATTTTATTTAAGAACAAATTTATCTTATAATAAAATATAAAATTTATTATTAAATTATATATGTGTGATTATTCATCACATTTATTTATATATTCCCTCCGTCCCAATAGAGCTTTCACACCTCTTTTGTAATTTACAAAGGAGGTGTGAAAACTGTGGTGGGATGGAGGGAGTATATTTTTTGTTAAATGTAAAAATAAATTTTAATACTTATAAATAATAATATGTTACACTTAATATTAAAATGTACTCCCTCCATTCGATTTAAAGAGCTTCTTTTATTTTTTTCACGTGGATTAAGAAGTATTATTGTTTGATTTATAGAGATTAGTTGTATTAGTGGGTGTGTGAATCACATGTTTTAATTATATTATTGGGTGTGTGTGTGGATACTATATATTTAAAAGGAAAAATGAGATCCTTTGGGGTGAACGACCAAAATGGAAAAAAAGAACTATTTAAAACAGACGGATGGAGTATAGGAAATAATAAATTAGAATATTTTAATAAATTAGTAGTTGATATACATATCATCTAAATAATTATGTCCATTGATTATAATATAAAATGCGTTAGAATATTTTATTTTTATTTTATTATTATAATCAAAATTATATTTCGGTATGACTTGGTATATTGATTTTTTTCGGTATCCCGTTATTTTTGTATAAAACGGTATGTCAATTTTTTGTATAAATCGATATTTATTGTTAAATTGATATGGTATAAATATCGGTACGATATCGATATGAGATTAAATTTTATCAAAATTTTGGTATGCCAAAAATTGGTACATTGAAAATTCAGTACCAGTATCAATATGAAAAAATTATACTGAAAATTTCGGTACGGTATAAGTATTTTTGGTATGCCGATTTTTCCACCCCTAGCAAAGACTTGTGTGAGACTGTCTTACATAAAAGCTTACGTGAGATAGATAGAAATTGATAACTTCTATAATGAAAAATGATAAGAGGCAATTGCCAAAATATTCAAAATGAATTGACAAAAATCATTGCCATACACAAAATTTAATTATAAAACTTTTATACCCAATTGACCATTTTTGGACCAAAATACCCACACCCGGTCGGAATGTTATGTCGGGATTCCGACATCAATTCATACATCATCGGATGTCGGAACTCCAACAGGGTGGGGGTATTTCATCGGATGTTGGATTCGATGTCAGAACTCTGACATAACATTACGACATAATGGGGATAATTTGGTCCATAAATGAAAATTTTGGTAGGGATGTTATATAAATTATTTGATGGTTGACAATGAATTTTACTTGAAAGAAATGGGTAAATGGGCCCTTCTTCCAAATAATAATATTATTTCATCAACAATTTATATTAAAATGAAAAGTGATAACTTTTTGTAGCGAAAATGATAACTTTTTATCCGTCTCACGTAAGCCACTATGTGAGACGGTCTCACGCAAGACTACAAAGACTTAGATGACATCTTAAAATCCTACTTCGTGAGATTGATTATCCGTTAATCCAATTATATTATTTTAAAGGGCCCTCTTTAATTATTATCAAATTAAAAATTTTAGAAGTTAATTATGAAAAAAATTAATTAGGTCTTTCATGTTTGGTTAATATCAAATTAGAAAATTTGAAAATTAATTATAGAAAAAATTAATTAGGTTTTACATGTATAATATATGTATTTTTCTTATTTAATTTATATACTTTTATTATTTTAAAATATAAAAATATAAAATTTATTATTATTTAATTTATTTATTTACTTAAATATTATAAATTTATAAAATGCGATAATATTTTAAAAAGTAGCAATATTTTAATTTTTTTTTATAAAAGAAATGCTGATCAAATAAAAGTGATAACTTTTTATTTGAATTATGTCATGAATTATTCATAATATTAAAGACTTGTGTGAGCGTCTTATAGATGACTTCGATAATAAGAGATAACCATTATAAGTAAAAATGATACGCAATTGAGAAAATTAATAATGATGTTGTGAATTATTTTGTGAACCGTTTATAATATAAATGAAAAGTGACACCATTTTTAGAATAAGGCAATAACATCTTTAAATAAAAAGTGATAACTAATTACGAAAGTGAATTTCACCAATATCTTAAAGAATTGATAAAACGCGATAATATTTTTAATAAAGTTGATACCAGATCAATGATAAATGATAACTAATCAATTGAATTATTTCATGAGTAATTAGTAGTGTAAGGCCCTAAACTCTTGATATCAAGAGTACACTTATTCTGATTTGATCGAAACTTCTCAAGGATTGCTAGACGCGTTAGATGCCTCTAGAAAGAAGTGTGAATAAATCATGGAAAGTATGGAAGCTCTTGAAATAAGGATGAAAGTTGCATCATAGGTTTTCATCAAGAGTTTAATGAAAGTATGAGAGAAATTAAAAATCATCTTGTAAACATAGCTGCAAGTTTAAATATTCAACTTCAACAAGAGGAAAGAATGAATGAAGAAGTGGTTTTCTCTTTGGATAGAGCTATGCAGATGCCCATGGAGACTCGTTCACACAAGAGCTTAGACGTGGTGGAGGAGATCGTGGATGAAGATACGTCATTGATCCTATCTAAGGATCCCTTGGATACATGCTTGAACAAATCTCTTACTTTTCCAACTATGGAGCTAGATGAGTTTTTAATGAGTTTTATATTGAATTTCTTGAAAACTTACTTGCATTGAATGATGACAGGTTAGCACAAGGAGAAGAAACCATAGTTGAAGAAGACGAAGAACAAATTGATGAAGAATTTGAGGATGTTGAGGAAGAAAAGAAAGAAGAAAAACAAAGTCAAGAAACAACTGAAGAGGACTTGAAGAATGAAATAAGCATTTATAAACCTTTAAATTCTTTATTTGATGATATTTTTCTATTTACTTTATTGTACTAAATGATACTAATGACTTATAGCATATTGTTAGGGACAACAAGGGGTTGGAAGAGAGGGAATTTTCGTTGGAAGAAGGAATACGTGGTTGAGTAGAATGGAGAGGTTGATGAGAAGCGATCAAAATATGGTTGGCAAAGTAAAGTTAATTTTCAAGAATGTCAACGAGGCCATCCCTTGCCATAAATATTAGATTTATGAAGAAGCACAATGATTAGAGTATGATGGCAAGGATGAAAGATATCCATGGCCATTCTGATGAGCTTGCTGATTTTCGTCTAGCTGAAGACATTAAACTTGATGGTGATCGGATCTTATGGTCTACATAATTCGTTCGGGTTCCATGCACATCTAACGCAGTGGAATAAACTGAAAGCATAACTTTTCATCGAAGATTAGCGGAGAAGTTTGAATCGGCTGCAGAAATAACCTCTTGATCTTCTGTTATATTTTTATACCTTGTCTAGACGGCGTGTGAGTGACGATCCTCTAGGCGATCCCAATCCGCAATCTCCCTCATATTTCTCATGTTCTCTCTTATCCAAATGAGAAATCTGATTTCTCATCTAAGGAATTAATTAGGCGTGAATTTATATATTCTAAGACTGCTGGGATGACTTATTTATAGGCTACAACAGGGACCAGGAGGAGAAATTAGGGTTTGATGAGAGTGATAATTCATGTATTTTGAGCTTTGATTTGTGTGGAAATTGAGTATGATTTGGGCTATTATCAAGGTAAATCGGTATGATTATGGAAAATCCACGAATCAGATGCTATTGAGGCTATTTGTGCATATTTATATAGGAAAATAGGTCAGAAGTGCTACGAATCAGAAAGTGCAAGTTTCGAGGCGTCGCTCGACCTCGGGAGGAGCCGCTCGACCTACACTTCTTGGTCGAGTGAGGGTACAATTGGTCGAGTGAGTGTCTATACAGAGTTTAAACGAACAGGAAGACCACTTGAACACCGCTCGATTTGGCCTAGCCCACTCGACCTGAGTCATCTTGGTCGAGCGGGGACACGCAGTGTTATTTTTGATAATTTCAATCCTCCTGTACGTGAGTTGACATATTTTCCAAGAAAGAGCCTAGTAAAGATATGTAAGAAGAGTTTTACAAGTATTAAAAGAGATGCTGATCACATAAAAAAGAGAGTTATATTCCACGTCCATCCTACACCACATCCAACCCTAACTCCATCCGCAGGAGCTGTAGAAAGATATTTATGCAGCGAATTAAGTGAGAACCAAGTGAAGATTCAAGACGGAGCGAGAAGCGACGGTACCCACATCTAGGGTTTACTTCGCAACTTAATCTTTCTTGTAATTTTCATGAATATGGTAAGATCTATCCAAACACCATAAACGTTCTTTCAAACATCATGGGCTAGAACCACTTTGGTAGTTTTAGGGTTATGAAGGTTTTTAGTTAATTGAACTTCTGTGTATATACTCCATCCAACACGACTTGTGGATTTATTTTATATAAGACTATGCATTTTTAATTCATACTCACAGTTGCTTTGTGCATCATTAATTGTTATGTAGAGTCTGAATACGTATTTTGGTTATTGATTGAATGCATCACTGCGGAGCAGGATTTTATATTATGATTCTAAGTGAGAGGACTCAGAAGCTTCATTAGAACTATCATATGTAATTACTTATTAATTGAATTGAATTCAGGTTAATAAGTAGGATAAGAGGATAATTGTATATTGCCTATAAAGGGAGATCATATTGGGTTAGATTACTTAATGCACGAGTAATAATTAATACTGATAGGCCTAGAAAGGGGGGTATAATTTTGTTCTTACTCCAAGGTGATTCATATGTGTTATACGCATATTTACTTGTGTCTATATATAGAGTAGATTTGCATGGCTTAGTAATGCGTCCGTAGTCCTTAAGGCAGAGTCAGACGTTGACGTATGGAAGGGAGATTAATTAGTGAAACTGGTTGGCCCGAAGAATTACCTATCTTTTCACTTGTCAACTCTAGTTTATTCTCTACAGTCTTTATTTTATTTCCTATTTAATTCTTTTGTCTACTAGATTAAACATTACTCTCCAATTAAATTGCCAAACAATAGTTTATTTTAATTTAAATAATAATAAATTGATAATCAATCCTTCTTTGGGTTCAATAATATAAATTGGTCGCTTATCTAAACTACAATCGCATCCTTTATACTTAGGGATTAATTGTGTATTGAGAAAATGTCCATCAAGTTTCTGGGGCCGTTGCCGTGGATGGTTGTCCTTATCAAGTTTACTATTTTTATTTTAATTTAAACTACTCCATACTTGTCTTTAATTTTTAACGCTTAATTTTTCTTAGTTGTATGCACACTAGGTCAAATGGAGCACCATTAAAACCTTTTGATCTGAAAATTGGAGCATCGTCGAGGAAAAAAAAGGTAAAGAAGAAGAAGTACAAGAACTTGGAAGTAATCGAAGCTTTTAATCTAGGAGTTGAAGTTGAAGCGCTGAACATGGAAGCGATTGAAGCTGCAACCGGAGACAGATCGAAAGCAGAAGCGTCAACATGGCCAAAGATAGGGTAAATCCAAACAATATTGCCATCCGTGAAGTCTTTAAGAATAATGGAGGGGGCAACGTGGGCTGTTAGGAGTGCATGGAGCCGATGCAGATTTTTATCTTCATCCTGCTCTTATCAGCATGATAGAAAGGAATTCCTTCTCTGGGGGGACTTTCGAAGATCCTCAACAACATTTTAATAAGTTTCTTGGTTATGCAAGTACATAAAAGGATGCAGGAACTCATGAGGATGCAAGGAGGATCATATTATTTAAATTTTTACTTACTGAAAGAGCGAGAGATTGGTATGACACTCTTAGTGCTGTTGAATGCACTACCTGGGAAAAGTTGAAATTGAAGTTTTTGGAGCAATACATGCCACCTTCAAAGGTGTTTAGAATGAAATAAGACATCTATCAATTTGCTATCGGTAGTGGTGAAAATTTTCATAAAGCTTTGGACAGATTCAAGGACATGCTTCAGAAGTGTCCACAACATGGGTTATCTAAAGCTCAATACATCAGTATTTTCTACAATGGGTTGGATTGTGATTCTCGTGTTTTACTGGATGCTTCATGAAATTGAGCATTACTTACAAACACATCCGTTGAGGCAAAAAATCTTTTTGAGGATATTTTGATGAATTCAAGAGATTGGCCAACTGATAGAATGAGGGTAACCTATGTATCTGGAAAGATAGCGCAGGTTGAGCACACTATGGTAAAGTCAAGTAGAGAAGATGAGATCATTTCTAGCTTGGCAAACATCAACAAGCTACTTGAATCCCATCAAACGCAAATAATGAAGATTTCACAGAGAGTTCCAATGATGATGCAGTAGGATGTTGGTGAAGAAAGACCGATCCAAGAGGAATTTGAAGAAGCAAACTATGACATGGGTCAAAGTATTCAAGAAACTAGGTTTCAAAATCAAGAAAATTAGAATTACCAAGGGAACTACAACAATCGTGGTCCCCTGGTTAATTATCAACAACCAAGGAGGCCGAAAATTTTGTGGAGTAATCTGAATACAGCAATCAAACCTCCTATGGTGTTGATCCTGGTGCTAAGATCGAGGAAGGAAAACTTGGTTTGGAAGATACTATGAACCGATATGTGGTTAGGAATGATGCAAGGGTGGATCGTTTAGAAGTAAAGATAGATTCAAATCACGATTAATTATACAAGCAGATGAAGGATTTAACTTTTTTGATGGGAGAGATGGCGGGGAATATGAATAAGCTTACGCAGACAGTTGAGAAAGGTAAATTTCATTTTTTTATAGTATAAAAAGCCCAAAATCTTGTAATGTCATAACTTTGAGGTTAGGAATGCAATACGAACGTCCAATGCTACCAGTCACAGAAAATGGAGAGAATGTGTGCCCACTCGACCACTGCTCGACCAAATCACTTGGTCAAGCGGCATTCTGAGGCTCTGAAAAGTCACGATCAGAGTACAGACACCTCGCTTGACCAAAACAATGCCACTCAACCAGACCAATCTGGCCAAGCAGAGGTCGAGTGGACTCATGTACACTTGAACAGTTCAAGTCAGATTATAGGTACCTCGCTCGACCAATACTAGGTCGCTCGACCAAACTATTTTGGTCGAGCGGTGGTCTAGCAAGGTCATTCGACACTGATTTCCGTACACGATGTTACACCTGTAGTTCATAACACTTCAATACCATCTGAAGAGCATGATACTGATCAGATAGTAGAGAATAAGTAGGAAAGAGCCAAGTGATTGAGAGCCGAGAAGGACAAAGCGAAGGAGGTCGAACACGATGAGTGGGGAATCCCCAAACCTAAGATACCTCCTCTATTTTCTTACAGGTTAGTGAAGAAGGGATTGGAAAAAAAGTTTAAAAGGTTTTCGGATATTATGAACAAGATAAGCTTGAACATTCCTTTCTTCGAAGCAATCCTGGAGATGTCGTACTATGCCCGATTTTTAAAAGATATCATATTGAAGAAGAGGAGCTTGAACGGAGTTAAAATGGTAAATCTATCTAAGAACTGCAGCTTGATCAATCAGAGGAAGCTGCCAGCAAAGTTGAAAGATCTAGGAAGCTTCACTATTCTATGTGAAATTGGAAAGGGGCGTGCACGAAAAGCTTTGTGCGATCTTGGTGCAAGCATCAATTTGATGCCCTTATCTATATCTAAGAAGCTAAGTTTAGGGGAGCTTGCTTTGACATCAGTGGCTTTACAATTGGCGGATAGGTCCATGATTTTTCCGAAAAGGGTGATAGAAGATGTACTTATGAAAGTAGAGAAGCTTGTCTTTCCTGTGGATTTTCTTGTGCTAGAGATGAAAAATGACAGGATAATGTCCCTCTTATTTTAGGGAGGCCATTCCTTGCCACAGTTAGAGCTATGATCGATGCTAAAAAGGGAAAGCTTAGACTTCACGTGGATAATAAAGAGGTTTTGTTCAACATCGACAAAGCAATAAAGATGCCTATGGAGACACAATGTTATAACATTGATGTGGTGGGGGAGATTGTGAAGGAAGACATGTCCTTGATTCTTTCAAAGGATCCTTTGGACTCATGCTTGGCAGAATCTTTTACTTTTCCCACTACGGAGCTAGATGGGCTCTTCAATGAGGTATGTATTGAATTTCATGAAAACTTACTTGCTTTGGGGGATGATAGGTATGAACCAAAAAGAACCAAGCTTTAAGAGGTGAAGTGGAATAGGCAGTACCTACCCATGGATAGAGAAAGCACACCGAAAGAAGATAAGAAGGAGGAGTTGAAGCCACTACCGAAACACTTGAAGTACGCCTATTTGGATGATAATGAGACAAATCCGGTAATTGTATCTTCTTTTCTTACTAATGAGAAACTTGAAGATTTGTTAGATGTGCTTAGGAAATATAAGTCTACTATTTGATGGTCTCTTGTTGATATGTAAGGTATTAGTCCATCGTATCGCATGCATAAGATAAGAATGCTAGATGAAGCCAAGGGAAGTATTCAAAATCAGTGGAGGGTTAACCTCGTGATTCAAGAAGTGATTTGGAAGAAAATCTTAACGTGGTTAGATGCAGGAATTATATATTCCATTAGTGATAGTCCTCACGTGAGTCCACTGCATGTTGTAGCTAAAAAGGGGGCATGACTATTGTGAAAGCAGATGATGGAGAAACATTGGCCACTAGGATTCCTACGGGATGGGGTGTGTGTACAGATTATAGGAAACTGAATGAAAGTACATGCAAAGACCATTTCCCTCTTCTTTTCATGGATCAAATGTTGGATCATCTAGGAGGGTATGAGTTTTATTGCTTCTTGGATGAGTATTCGGGTTATAATCAAATTATGACTGCACCCGAGGATCAAGAAAAGACTACTTTTACTTGTCCTTATGGAACCTTTGCTTTTAGAAAAATGCCTTTTGGATTGTGTAATGCGCCTGCTACTTTCTAAATGTGCATGATGACCATATTTGATGGGTTGATAGAAAAAAACATGGAGGTGTTTATGGATGATTTTTCTGTATTTGGTTCCTATTTTGATGTTTGTTTGTCTAACCTATCTACTGTTTTGAAGAGATGTTAAGAAACTAATCTTCTCTTGAATTGGAAGATGTGCCACTTTATGTTGAAAGATGAGATTGTTCTTGGGCATCATGTTTCGGCCAAGGGATTGCAAGTTGATAGAGCCAAGGTGGTAGCAATTGAGAAGCTTCTACCACCGACTAATGAGAAGGGAGTGCGGTCTGTCCTTGGACATACAGGATTCTATATAAGATTTATCAAAGACTTCTCAAAATACTCCAAGCCCTTATCTCACTTAGTTGAAAAGGATATTCCTTTTGTTTTTGATGATGAATGTCTAACAACATTTCAGGTTTTGAAAGAGGCGCTTATTACTGCACCTATCTTGATCACACTGGATTAGACTCAGTCGTTTGTACTTATGTGTGATGCAAGTGATCTAGCACTTGGAGTGATGCTCGGGCAGTTAAGAGAAAATAAGTTCTGTGTCATCTACTATGCAAGTAAGACTTTTGATGTAGCACAAAAGAACTACATTGTTACTGAAAAGGAGTTTTTAGCTGTGGTGTATGCATTCAACAAGTTTCGTCAGTATTTGGTTGGCATGAAGACTATAGTGTACACGGATTATTAAGATTAGAAACAAGAGAGAATTGTGATGTTGAGATCCATGGTATGTGGATTATGACCACTACATTACGGTTGGTGAAATTCCTAAAGGTCTCAATAGGTATCAGCTTGTTGAATTCAAGAGAGATGTTGAGACTTTCATAAGGTATGATCCATTCATCTACAAAATTTGTACAGATTCTATCATTCGTAGGTGTGTGCTCGAGATGGAGATGGAGAATGTTCTTTATTTTTGCTATGCACAATCTAACGGGGAGCACTTCGGAGCCCAAAAGACTGAAGCTAAGGTACTTCAATCCACTGTATATTGGCCTACCTTATTTAAAGATTGTGAATTCTATGTAGCGACATGCGATAGATGTTAAGAGATGAGAAACATAAACAAAAGGGATGAGATGTCACTTCAGCCAAGCATTGTAGTTGAGATTTTTTATGTATGGGGAATTGATTTTCTAGAGCCCTTGCTGTTGATTATTTTCTAAGTGGGTGGAGGCTATTCCTACTCGCATGAATGATGCGAAGACGGTCTTGTCATTCATGAAGAAACATATTTTTACCCACTATGGAGTTTCTAGAGAGCTAGTGAGTGATATAGGTTCACACTTCGTCAATAGGCTTATCTAGAGAGTACTCAAGGAATATGGTGTTAAGCATAGGGTTACTACACCATATCATCCTCAAGCAAATGGGCAAGCAGAAGTTTCTAACCCGCAAGTGAAACAAATCCTAGAGAAGGTGGTTGGGACTAATAGGAAAGATTGGGCTATGAAGTTCGATGATGTCTTATGGCATTTCGATACTTCATACAAGACTGTGCCAGAAATGTCATCTTATCAAATCGTCTATGGAAAACCGTGCCACTTACCCGTAGATATTCAGCATATGTCTTTTTTGGGTAGTAAGGAGTTTGAACTTATCCATTAAGGAGGTCAAGGACTTAAGGTTGACTCACATTTCAAAAGTCAAGCTTCGAAGTACTCGGTGATCTATAAGGAGAGAATGAAGAAATGACACGATTCAAAGATCACTTTCAAAGAGTTTAAAGAAGGAGATGATGTATTACTCTTTAACTCTCTATTGAAGCTTTTTGCAGGAAAATTGAAATCGAAGTGGACGGACAGTTCATTATACATAGAGCTTATGGGGGGGGGAGTTTTGAGATCATGGACAAAGACGGAGACATCATAGCAGCGAATGAGCATCGATCAAAGCATTTGAAGTCGCCGGATGATGATTGCGTTGTCTTTGAAGATACCTTTCATTGAAGTACTACCGTCGTGACTCTCCGACGTTAAACATGAGCTCCTGTTGGGGACTTACCCTCCCGTTTTATTGCTTTATTTATTTCATGTGCATAATAAATTTTTATATTTAAGGTGCTTACTAATTGGCAATTACAACTCTTTGCAAACTTAGTTTCGATTGTAATTTCTACTAAGTTTGGGGGAGTGTGATGTTCTTACCTTATCATAGCTCCAAGGGTATAATCTTTTCTTTTTAACGTTTGCTAGGAGAGTTGATTTTTTGCGGTATATTGAAACTTTAATCGGTTTTGATGTATCAATTTTTTGCAATTTGCGTAGTGTTCAGTGGTGTATTTATTTTTGTAGTGTGAGCGAAGTTGTATATACTTGTTTTATAGAGTCTGAGTAGTGGTTCTCTAGCTCTTATTTTGGCTTTATATAATGTTTAATGTTGTTTTTGAGTCTGAGTTTTGCAGGGGATGAAGAAATCAAGAGAAAATAGAGTGTCAGAAGCCTGCTCGACCAAGAGTTATGCCGCTCGACTAGTCACTGAGGTCGAGCGGTGGTCGAGCAAATCACTACAAGGCAGATCCTGAAGTTTTCAAAATAGAGAGGTCCCGCTCGACCAAATGGGGGCCGCTGGACTAAAATATCTTGGTCGAGCGCGAGATCAAGCGGAGTACAGAGGCAGTTTCAGCTTACAGGTCGCCGCTCGACCATGCGAAGCATCGCTTGACTCGAGCGGAGTTGCAGTTTCCCTAATATAAGGTCAATTTACGCGCTGCTTGACCATTTCTCACCACCCATTCTATAGCAACCATCTCGAACGGTAAGACTTTCTGCCAATCACTTAGAATACTCTTCTTTACCCATACCACACTCATTCCACATCAATTTCAGAAGATTCAAGTCGAATTTGGGGCTTTCTTCTCAATTTCAAATTCTCGTCACTTCCTGTCACTTCTACGAACCTATGGCAGGAGACAAGGGTATGTTTTCTCAACTCATTTCCCTTGAATTGGATTTTATTCTATGAAGTTTAGTTGGGTAAGTTGAACTCACCAAGTATATTGATTTAATGAATAAATCTCACCCTTGTATGAATCAAAGAGACAAATATTGACTTACATGTCGAGGTTATTGTATAGGGATTAAGAGCACGAACATCCATAATAACTGAGATCCAATTCTCTTATATAGTTAGTATAAATTGAATGATCTCACGCGATCCTGCTCAATACACACAAAGCGCACTAATGTGATTTTATAGTCAAGAAAAACTAATACCAAATCACACTACAACTATCCCGATAGATTATCCTCATCTATCTCGGTTGTGAGCATTTGTTTATACTTTATAAGGTGCCGATAATATGATCTTCTGTGCGACGCCGCACACAATTAAATGGACTATTGCATCGACATGCAATCATATGATAAATAATTCTCATTTCAAATATTGTTATAGCATTATTCATACTAGAGTTAGGTTTTTTTAAGTATACAATCCAACAAATTGTTCCTCAATTAGTCATTTAACAGACACAGTTACACCTTAATTGTTGCTCCATTATTGATTTCACAGAAAACTTCAAGATTATTTTTAGCAATTATTTATTTTGTTTTAATTGATCAATATAACTCATTCATTAATATTAATTTTGGAAAGGCTTGACTAATTATAATGATTTCGTGATTACACAATAGCTTTCAAGCCATAAAACAAACTTTATTTAATCATCCGTTTTATCTTATTTAGGTATTATATTAAGAGAAATAAAAACTTAAGTTATCCTTTTGCTTTCAATCATTCTAAATTGCTCCACATCACACTTTGATAAAAAACTTGGCAAAAAATAACACCAACTTGTCAATCAAAGTAAGGTGTGTTTAGCTTTTCGAATCAAGGTTCAAAGGTTGTTCTCCAACTCTTGAGGGTGTTTACCATGATAGTGATGTTTTAATTTTTTACTTCAATCATATATAATCATGTTTATGTATATATATTTTTTGTGGTTCTTGGAATTTAACTTTACTATAGAATATTAATATAGATTTATTAGTTGTATTTAGATGAGTCATGTCCAAGTTACTGTCCTGAGTAGTCATATATCCAAATTTCAACCAAAATCGAATGAGAGTTGTGTGTATGATAGACATAAATTTTGCGTTTCTTACAACTAGGCTAGCTACTAGATTACATCTTGCATTCACTGGGTTTACTTAATACCTTCCACAAATATAATTGAAGTTTATGATGACTCCTTTCCACAAAAGACAAATTGATTTTTTACCATTGATGACATCTTATCAGATGGTCTGGATCTTCTGTGCCACTTTGGTATGACATCTCTTGTGCCACTCTGTTGGATGAGTGACACGTAAGAAAGATAAGGGAAATTATACCTAAGTCAACCAGTCAACCCTTGGGGCAAGGGATTGGATTTACCCACAGCGCCACATGTCATTTAATGAGAAGATTTTATAGGAGATGTCACACCAAAATGTCATAGGACATCCCGTGCCCTTATCAGAAGGGGTCTCATATAATAGGGGTTAAAAACCATTTTTGCCCCGTAATTTTGGCCATGTATAATTTTTACCCCATAAAAGATATGTTTTGGGCATTTTCCCCAATATTTTTCTATTTGTGCCAAAGTTGTCCCATTTTTGTCAAAAATTGATAATTTTGCCGAAATCGAGCATGTGCATGTCACGTAACCATAACATTTCGCATTTTCCGAGGGGGCAACATTGTTGCAATCAGATAAATAGTGGGACAAATGCCAAAACTAATACATTTTTTGGAATAAAATTGTACATGGCCAAACTTATGGGGCAAAAATGATTTTTATCTTCGTCCAACTGCTGGTGCACCTGGATAATCTTAATCGTAAGATTGAATTTTAATTTAGTCTTCACTATTAAATATAATAAATAATTAAAATTTTGAAAAAATAACTACCCATTATTCTCTATTTTTAATCCATCAACCATAGGCACACCGGTGCACCCCAAAATCATACCCCTAAAATTGACATAAAGAACTAATATTGAAATAGTGAAAAGTTATAGACCTAAATTTTAATTCTATAAAAATTATGAGACTAAAATTAATTTTTTAATTTGTTGTTCGATTATTTATCCATTTTACTTGGGTATTTATTAATTTATCAATAGAATTGTTAAATTGTTATTGAATCTTTAAAAGTGAAAATGACGTGATATGTAATCAATATAATCCTATAATTCACCACAATTCATTTTTGGGATTATATATTCTTTTAGTACTACAAATCATTCCTGTTGTGAATTTAAACAGTTTACTTTTTTACTTTTTAAGATAGATTCAGGCAATTTTAGACACGACATGACAATGCAAAAACAATAAGAAAATTCAAGCTTATCGTGTTTCTATCATATTTTTTTACCCACTGATTAGACATAACTTGTAGTCAGGTTGACCAATTCAAGAATTTATCGAACCACAGGGAGGTAGGTACTAGTGCTTATGCGATCTCACGTTTGCTGTAATTTTATAGAGACGAATCATCAATAGATTGGTTGTTTAAACAAGTAAATAGAAGTAAACAAAGCAATGCAAGCAATGATCAAACAAACAAGATAAGTGGATGTAATGTGGTTTACCAAATTAAGCAAGAGTGGGATTAACAACAATTAAGTAGTGGAAAATTTTAAGATACATGCATTAAACTCTTATTAATCAAGGGTATGGATTAAGGGCCAACTCAAAATTCACCTAAGCTCATTCTCAAGATGAATAGGATATTAATCTCAGCTTGCACAAAAGGTTGGTTCTCATTCAAACAATTCCAACTATGTACTAAGCTTGAAATAAGAATCTCTTCACACAATTAATCAATCTCTTGATCAAACCAACCATATATCATATCAAAGGGTTCTAAATTCTAAAGAATTTCTCAATCTCTTTACAATTTATAATGCACATGAAGTGTTTGATGAAATGATTCACTTAAATGTCCTAATCACATAATTGATTTCTTAATCTAATCATATATTTAGAGCATCTAAACACACAAATCATCAAAAACATCAAGATCTAAAGCATCAATAATAGGAAATCAATTAACTCAATTAACATATGAATTTAAATACATAGATCCCAAAATTTAACCACAAACTTTCATGTTGCTAATCCCACAAGGGAGATTAGCCCACAATCTTCATAAGATCCTTAACATAGACATTAAAAACCTTACAAATCATGATAAACTAGAGGATTAACACAAAATTAGGATGAAAACTCCCTTGGATTGACTCCAATTGAATCTCCTTCCTTCCTTTGGTGATCACCCACTCTTCCTTGCTTCTTCACTTGATTTGGATGGTAGAATTTATGGAGAGATGATGTAGATTCAAAATATGGATGAAAGGGATGAAGAATATGGTGTAAAATCAAAGGATTGGTGTGTGAGGTGTGTGAGCAGCTGAAATTTCATGGATTCCTTTCAAAGGTTGAATGGAAGGGTATTTATACTCATTGGGGGCCTTCTAGAAGAATTCTGCTTTTTTTACTGATCAGGCACCTACACGACTCGTGTGCTGCAACATGTCTCGAGTTGTGTCAGGGTTTCTGGGTCAATGCGAACTTACGATGGCACACGAGTCATGTGCCGCAACACGGCCAAGGGATGGTCGTGTTGTGTGTTTTGATGTCGTCGCACGGCCATCTATTACAGGCCCGTTTACAGTACATGGCTCGTGAAGCATGACACGGCTCGTGTACTTGAAACGGCTGGCCGTGTCCTTGTTGCCTTATTTTCTTCTTCCCTCTTTCGTCTCCCTTCTCCATTTTCGCTCTGATTTCACCTGTTTTACATACGATTAAATTCATTCACACTCAATTCCACAAAAACACATAACTCCACTAAATAGCACAAAAATACAGATAAAAATATACCAAAACACACATAAAAAGACATTAAAATTTAGGTGAAAATATCACTCATCACACCCCCAAACTTAAAATGTTGTGCATCCCCGAAAAATGAAAATGATAACCAAGGGGTGAGATTTTCTCCTAGGAAAAGACTATACGAACATAAGTAATAACACATCAATAACAATAAGAATCACAATTTATGCTAAGTTATCCTTCAACATTAAACTCATGAATGAGGAATTAACAAGTTTAATCACAAGAGAATAAAGTGTAATATAGTCCCTTTTGGTCCAAGTCTCACATAGGTTATAAATTTCAGTCAACACTCTTTCAAGTAAGGTAACATCACTCATCAATCGATTGGCTCGACTCGTTATAAGCTTTCTCGTAGACTACATTCACAACCACTAAAGTTTCAATTAATGATAAAAAAAGTCTTTACTTAGGATGTAATGATAGGCTCTTTGGTAAGGTAGGAAGAATATGGATATTAGTGACTAATCAAGTGTAAGTAATCGAAGAGATGACCAATTTCTCCAACTTCTCCACTTTTCTTTCTTCCTCTCTTGTCTTTAATGTTCACAAGCACTAATCATCAACTTTCCTTGGATTGAACTTCTTATGATGCATGCTTCCTTCTTTGAGCTTTTAAGTACTTGAGCCATTTATTGTTGCTTTGCTCATTTTCTTATTTTGAGATTACATGTTCATTCTTATTTTTTGCTTTTTCATAATTTTTCTTGCTTGTTTACCATTTCCTTTTCTTCTCTTGTTATTCAATCTATCCTTTCTAGCTACCACCTCCTCAATCACCCACACAAAGGGTATATATATAAGGCTTTAAGTGGGTAATCATGGTTTGTAATGTGCTAAATTCACAATAAATAGGCTTAAAGGCTCAAAGTGGTTGACTAGAGATGATGTTCATGGTATGGAAATATTTGGCAATGACTATTAATGACAAGAATGACCTTTAGATCATATCACTAATCTCCACAAATCGGTCTCGTTCCTATAGTCCTTGAGCAAGTTCTAGCTTATCAAACACAACCAATCTACTCATGAAGAAAATAAACATGTATGCACAGTTGAGACTCAAATTCTCACAAGCTTATGCATTGGACCTTAAGGAACTTATTACACCACATTCATCTCAAAATTGAACAAGTTAAATAAAACATGTCACAATTTGAAAGTGTAGAGATTCTTAATCATAACTTGTCATCACTTATTACCACAACATATCATCACTCATTGTTCAAAAATGACTCACAACATCCCAAAACAAATCACAAAATCAAACCTAAACAAGAATAAGAAAATACACAATACACAAAATAAGGACTCACCAAACAAAAAATAACACAAAAACACATAACATGCAAAAATAACAAAATCATGATTCATAGACAATGAAGCACACATTCATATCATCCATAATAAATTAAGCTCATAATCATCCCAACCTTGATTGAAAAGGAAACCACCCACAAACATAACAAATGAAATAACATGCTAATCACATCAATCCAAATCCACATAATTTATGCTAAGCACATAGAATTAGTAAGGTGTAGAGTGAACTCCCTCAATAGGCTTTCTCATTGTTAGCTCCAAACTCTATACATGCTTCCAATACCCTTCATACATGCTCAACAAAACCATTAGCTCAATAATTTCTTTAAAAATATGGATTATCATGCACTTCAATCACCAACAATCGGACCAAAACATACCAAAACTCATGAGAAAATTTTTAAAATTGAGTCAATTTTACAAGAATCACACTCAAGTGGTGAGTCACCGCCTCGAGTTGTGTCAGGGTTTCTGGATCAACGCGAACTTACGATGGCACACGAGTCGTGTGCCGTAACACGGCCAAGGAATGGTCGTGTTGTGTGTTCTGATGTCGTCACACAGCCATCTCTTACAGGCCCGTTTACAGTACACGGCTCGTGTAGCATGACACGGCTCGTGTACTTAAAATGATTGGCCGTGTCCTTGCTGCCTTGTTTTCTTCTTCCTTCTTTCGTCTCCCTTCTCCATTTTCGCTCCGATTTCACCTGTTTTACATACGATTAAATTCATTTACACTTGATTCAATAAAAACACATAACTCCACCAAATAGCACAAAAATATACGAAAACACACATAAAAAGAGACTAAAATCTAGGTGAAAATATCACTCATCACCCACAAAAAAAATTACATATAATATATACTGTATCAATCTCAAATTTACATTTGTTATTAGCATCATAATAATAAAAATATGTTTTTGCGTTATTTATGTGGAGGTAATAAATAAATTATAAAATTGTGTTGTGATATTGTTGGTTAAATGTAATTTCTTTTCAATAGGCGTGAACTAGAGTTGGGGCGGACGAAACCAAAAAATGGAGATAAAACCATTTTCGCCCTATAAGATTGTTCGTGGACAATTTATATTCCAAAAAGATAAGTTTTGAGCATTTGTCCCCTATCTTTTTTACTGCACCAATGTTGCCTAATTTTGCCAAAAATTGCTAAAATATGATGGTCACATGACATGAACATGCTCGATTCTGGTTAAATTATCAATTATCAACGAAACAGGGGCAACATTGGCACAAATAAATAGATATTAGGATAAATGCCCAAAATTTATTTTTTCTAGGGTAAAAATTGTACATGATCAAACTTATGGGGCAAAACATATTTTTGTCCTCAAATGATACCATTCTTTTATGTTTGTAATTTCGTTATTATACAATATATAAAATGTTTATATTTTCATTCAAATTCATTTAATAAATTTTTAAACCAAATACTATATCTATTACTTTGTCACATATACTGTATTTGTGTATAAGAATTTCTAAAATTATGTTATTAATTAAGGATAGAACGATCATTTATAATCCTTAAAGAAATAATATTTTTTATACCCAATTTCTGTAGATATGATTGGATGGTTGGGGGATGCGTATCGATCTCTGATGGTGCAAGTCAATGACTACTGAGAGTGAAAATAAACATATTTAAGTGTCCAATTTAACAACTTTTTAATAAAAACTGTTGTAATAGATTTGCACAAGTGTCTTATATTAAATATATTTGAGAAAAATATGCATTTGAGGCGTTTTATTTTGTTTTAGGTAGAAAAATGATCAAAAGTGCAAATTTTGAGCTACCTATTCTTCATCTTGAGTCACTTTCGTATACTTCTAATGTTTATTTATTTTAATTGTTATTTAATTTTTAGTATTTTAATTAATTAGATTACAAACCTAAAACATAATTGTCTTATCTTAATTAATTTAGTTAATAATTAAATTGATAATACGCCGTCCTTTGGGTTCGATATATAACTTGGTCGCTTGCCTAAGCTGCAATTGATATCTTTAATACTTCGGGATAAATTTTGCGTGCAAAGAAAACGCTCATAAAGTTTTTGGCGCCGTCGCCGGGGACAGATGTTATTATTTATTTTATTATTTCTAGTTTTATTAAGACTTTTATTTGTGATTATTTATTTCTATCTAACCTTAAATTTTTCTGAGGTACTTGTGTACTAGGAAAAGGAGAGGAAGGAAAGGAGAGAATAACACACTGAGATAGACATGGCCGGAGCAAGACAGAATCCGGATAATGTTACCATATGTGAAATTTTCACGAAAAATGGGATTGGCAACATGGGGTTGATAGGAGCAAAGGGGCAGATGATGATTTTGAGATACATCCCGCTCTTATCAACATGATGGAGAAGAATCCCTTTTTCAGGAGGTCCATTTGAAGATTCATATCAGCATCTCAGAAGATTTTTTAGATATGCAAACACTCAAAAGGGTGCTGGAGTTCATGGCAATGGTAGGCGGATTGCCCTATTCAAGTTCTCTTTGATTGATATGACAGAAGATTGGTATGATACTCTTGACGGAGCAGACTGCACTACATGGGACCAACTGCAGCAGAAGTTCTTTGAGAGATACATGCCACCCTCTAAGGTGTTTAGAATTAAGCAAGATATCACCCAATTTGTTACTAATAAGGGTGAAAAATTTTATGAGGCGTGCAATAGGCTCAAAGATATGCTCAGGAGGTGCACACAACATGTGATGTCTAAGGCTCAATACATAAGCATCTTCTACTATGGATTGGATTGTGAGTCACGTGTTCTTATTGATGTATTCTCAGGTGGAGCGTTGTTATCTAAGACAAAATTTGAAGCAGAAAAGTTTTTTGATAACATCTCTATGAATTCACGTGACTGGCTTACAGAGAGTTAGAGAAACTTATATTGAGAGTGAGGTGGCTCTAGTTGAACATCAAGTGGTGAAGTCGAATAGGGATGATAAGGTCGTCTCTAGTTTAGCTAACATCAACAAGCTACTAGAATCCCAGCAGAAGCAGACAAGAGAGTTGGCACAAAGGGGGTCTAGTCCACAACAGCAAGAAGTAAAGACTAGTGTTGAAGATACCTTCAATCGATACATAGAAAGGAATGATGCAATAGTGGATCGTGTTAAGGCTACTATGAATTCCAACTAAGAAGATTTGTCTAAGTATATGAAGGAGCCTACCTTGTTGATGGGTCAGATGGTCAGAAATGTAAATCTGCTTATGCAGACGTTGGAGAAGGAAAATTCCCATCTTAAGGCATAATGAACCTGAGAGAGTGCAAAGTCATCACGTTGAGGTCCAGAATGAAGTACGATGGACCAATGATGCTGTTAGCGGATTTAAAAGCTTTAGGGAGCCAGTTCGACCTTGGTTTGACCAAGGTCCTTGGTCGAACCACCCATAATAAATTGAACCAGGTACCTAGGAACGTTCTAGAGATCGTTGATGGACAGTTTGACTACTACATAGCCAGTTTGACCAAGCCATCATGTCGTACCATGGTCGAACCAGCTATGTACAGTGATGCAGTGCTCTATGATATCGGTTCGACCATTACACACCCAGTTTGACCAAGCCTCATGGTCGAACTAGCTTTTATTGGGGTCAATCGCAAAGCCATGGAAGATAGGATCATTTTTACAAATAATTACCTCAATTTGAGTTCGGATAGAAAATTTATGCTCAAAACCGTAAGACTGCGTAGTTATGCACAAGAGAGTTGTTCGACCAACCATTCGGGTCGAACAATAATGCAATGATGATGTCTATGGAGACTCAGTCATTCAAGAGCATAGATTTAGTTTTTAACTTGTTTAATATTAATTTTAATAGGACAGATGATTTTGAAATTGAGTGGAAGATTGACAAGGAGGAGTCTAGACAGCCATGGGAGGAAGGAAATTCTGAGGATCATATTTTTATGACCAAGAAAGGTGAGGTGCTAAGTGTAGACAAAAAGATGGAAAGGAAGTATTTGAAGGTGAGGATGCGAGAAGACCGCCCTCTGATCCATTAGTTCAAAAAGATGCGTACCATCATCACTCTCCGATATTAAACATGAGTGCCTGTTGGGGGCTTGCCCTACCATTTTATTACTTTCGTGTTTCTTTTGTGTGAGTGAGGAGTTATTTTATTTAAGGTGTTCAACCCAAGAAAATTACATCTCTTTGTAAACTAAGTTTCGACATATATTTTTACTAAGTTTTGGAGGGTGTGATGTACTTACCTCGTCTTTTGAGCAATAAGGGTATAACTTTTTCTTTCGGCTTGTTGTTTGTTTATTAGGATGTTGATTTTTCTAGTATATCTTATATTATTATTGATTAATCAAGTGATCATGAGGTGTGCTTGAGCCTTGATGATAGAAAAAGGTAATTAGGTGGCAAGACGAGTTCTACGCTGAGGCTTTGATCTGATCGAGTTAAACAACTGGAGGAATTCGTGCATACGTTGAAGAAAAATTAGGTGTCCTCATTTTCTTATTCTAATTTTTATGTGTGCTTTTAATTCATTGAAGCGAAAGAATTGAGTTTTTTTGTTGTGGACATGTGTGCTTATATTTTTAAATTGTGCCTAAAATTCTTATGCTTTTGAAATTGATAAAGGAAGTGTACTTGAGTTATATTGTGGTATGAAGTTCTACGTGTACATGTGGGATATCGATTACCATGAAAGTGCTTTGTCACTTGTTAAAAACTCATGTGAAATTTTGAGCCTTACTGATCATGTTATATAATCACATGTTATTGTAGAATATTAGATGATGGGAGATGATTTTAGGCCATCCTTGAATTTATAAGTCACTTAGCCAAATAATTCCCTACCAAATGACGTTAATCCGTAGTTAGCCCCAATGAGCCTAAAAATCTCATTCTTTTATAGTCTACGAGAAATAACCACTTTGAGTATCAGGATTTTTTTTAGCATTGATTGTCTGTCATGACGAGAATTAATGGCTTTTCAAAGTGTGTTCATGGGGTTTTATAATAGTTTGGGAGTGAATAAAATTGGTGTTGAAGCAGTGATTGATCTTGAAATTACATCTAAGGAGAATCATGGAGGTGCTTAAATTTAATACTGCATTGAATCAAACACCCTAAGGTAGTACTTAAATCTAGTACCCTGTGGAGGATACGAGGGGTAGTGCCCAAAACTGGTACCTCAAGGAAAAAAGAAAAAGAAAAAAAGAAAAAAAATTGTTGTGCCTGAAGAAAAAAGTGAAAGAGTTGAGAAGAATGTTGTGCTTAATTGAAGTGATGAGGAAGAATGAAAGATCGAGAGAGACTGCAGGCTTTGATTGATCAAAGTGTTGAGTCACTTATCCATATATTTCCTACCTTAACCAAAGCGCCAATGTTACATCCAAAAGAGAAGTCCTTTTTGATCCAATTATCGAATCATACTTTAATTGGTGGAGAGTTTGAAATATTTGGCAAGATTATGGTTATGCATGCATTTGAATTGAATCTGAGCATAAACACCTTAACCCATAAGTGTACATCTTTTACACTTGAGTGAGAGTGATATATACTTCTCGTGAGAACATGTCAATGGAGCATCTGAATTGGTGGTAATGGTTTTATCTTGTATGCTATGAATTGATTATTACATTTAATGAGAGTTGCATGACCTAAGTTGAGGACAATTGTATTGTGAATGGCGCATTTGTCATAGCCTTTTTTTCCCCGCTAATTTTCTTACTCTTTCTTTCTTTATTTTTATTTTGTTGCCTCAGGACGAGCATTTTATAGTCCAATTTAACACCTTTTTTATGAGAATTGTTGTAATAAATTAACACAAGTGTCTTATATTCAAAATATTTAAGAAAAAGGTGCATTTGACGCGTTTTATTGTATTTTAGTTGGAAAATTGATCAAAAGTGCAAAGTTTGAGGAATGTTGTAAAATGCACGCTGAACTTCCATAATTTTCTGTGTTTGTGTGGAACTCAAAACTAATGGTATGATAAATGGTTGGAAAGTCACAGAAGAGAGGATTGTTTTGGTGTAAGAATCACTCAAATCGAAGTACGGACGAGGAAGTTAAGCTCAAAATGGTGAGGTCGCGCATTTGCCGACGGGAATTTTTGAAAATTTCCAAAAATTACCCAGTCTTTCCTGTTTCTTGGAGCACAATTAATTTCCTTATAACATAATCCTTCATGATTCATCTATATTATTTATTTCCTTATTTCATTCCTTTATCACATCTATATATATTTTACATCATTATTCATGTAAGAGATCAATCCATCTTACACCACCCTAGAGGGGGATTACATGACCCCTTATTGAGAGTGGAATTTCACGTGTTTTAGATCTCATATTACACTGTTTTTAATAGAATGTGGCCATGTTTTTTTGTAGAATTGCGTGATTTTAATATCTTGCGTAAATAAGATGCTACCAAGGTGTTTTGTTGAGTTTTGAAGGGTAAAACATAATCAAAAGTTCAAAGTTGGAATAAAGAGTGAAAGTGTGAAGGAATGCTGAAAAACAAACGTCCACATTGAATATTTTTTCTGTGTTTTTGTAGAAGACCAAATTGAACATGTGATATATGGTTGGAAAGCCACGGAAGAGAGGATCATTTTGGAGCAAAAATCACTCAAATCGGAGTCCATATGAGAAAGTTATTCTCAAAACGGTGAGGTCGCGCAGCTGCCGACGAGAATTTCCAAAAATTTCCAAAAATTAGCCTATGTTTCCTACTTTTTGGAGCACAATTAATTTTTTTATCTCATTCCATTCTCACACCAATATATATTTCACATCATTATTCATAAGAGGCATCACCCTGCACAAAGGAAAAAGCCCCTACCATCCATTATCCACCATCATCCACATCCAACCCGTCACCCATTCACACAGAAGGAGATTCAAGGGCTATTCAAGAGGGAGATCAGTCAACTTGGAGAGACAGAGAAAGAAAATGGAATAACACCGACACTAGGGTTTTTCTATTCCTTTCTTTTCTTTTCGTTTGTTAAGACTTCTGGTATGAATTTGATAGCCATGGGAGTTGATTGGTTTTGCTTACAGTTTTAAGGTTTGAAAGATAGACATAATTGGTTTGATGAATTAGATTGATTTTTGTGAATTCATGTTGATTATTATTTTGATTTATTTGATTCGTCTTTAGACTTTGAATCATGCTTCGTAACATCTTCATATTAAATTCATGACATTGTCCGTGATGCTTGATTTATTATGTTAGCTTGTGTGCATTTATGAATTGAATTGTCTATCTGTTGGGGATTAAGGTAGTTTGTCCATGAACACATTAATTCTAAGAACTGGTAAATCAGATACTTGAATGGTTTAGTGGAACAATGCAATTAGACTTTCAAGTAGGAAGTGAATAAATCCTTGCAGTACTTTCAGAAAATATCTTGTTAGTCAAACTTGTCATCCATAGGTATTGTTGTTTGCGTTGATTAGTATCTCGGAGGGAGACTTGGTAATATTCACGCACCTTAGGATTTAAAGCAGATAATACTATTAGCTTGAAATCGAATCATATCCGATGGGATAACAGAGTTATGTGGTGTATTTTCATAAAGTTTGAATGAATGAACAATTGGATGTCTAGAGATTCAGATTAATTAGTCTATATCGGATTACCTAATTAGAACTGTTGATCTTCTCCTGAATCAATCTTTAATCTATCTTCTGTGATTTATTTTAATTAGTTATTTAATTTTCTATTTTTTAGATTAATAATTATTCTTATACAACTGGAAATTGGTTACTTGTTTTGATTAAATTAGTAATTTTAAAAGTAGATAATTAGCTATCCCGTGGGTTAGATAATTAAACTTGGTCTCTTGCCACTACCATCGATATTCTTCACACTTGGGGATTAAATTGAAATGCGTAAAAAATGCCTATCAAGTTTATGGAACCATGTACTGGGGTTAGTTTAATAGTTTATTTTTCTTTTATTGCAATTTAATTAGAATATTTAATTATGTTGAGAATTATTTAGTCATCTTCTCTTTGAATAAGGAGATGAAGTGGCCTGCAGATCAGCAGCAATGCAAGTCTGTGGATGTAGGGGAGAACTTCGTCTTGTCTGATGCAGAGTTTGAGGGGTTATCCAATTATGCATGTATAGATTATCTTGAGAATTTACATGCATTGAGTGATTCTAGGGATGAACAAAGAAGGATAACCACTGCTGAAATGGTGAGTCGCACTAAGAAGGCCATTGTTGAAAAGGCGATGAAACCTGTTACCAAGGAGAAATATGAGGACAAGAGAGTTGAAGTGGTAGAAGAGATCGTAGAAGCAAGCGGATCTCTTACTTTTCCTACTACTAACTCCAATGTGATGTTTGATAATGTTTTGGTTGCAGGACGAAGTGATGATCCATATCTAAAGCCTCCGAACTTACCTCATGATTTCTATTATTATATTGATGTTGATGATTCTAACTGGTTTAATCCTCATTTTTCTAGAAAGGTTGACTCTTCAATTGAGTGGAGGATTGACAAGAAGGAATCAAGACAGTCATGGGAGGAAAGGAATTCAAAGGTTCCTATTTCGGTGACAAGGAAAGGTAAGGTGGTTGGCGCGAACAAGAGAGGATGGAAGTATTTGAAAGTAAGAATGCGAGAAAACTGTCCTCTGATCAAATAGTTCAAAAAGAGGTATCCCGTCGTGACTCTCCGACGTGAAACATGAGCACTTGTTGGGGGTTGTCCCTCCTATTTTAATTGCTTTTATGTGTTTATGTAGTGTAGGAATTTTATTAGGTGTTGCTTGAATATTGTATATACTTCTTTGCAAACTTATTGTCTCACTTTGTTTGATCTAAGTTTGGAGGAGGTTAAGTACATACCTTGTCTTGCAACATTGAAATAGAATTTTTGCATTGTGTTGTTGCTTGGAGGGTCGATTTTTAGCGAATTTTTGATATTTTTGATTTATTCGATGATGTTGAGGGTTCGATTTTTTGCCATTTTTAAGGTTTCGTGTTTGTTTTTGTTTGTCGTTTGTTGATCCTAGTGTCGGTATAGTTAATTTTTAGTTCTCTAGGATGATTTTCTGATTTTTCTTAGCACTTGATAGTATTATATGCGTAATTGTGTTTTGACAAGCAATTTGAGATTGTGCTTTGATATTGAGATATATACTTGAAATTTAATTATATGCATGGAAGATTAGTTGTGTAGCTTTATTAGGATTGCTTGTTCATTCCTATAGCCAATGTGAGATTTGAGCTTTTTGAAATCATGACTTATTGCATGATTCAGTTTATTCATGTGAGTATCATTCATACACACGTATTCTAGAATTTGGCTTTGTATCTTGCTTAAAACTACGTGTTTGATTAGATAATAGGAAATGATCTTAGGCCATCTTTGTTATTTATTAGTCACTAGCCAAATTATTATCCTACCTAATGAAATTGTTCGTAGTCAACCCTTTTGGAAGCCTAAATGTCTTATTTGTTGAGCCTAAATACATAATGAAATTGTTCGTAGTCAATCCTTTTGAGCCTAAATGCCTTATTTGTTGGAAGCCTATGTGATTAACCAATTGATTCATTTACTAGCCTTTAAAAAATTCGTACCTAGCAAAGAGTCGAAAGAGTCAATTTGGTGTCTTATGATGAAGAATATAAGGAGAAGTAATTTGGAAGTGATGAACATTGTAGAAGAGAGTGGTTAAAACTTGCATGAAGGGGTAGTGCCCGAAACTGGTACCCCATGAAAAAGGGTAGTGCCTGAAACTTGTACCCTTCTTTGAAAAAAAAAGAAAGATTCATGTAAGGAAGTTGAGCTTGAAAGTGAAGGAGGAATTGAATTGCAAGAAAAGTTGAAGAGCATTGAAAGAGAAAGAAGAAAGTGAAGCTGTTTGTTGAGAAGATGTAAGTCTTCTTTGATTCTCTACTAGTGAATTAGTCACTTAATCCATATATTTTCTACCTTTCCAATGAGCTAACATTACACCCTAATGCAAGACCTCTGTGATCCTATTGTCGAAATTATTCCTTTAGTCAAGAGTTGAGATGATTGCCAAGCTTATGGTTACGCGTGTGTTTGAATTGATTATGAGTGTAAAAACCTTACCTAAAGTGTATATCTCACACTTGACTGATGAGCATAAATACTATCCGTGAGAATGGGTGGATGAGCATTCCGAAAAGGTGAAGTAGTTGATTTGAATTGTATGTCCTTAGATGGATGGTTATCTTAGTATTTAAAGTATGTTTTTTGAATTTTTATATTATCTTGGGTGTGTTATGTTGTGAAATTTCCTCTCAATTACTCTATTGGTTTTCTATGTCGTTACCTCGGGACAAGAAACACATAAGTTTGGGGGTTAGTTGAGAGTGGAATTTCACGTGTTTTAGGTCTCATATTACACCATTTTTTATAGAATGTGGCCATGATTTTGTGTAGAATTGTGTGATTTTCTTATTTTACGTAAATAAGATGCTACTAAGGTGTTTTGTTGAGTTTTGAAGGGTAAAACGGGATCAAAAGTTCAAAGCTTGAATGAAGAGTGAAAGTGTGAAGGAATGCTGAAAAACACACGTCTACACTGAATAATTTTTCTGTGTTTGTGTGGAAGACCAAATTGATTTGAGATATATGGTTGGAAAGCCACGGAAGAGATGATCGTTTTGGCGTAAAAATCACTAAAATCGAAGTCCGTATGAATAAGTTATGCTCGAAACGGTGAGATCGCGCAGCTACCGATGGGAATTTCCAAAAATTTCCAAAAGTTAGCCCGTTTTTCCTATTTTTTGGAGCCCAATTAATTTCCTTATCTCATTCCCTTCTTACACCTATATATATTTGGAAAAATTACTCATAGGTACACACTTTATACCCCTAATTACTATGAAATACATTGATTTAAAATAATTACTTTCACATACAAAATATTAAATTAAAATACCAAATATAACCCAAAACTCATACACTTTTAAACCACAAACCCTAAACTCTCACCTACCGCCGAACCGCCGCCACCGTCGCGGTCGCTATAATACTGGCCCACTGCCGAAAAGTCATCGGAGCTCCGCCTTCCAGTCGCCGGAGCATTGCCAAAAAGTCTCCAGACCACCGCTGCCGCCGTCGGAGCTTCGCCGGCCGGTAGCCAGATCACTCCGGTCGGCCGCCAGAAAGTTGTCGGACCACCACACTTTTTTACTGCACACACTTTTTTAACTGCACATACTTTTGCTGCACAAAAAAAATTATGTGCAGCATATTGTAGGAGTAATATTGGAATATCACTAATGTAGTTAGTAGTAATATTTTTGTATGTTTGTATCTCATAGTAATTAAGGATTTTTTTGTGTACCTAGTAGTAATCCTCCCTATATATTTCACATCATTATTCATAAGAGGCATCACCCTTCACAAGGGAATCACCCCCTACCATCCATCATCCACTATCATCCACATCCATCCCATCATCCATTAACACCGAAGGAGATTCAATGGTTATTCAAGAGGGAGATCAGTCAATCGGAGAGATGGAGAAGGAAAATGGAATAACGTTGACACTAGGGTTTTTCTATTCCTTTCTTTTCTTTTCGTTTGTTAAGACTTCTGGTATGAATTTGATATTCATGGGAGTTGCTTGTAACCCCATGGGGTAATTTCATTTACAATTTAATGTTTGAAAATAGACATAATTGGTTTGATGAATTAGACTGATTTTTGTGAATTCATGCTGATTAATATTTAGATTTAATTGATTCGTCTTTTGACTTTGAAATCATGCTTCGTAACATCTTCATATTAAATTCATGACATTGCTTGTGATGCTTGATTTATTATGTTAGCTTGTGTGCGTTCATGAATTGAATTGTCTATATGTTGGGGATTAAGGTAATTTGGCCATAAACACATTAATTCTAAGAATTGATAAATCAGATACTTGAACTGTTTAGTAGAACAATGCAATTAGACTTTCAAGTAGGAAGTGAATAAAGCCTTGTAGTACTTTCAGAAAATATCTTTTTAGTCAAACTTGTCATCCGGAGGTATTATTGTTTGCGTTGATTAGTTTCTAGGAAGGAGACTTGGTAATATTCACGCACCTTAGGATTTAAAGCAGATTATAATGTTAGCTTGGAATCGGATCATATCTGATGAGAATCGTACTACGTTAGAACTGTTGATCTTCTCCTGAATCAATTTTTAATCTCTCTTCTGTGATTTATTTTAGTTATTTATTTAATTTTCTATTCTTTAGATTAATAATTGTACTCATACAATTGGAAATTGGTTACTGTTCTGATTAAATTAGTAATTTTAGAAGTAGATAATTAGCTATCTCGTGGGTTCGATAATTAAACTTGGTCGCTTGCCACTACAATCGATATCCTTCACACTTGGGGATTAAATTGAAGTGCGTAAAAAAGCCTATCACTCCCCATACACCATCCTCAATATTCATCCATTCCTCCGTCCATGACTGTGAAGATTTGTCTGTGGAATCAAGGAGGAGAACCAAGAGGATTTGAAGATCATATCGGGTTAGAGTGCAATCCTAGGGGGAAATAATTGATATTGATAGTACCTAGAAAGGGGGTAAAATTATATCTCTTGCTCTAAGATTATTCACAGCACATATTTACTTGTATCTATGGATTAGATTTGCATGACTTAGTGATGCATCAATAGTCCATAAGGCAGAGTTGGACGATATACTTAAAAGAGAAATTAAGGAGTGAAACTAGATTACCCTAGAGCTACCGATTCTTCATCCTTGAGTCACTTTCGTATACTTCTAGTGTTTATTTTATTTTAATTGTTATTTATTTTTTATTATTTTAATTAATTAGATTACAAACCTCAAACTTAATTGCCTTGTATTAATTAATTTAGTTAATAATTAAATTGATAATACGCCATCCTTTGGGTTCAATATTTAACTTGGTCGTTTGCCTAAACTGCAATTGATATCCTTAATACTTGGGGACTAATTTTGCGTGCAAAGAAAACACTCATCAATGACATCTGAAAAAACTCGTGGAGACCAATCTTGTAGATATTGAGTAATATCTTATTTAAATTATTTTTATGTTGTTATATTACATTAAGTTTAAAAAAAATGTTTTGTATCTTTTAACTAAATACATAAATTCAGGGGTAGATCATAAAGGTGGTAATATGGGAAGATGAATGTATGGACATGATTAAAGCCATCAAGAATAGTATGTCTGAATCAACTTGCATAATCATCATTCTCCATATGTTTAAAATAAAGAGAAATGAAGATATCTTAGTCTAATAAATTTATATATTAATTTTTTTAACCGTGCACAAACTTTTTTTGATATTTGAACTAAATATTTATATTATTTTTTAAATTTATTCGAACTAAAAGTAACTGGCAAGATATCCATGACAACATCTTTTACTTCGTCAAGGATAATATCATTCGAACATTGTGAGGCTATAGAACAATACAAGACAAGATAATGAACTTATTTTATTTTATTAAATTTATGCTACGGTAAATAAATATGTTTATACTTTGAAGATGTGAATATTTTGTATACACAATCAACATTTTTTTTTCTTTTAACCTAAGATCTATTACGCAAAAAAAAGATATTATCAATTGCAGCTTAAGCAAGCGACTAAGTTAAATATCGAAGCCAAAGGAACACGAAGATGACAATAAAGTTTAAGGATTATTAACTAATTAACTAAATTACTAAAAATTAAATAAAAATTAAAATAAACTAAGCACTAGAAGAATACGAATGTGACTCAAGAATGGAGAATAGGTAGCCTTATGGTAATCCGATTTCACTCATTAATTTCTCTTTAATGTATCAACGTCCGACTCTACCTTGTGGAATATGAATGCATCATTAAGCCATGCAAATCTACTCTGTAGATACAAATAAATATGCGTGTAACACGTGTGAATAACCTTGGAGTAAGAGATATAATTTCACCCTCCTTTCAAGGTACTAGTAGTATCAATTATTTCCCCTAGGATTCGTACTCTAACCCGATATAATCTCCTTTTATAGATATCACATAATTAATCTCTTTATCCTTCTTATTAACTAGAATTCGATTCAATTAATAAACATTCATATATGATAGTTCTAATGAAGATTAGGAGTCCCCTCACTTAGAATCATAACAATAAACCCTGTTAAGTAGTGAACGCGTTCTATCAACAATCAAGATATATATTCAGATTTTATATAACAGTTGAAGATGAACAAAACGATCATGAATATGAATTAAACATGCACAATTATATATAAAATAATTCATGAGTAGTTTTGTACGGAGTATACACACAAAAGTTCAATTCTTCAAAACCTTCAAAATCCTAGATCTACCAAAACAATTCTAGCCCATAATGTTGCGAAGAAAAATCATGGGGGTTGAATAGATCTTACCCATATGTCTGAAAAATATAAGATAAAATAGGAAACGAATAAAATCCTAGATGTGGGCGTTGTTGCGTCCTTCTCCGTCTTGAATCCTCCTCTTGGTTATCCTCTTGATTCCACAGACGAATCTTCATAGTGATGGATGGATAGAGGAAGGGATGGATGTGATGGTGTAGGGATAATCCCTCTTGTGAGGTATAGGATGATTGTTTCCTCTCTTTTTGTGTGATCTACATCCCCTTTTATACTTGTAAACTCTCCAGACGGACCTTGAATGGGCTTTTTACTTGGAAATACACAGAAACACGCACTGGAGGTATGAAATTATCAAAAATAGGATCCTGTGTCCCTACTCGACCAGAATGGTCTTGGTCGAGTGGAGATCAAGAGGCATGTCTGTAAGCTTAAACTTCTTCCGGTGTCTCGCTCGACCGTCGCTCGACCAAATGGTCTTGGTTGAGCGGCACATTCTTTGGTCGACCGGCATTGCACAATCTCACCGTTTCGCGCAAAACTTCCACATCCAAACTTCGATTTGAGTGATTCTTGCCCTCACACGATCCAATCTTCTTCGGCTTTCTATTCATATAAAAAATTACAAAAATTCTAACAGTTGAAGGTTCAAAAATTCATGCAAAGTGACACAATCATACTGAGTAGGAATAGCTTGCGCGCGTCACCATTTTGATCATAACTTTCTCATTCTGACTCCGATTGAGGTGTTTCTTACGCAAAAATGATCCTCTCTTCTGTGGCTTTCCAACCATATTTCACACTTTTAGTTTTGAGCTCCAAAAAAACACTAAAAAATTACACAAGTTGGACATGCATTTTTCAGCATTTTTGCACAAGTTACACCTTTTCTCCAATTTTGGACTTTTAATACTTTTTCCACCTAAAACACAATAAAACACCTCAAACGCATCTTTTTCTCAAATATATCAAACATAAGATACTTGTGCTAATATATAACAATAATTTCCATAAAAAAAGTGTTAAATTGGACATTAAAACGTGTTTATTTTCACTCTCATCAGATATGTAATACATGCTCATTTCAGATGGAGGTTCCAGTTCAGTTACTGCCGACTCTATGACCATATTTACTACTCACTCTAATGAACTTGAATCTGGAGATTTTGTGCCTATTACAATGGAAGAGTTCTAATATAAAATGAGGTTTAAAAAAATTATATTTTTAGATCTTTATTTTTTCTAAATATACAATTTAATTTGTTATTTTGAATATTTTATAATTGAAATATAATGTAGGGAACATACTGGATACTTTGGAAGATGTTACATATTGAAAATGTCGATAATTGGTGGTATATGTCCTGTAAAAACTGTGAACGCTGGAAGTTGATAGTAAGCTTTACTGTTACGGGTTCCAGAAAAGTGTTGTTAATGGAACTAAAAGGTGTGTTGTTCAACTTAATTTATTTCTAACAACTCTTCATTTTTATTTTTTTATTTGTGCATTATTTTGTATAGCTAATTTTTAATATTAGATTGATAAAAACTTAGTGGACCTAACATTATTAATCCTTAAAATAGGTATATGCTTACCGTTCTGGTTATGCACTCCACCAAAAAATTATTTTTTGTGGTATGGGATTCTTGATTGCACTTTTCTTTATGCGAAATAAAGAGTAGGTGTATTGTTGTCGTGTAAGCATGAAAAACCAAGTTAAATTATCAAACCATGGGAATTTAGGATTTGTGGCCTTTAGGTGTAGCACAGTGATTAGTTAGGGACGATCGAAATGGAAGAAAAGAATAAATGAAAATAAAAAGCAAGGAATATTAATCTAATTACAATATTTTTTATGCAAGTAGTTTCTCGATGCACTTAATCAATCATTATACATCATTAATTGATTCTCATTTTCAAACTAATCATGGTAAGAGCGATCATGATTCAAACCTACATCTAATCCCCCATTGCCTAGGTGAGAAGAAGAATGCAAATTAAAATAGCACATAGGATCGATTCCAATGTTCACCATTCTTTTTTAAGGTACTAAGATCCTATTGATAGTTCTCTCGCTAGTTCGATTACCTATGAACAAATTCTGATGGATATCTAAGAATATGGTATTAAAGGCTCTCACTATTCGCACTAAGAGCTCTTCACAAGATACTCAAAGATGTGTTCACTTAGCACTTATATAATCCCGAGATGGCACCTAGGAGAATTTAACTATGCTTCTCATTCCCTCATTAGGTAGTAGAGTCCTAAAGAGAAGTCCTGTCATGCTATCCAAGCACATGCTGCTCTTCATACATGTTCTTGTTGGCGTTCGATCATTTGGTTAACATGAACCGTTAGAGTTCCATACGATTCTATATCAGCAGAAGTAAGAAAATATAGAAATGTATTACCTTTCACCAGGGTATGTTGAAGAAGAAAGATTCTCGCAGGTAGCCTGCACAGCCTCACGATTTTGGGCATAACTTTCTCATCCAATCTCCGATTGGAGTGATATATGCGCCAAAACGATCCTCTCTTCCGTGGCTTAACAACAGTGTATCACAAGTCCAGTTCTGACTTCCATAAAATTTTATAAAACTCGTGGAAATTAACAAACAACAGCAGCAAACAATCTTCCGATCTTTTGTTATATTCCCACGTCCAATTTTGACGTCGTATGGGCAACGATACTCAAGATCTTCTCAATCTGCTCTCCTTCCTTTCTGTTGTGTGTTAGGCATAGATTAATTAGGGTTCTGGATAGTTGAGATGACTTATATATGGACTACAGCAGTGACCAGGAGGAGAAATTAGAGTCGGGCCTCCATTGGACTTAAGTATTCAAGTTTAGCCCAAAACTTATACTTAAGTCCAATAATAATAATATATTCCACTAAAATATTATCACTGCACTGCCGCTCTAATCCCAAAATTACGATTTGGGCTCCTTCTTATTATGAGCCAATTAGCTAGTCTCTCCATGTTTAAGATATACAATGCCCATTAATTAATTAAGTTACTGACAACTCCATTAATTAATATCTCATCCGAGAGTAGTACCACTCAATCTCATTATCATGCCGGAATAAATCCACCTGCAGGGTTTACATGATAATCCTTATGAGCTCTTCAAGGGGACATCATCAACCTATAACAGACACGAATTCCTTCTACAATCAACAACATACCGTAGAGACAACACTATTTCCCAAATCACCAAGTTTATTGATTTAATTACATGTAAATCTCTCCCATTGATGAATCAAAGAAATACATACTTCCTTATGTGTCGAGGTTATTGTAAAGAGCATGAACATCCATAATAACTGAGATCAAGTTCTCCTGTATAGTTAGTATAAATCGAACGATTTCAAGCGATGTTGCTCAATACATAAAATGAACTAATGTGACTCTATAGTCAAGACAAACTAATACCAAATCACACTACAACCACCTAATAGCGAGTCCCCGTCTATCTCGATTGTGAGCATATGTTTTTACTTTATAAGGAAACTGATAATATAATCTTCCATGAGTTGTTGCACAACATATTATCTACAGTATAGAGTAAGTGGACTATTGCATTGGACATATAAGTAAATTATAAGACGCAATCATTTGATCAATATGATTCTCATTTCAAATAAATTGTTAAATATTGTTCGTACAAAAATCTAGACTTTTAGTATACAATCTAACAGTCCTATCATGAGGCTCTAAGTATGTCATGGTCTTCACAAACTCACTTCACACTTATAATATAAATAATTCATATAAGAACATGATAATTATCCATTCACCACAAACACACAAGTTCACACTCCTTATACATGCTGTGAACAATTAACCACACATATCATCTCAATAATTAAGAGATAAGCATTCATGATAGAAAATACACATAATCCCTTCTATACATCACAATAAATCTAAAAGTTAATCTATCTAGTGTTCATTTATGTAGTTCTTAACATGGGTTAGTCTTTACAAACTCCCCCATGTTAATCCTCATGCAATAAAAGGAAAAAAAATGACATGTTGATACAATACACAACCTAATCAAAATGGCATTAATACCAAAGGCATTAATCCCAATTTTAAGCATGCATACATATTTCGTAAATGAAACCTAATCATAGTCGGAAATTCAATCAAGAAACATAATCATGCATTAATCGCCCACCAAAGCAATTAAGATAATAAGTAGGAATAGATTTCACCTAAATAAAATTTACATCCATGAGGATCATCCTCTCATTGGTGTCCCAACCTTCTCGAAAAATAATTAAATCCTAATCTAGAAAAATATTTTTAAAAAATGGATCCATCACCCCAAAAAGGGGGAGGGATCTCAACTATAGGGGTTTTACATAAAAGCTCTATCAACTATTGAATCTAAGAATTATTCAATTTAGAGGAATTTAATGGATATATGATGAATATTGGTTAGTGAGGCTTCCAAATGAGAGATATTTATAGTTGTAGGGTGAGAGGAATCGTGGAATAATTTTCCAATTTGGGATACTTTGACTCATGGGATAAGGATGAAATTTATATTATATTTTGGAAGGTGAACCGGTTCCAAAATAGTAATTTAAACACAAATATGAGATGAACCGGTCCCAAGAATGGTTTGGCCAAAACATTCAGACGCTGGGCACAAAGATCGGGCTTGACTAACGGAACGAGTTTTAAATCTGGCTGCATTTATTTTTCTTCATTTTAATTTGCGCCAGCATCACAGTTTGAGTTCATTTTCGAAGCGAACTAGATAAATAAAAGCGTGTAGCACATCGGTTCACTGACTGGCTCAAAGCACACGCCTAGATCTCGAGGTCGTGAAATCGAATCCCATCCTTCGTATTATTTTTCTCGGTAAGTGGCAGGGCATCAGTGCGAGCGCACCTACGCGCAAAACAAAAAATTGCAGCGCGAAAATAAGGCAGCTGATGAGAGTGAAAATAAGTATGTTTAGTGTTCAATTTAACACTTTTTTAATGGGAATTATTGTCATATATTAGCACAAGTGTTTTATACTCAATATATTTGAGTAAAAGGTGCATTTGAGGTATTTTATTATAATTTAGGTGGAAAAAGCTTCAAAAGTACAAAGTTAGAGGTATGCTGAAAAATACAAAAATCATGGTTGGAAAGCCACAAAAGATATGATCGTTTTGGTGCAAGAATCACTGAAATCAGAGTTCAGACGAAGAAGTTATGTACAAAATCATGAGATCGCACAGCTGCCGGCAAGAATTTCTGAGAATTTCCAAAAAAAAATTTCGAAAATTAGCCCATAATTCCTATTTTTTTTGGAGCACAATTAATCTCCTTATCACATAGTCCTCCATGATCACCTATATCCTTTATTTCCTTATTTCATTCCCTTCTCACACCTATATATATTTTACATCATTATTTATGTGAGAAGACAACAATCATTCTACAACTCCCCACAATGGGGGATTACCCCGCACAACATCACATCCATCCTTTCCTCCATCCATCCATCCATCACTATGAAGATTCATCTATTGAATCAAGATGAGAACTAAGAGGAAGATTCAAGACAGAGAAGGACGTGACGACTCCCACATCTAGGGTTTTTATCGTATTCAACAAGAGAACCAAGAGGAGGATTCAAGACGAAAAATGACGCGACGACGCCCAAATCTAGGGTTTTTTTGTTTTCTAATTTATCATATGTTTTAAAGACATTTGGGTAAGATCTATCAAACACCCATGATTTTTCTTTGCAACATCATGGGCCAGAGCCTTTTTGGTAGATATAGGGTTTTGAAGGTTTTAATGAATTAATTGAACTTTCGTGTGTATACTTCATACAACACTACTTGTGGAATTATTTTATATATGATTATGCATTTTTAATTCATATTCACAGTCGTTTTTTTCATCTTCAGCTGTTATATAGAGTCTGAATATATATCTTGGTTGTTGATTGAGCGCGTTCACTGCTGAACATGATTTTATGTTATGATTCTAAATGAAGGGACTTCGAAGCATCATTAGAACTGTCATATATGAATGTTTATTAATTGAATTGAATTCGAGGTAATAAGTAGGATAAAGAGGTTAATTTTATAGTACATATAAAGGGAGATCATATCGGGTTAGATTCTAGACGTGGAAAATAATTTATACTAATAGTACCTAGAAATGGTGGTGAAATTATCTCTTGCTCCGAGGTTATTCACACGTGTTGCAAGCATATTTACTTATGTTAATAGAGTAGATTTGAATGGCTTAGTGAAGCGTCCATATTCCACAAGGCAGAGTCGGACATTGATACAAAAGTGAAATTAATAACTGAAACTGGATTACCCTAAGGCTATCTATTCTCCATACTTGATTCACTTTCATATTCTTCTATTGTTAAATTTATTTTATATGTTATTTTAATTAATTTTTTAGTAGTTAATAATTCTATACCTAAACTTTAATGCTACAATTCGTCTTAATTAATTTAGTAAATAATTAAATTAATAATACACCATCTTTTGGGTTCGATATTTAACTTGGTCGTTTGCTTAAGCTGCAACTGATATCCTTAATACTTGGGGATTATTTATGCATACAAACAAAACGCGCATCAAGTTTTTAGCGCCGTTCCCGTGGACGACTATTATTGTGGTATGAAGTTCTATATGTACTTGTGAGATATTACTTAACCTGAAGAGTTCTCTGTTACTTGTTAAAAACTCATGTGAGATTTTGAGCCAAGTTGATCATGTACATAATCACATGATATTTCTTTTCTGGTGAGTATCTCTAGTGTAAGCATTCTAGAATTGCCTCTTGTCTTACTTGAAACTACGTGTGTGTTAGAAGATGGGAGATGATTTTAAGTCATCCTTGAATTTATGAGTCACTTAGCCAAATAATTCCCTACCAAATGAAACTTATCCATAGTTAGCCCCGTTGAGCCTAAAAACATCATTCTTTGGCAGCCTACGAGAAATAATCAGTTTGAGCATCTAAATTTTTGAGCCCTGATTGTTCGTCATAAAGAGAACTAATGGCTTTTCAAAGTGTGTTGATGGACTTTTATAACAGTTTGGGAAGGAATAAAATTAGTGTTGAAATAGTGATTGAACTTGAAAATGCGTCTAAGGAAAATCATAAAGTAGTGCTTAAATCTAGTACCCTATGGAGGATGCGCGAGGTAGTGCCCGAAAATGGTACCTCAAAAGAAAGAAGAAAAAAGAAAAAGCGAAGGAAATAAATTGTTGTGCTTAAAAAATAAAGTGAAAGAGTCGAGGAGGATATTGTGCTTAATTGAAGTGAGTAAGAAGAATGAAAGATCATGATGGATCGCGACTTAATTGACCCAAGTTTTAATTCCTTATCCATATATTTCCTACCTAACCAAAGAGCCAACATTACATCTAAAAGAAAAGTGTGTTTTGATCCTATTGTAGAATCATACTTTTAGGGGTGGAAAGTTGAGATATTTGGCAAGTTTATGGTTATGCATGCACTTGAATTGAATCTGAGCGTAAACACCTTAACCTATAAATATACATCATTTACACTTGAGTGCGAGTGATAATACTTCCCATGAGAACATGTCAATAGAGATTTGAATTGGTGGTGACTGTCTTATCTTGTATGCTATGAATTGATTATTACATGCAATTAAAGTTGCACGGCCTAAGTTGAGGATAATTGAATTTTGAATGGGGTATTTATTGTAGTCCTTGTTTCCCGGCCCATTAATTTTCTTACTCTCTCTCTGTTTATTTTTATTTTTATTTTGTTACCTCGGGATGAGCAACGGGTAAGTTTAGGGGATTGATGAGAGTGAAAATAAGCGTATTTTAGTATTCAATTTAACACCTTTTTAATAAAAATTATTGTCATATATTAGCACAAGTGTCTTATATTCAATATATTTGAATAAAATGTGTGTTTGAGGTGTTTTATTGTATTTTAGGTGGAAAAATTTTCAAAAGTACAAAGTTATAGAAATGCTAAAAAATGCACGTTAAGGTTCCATAATTTTTCCTTATTTGTGTGGAGCTTAAAACTGGTGAGTGATATATAGTTGAAAAGCCACGAAAGAGAGGATCGTTTTGGCATAAAAATCACTCAAATCGAAGTTTGGATGAGGACGTTATGCTCAAATACGTGAGGTCGCGCAGCTACAGGCGAGAATTTCTGAGAATTTCCTAAAATTTCCAAAAATTAGCCCATAATTCCTATTTCTTGGAGGACAATTAATCTCCTTATCACATAATCCTCCATGATTCACTCATATCTTTTATTTCCTTGTTTCATTCCCTTCTCACACCTATGTATATTTTACATTATTATTCACGTGAGAAGGCAACAATCATTCTACACCACCCGACAAGGGGGGATTACCCCTCACACCATCACATCCATCCTTTCCTCCATCCATCCATCACTGTGAATATTCGTTTATTGAATCAAGAGGAGAATCAGGAGGAGGATTCAAGACGGAGAAGGACGCGACGACGGCTACATCTAGGGTTTTTATCCTTTCCTAATTTATCTTTTATTTTCAAGACATATGGGTAAGAACTATCCAACACCCATGATTGTTCTTCGCAACATCATGGGTTAGAGTCTTTTTGGTTGATCTAGGGTTTTGATGGATTTTTTGAATTAATTGAACTTTCATATTTATCCTTCATACAACACTACTTGTGGAATTATTTTATATATGATTATGCAATTTTAATTCATATTCACGGATATTTTGTGTATCTTCAACTGTTATATAGAGTCTGAATATATATCTTGGTTGTTGATTGAATGCATTCACTGCCGAACAGAATTCCATGTTATGATTCTAAGTGAGGGGACTTCGAAGCTTCATTAGAACTGTCATATATGAATGTTTATTAATTGTATTGAATTCAGATTAATAAGCAGGATAAAGAGGTTAATTTTATAGTACCTATAAAGGGAGATCATATCGGATTAGATTATAGACGTGGGAAATAACTGATACTGATAATTCTTAGAAAGATGGGGTGAAATTACGTCTCTTGCTCCGAGGTTATTCACACGTGTTACACACATATTTACTTGTGTCTATAGAGTAGATTTGCATGGCTTAGTAATGCATCCATATTCCACAAGGCAGAGTTGGTCATTGATACACGAAGGGAAAATTAGTGAGTGAAATCGGATTACCCTAGGCTTACCTATTCTCCATACTTGATTTACTTTCGTATTCTTCTAGTATTTAATTTAATTTATTTTTTATTTTAATTAATTGTTTAGTAATTAATAATTCTATACCTCAACTTTATTACCACAATTCGTCTTAATTGATTTAGTAAATAATTAAATTGATAATATGTCGTTCTTTGGGTTCGATATTTAATTTGGTCGCTTTCTTAGGATGCAACTAATATCCTTAATAATTGGGGATTAATTTTGCGTGCAAAGAAAATGCGCATCAGTTGTTGGCGTGATTTCTCGACAGGCATCGACCAAGCACGCATCCATCGGCAACTTGGCACCATTTCGAGGAAAAATACGGCAAGTGTCGGCAGTTGCGGGTAACAGGGCACCTGTTGCTCGCATTTCACGGCTAACGCTACTCCCGATGACATGAACTTGCCCCAACACTTTTTAAGAAAAGTGTTGTAGCTTTGTTGTCTATCCTCCATTTTTATATTTTCTCATCTTCCTCCTATATTCAATCTCATTTCTCCTTTCACTCTTTTAAGCTCAATAATACATTTTTTGTAAATAAAACAATAAACAAAAATACATTTCTCCAAATAATCAAGCAATTAATAGCATTTTTATAAAAATCATATTAAATTATTGAATTAAAGCCGCATAAATTCAAGTAAATTCATGCAATTAAGACAAAAAAATTTAATTGAATTTCACGTAGATAAATTCTATTTGCAAGAATTTATTTAAGAAGACGGCTAATATGTTATGTAACCACCGTACATGTATATGTTAATTATACATATTTTCTTCTCAACTATTTTTTTTATTAACATGCAACAACTAAAATACGTACAAAATTTTCATTAATGTATTGTGTTCATAGAATAATCCTGATTCTGCCCCAGAGTAAATTTTGATTTGAAAAGGATATGCTAATGAAGGTCGCTCCAAAGAAAGCTGATACACCAAATTTAAAATCTATAGCACTTTCATTTTTTTCTTTCTTTTTTTCTTGCGTTTTTTTCTTATGTTATTTTTCTCTTTCTTTAGTTTATTTATTCCTTTCTCATTCCTTATTTTTATCATTCTCTCCACAGTTTTCTCTCTCACATCTTATTTTTTATATCATTTCTTTACGTTATCTTTCTTAGTTTATCTTTTTCATTTCTTTCTCTGATCGCCGAGACAACTCCGATCATCAGCATGTTCTCTCTCAAAATCGTCGTCATAACCATGTCTGTCGCCCCTATTTCTACAGGGCCTTCGCATCCTCCTCTGATGCTCTGTATTATGGGAAAAACTTAATATTTCATCCACAAAGTTAAACATTGTCGTGTTCGTTCCCCTAAATCCACCATCTCTCTTCAATTTTTTTCCAATTAGATTATTTTTATCATTTTTTTCTTGATGGTAACTGCAATTAGTCTATGGCAGTCAAAGCACATTGGCAAAGACGTATAGGACGTGGCTATGGGCAGAAGCCATAAAAAAGTCACGGCTACGCTCTCTTCGGTCTCTTCTTCTTCATAAATTTGGCGATTCTTCTTCATGTTTACTTTTTACATTAATTTTTTTGTATTATTTATTTCTAATTAAATATTTGATGGGGTAAGCATGATTCTATATTATAAATTTAGTCCAATGGCTAATTGTGTCACCATAGAACTCCATTATTTATTATATTAATCGTGTGTCTTTGTGCTATATTTATCCTGAGTACCCTTATTTTGTGGAACACTATATATCTATTATTGTTTTAGAAGTTGTGAAATTGGTACATTATCTCACTACTTTTTTGGGTTAAATATGCAGCATTTGTTTTAGAAGTTGTGAAATTGGTACATTATCTCATTACTTTTTCGGATTAATGATGCAGCATTTTAAGTTTTATTATATTACTCTAATTTTTTAATTAGGAATACACGCGTTTCTGAAGTTTTGCAGCTTCCATTTATTGAGTTATCATTTTTTTAATTGTTTGTATCTATTTTGTAACTTTGATTCCATTGTTGGCGTTTTGTGAGCCAAAGGTGATGAAGAATTACGACCTCCCAACTGATTATGAAGTTCTTGACATTCTCAGCACTGCCGCTTTCCTACTGATCACTATACATAGTGATTTTAGAATGCAATCTATATTTCTATAAGATAATGAATAATATTAAGAATTTATACTCTTGACAAACTTTAAAAGTTTCAAAGTTTGTTATATATTTGATGTGTTTATTGATCCGTGATTCTCTTTTATTTGTATTTAATTAATTGATGATTGATTTTGAAAATTTAATAAAAAATTCATAATAATTACATCATTAATGATTTTATATTGATGTGTTTATTGATCCGCGATTTTCTCTTATATATTTTTAATTAATTGATTATTGATTTTGAAAATTTACATAAAGAAAATCATAATAATTGCATCATTATGTGTTTATTGCTCCGCGATTCTCTCTTATTTATATTTAATTAAATGATGATTGATTTTGTAAATTTCCAAAAAAAAAAAAAAAAAACTCATAATAATTGCATCATTAACGTTCTTAATTTTCATAACAAAATAATCTTACTTTCCAATAGTTAACAATGTTGAAAAACAAAATTAACTCTAAATTTATCATACTAAAAATTTTGATTAAAAAATAGTAGACAACTTCAAATTAAAAGGTTTTAATTTTATGGAATAATTATATTTGATTAATTTATATTCTATTATTAATAATTAATTTATGGTATGATTCACAAATTTTGATTGTGGAATTATAAGGTTTATTATCAAGTCAATTAAATGTTTAACGGTAAATTAATTTAATAATTAATTAACATTAATGTTTGTTTGATTATGATATGAAAAATTAGTCAACTATTGTTTAACCAGTAAATCATTTCAAGATATTTATATTAAGACAAGTAATGCATTGAGCCATGAAAAACACGATACTCCCAGCCTCTTGTCTTTCTTACGTAAATTAATAAATATATTATTTTAATATATTGTGGATTTAAGAATATAATATCTAATGTTAGTGAATAGTTGTATTAGTTTTATGTGTTAGTCTATAAATATATATTAATTATTTTTTGTGAGGCTCTTTTTACTATATAAGACGTTTAAATTAAAAATATATAAATATTGAGTATATTAAATTAATAACATTATATTTTACTAAAAGCTAGTTAATGCACAAAAGTGTTAATTTAAAATATGAAGAATTTATGCACATAGTAAAAACACCAGTAAATTTTGGAAATGCACCAGTTATGCGCTCTAATTATTTCACTCAATATGCATTTAGTTAAAATTCTTTAGCATTAGTTAATATATTCAATATCCTTAATTTAGCATAATTAATTGTGGAATATAAAAAATATAAATAATTATAATTAATATAATTATTATTTTTATTTATGTTTGTGATTTAATAGCAAATAATTGAAAGTATAATTATTGATCATTTATAATTGGAACACATATTTGCACCACAAAATGCTAAACATATCCATAAAATAAAATATTCTAATGATAGTGAATAGTTATATTAGTTTTATGTGTGAGTCTATAAATATATATTAATTATTTTTTGTGGATCTCCTTTTACCACATAAGACACCCAAATTAAAGATATGTAAATATATTGAAATAAGATGGAGAAAGTATATTAAATTATTAACTTTATATTTTACTAAAAGCTCACTTAATGCATAAAAATGTTTAATTTAAAATACGAATAATTTATGCATATAATAAAATCACCCCGTGAATTTGGAAATGCACCAGTTATGTGCTCTAATTATTCCACTGAATATGTATTTAATTAAAATCTTTAGCATTAGTTAATATATTCGATATCCTTAATTTAGCATAAATTGTGGAAAATAAAAATAAAAATAATTACAATTAATATAATTATTATTCTTTATGGGTAAATTACTAAAACTCCCCTCGAGGTTTGTCCAAACTACCAAATAAACTCCGTGGTTTGAAAAATTATCAATTACCCCCTTTAACTTGTTTTTTATTTAAAAATTAATAAAAATATACTTTTTCTTAAAATAAAGAAGGATGGAATTGATATCAAGACTCATATATTTAACATTGTATTTTAAAATTTCACTATTTTTTAAAAAAATTATTTTTTAAAAGGGGTAATTGGTGTTTTTTCAAACCATGGGGTTTATTTGGTAATTTGGAAAAACTTCGAGAGGGATTTTGATAATTTACTCATTCTTTATTCATGTTTGTGGTTTCATAGCACATAAGCATAATTATTGGTCATTTGTAATTGGATTGGCTAATTACACCCCTATAATGTTAAACATATCCATAAATAATTTAAATTAAAAATATTCTTAATTAATACTATAAGGCTAAAATATACTTTTAAGTTAAAATATATCAAATATCATTTTTTTAACATGCACCTATTCATATCCTAAATTTTCTTAATGCACACTATAAATTTTAAATTAAAGTATTCTAATATAGTAAGACTAAAATTTATCTAAATTAATTAATATATTTATACAACATAAATACAATCAAATTACGTTCATCCATAAATAATTCTATCTTATTCAACTACCGAGGTAGTTCTTTGATGAAAGTGAAAATAAGCGTGTTTTAATATTCAATTTAAAATCTTTTTTTACAGGAATTGTTGTCATATATTAGCACAGAAGAGAGGAATGTTTTGGCATAAAAAACATCTATATCGGAGTTCAAACAAGAAAGTTATGATAAAAATTGTAACGTTGCGTAAGCAGTTCCTACTCAGCACGATTATGCAATTTTTCATGACATGTTACACCTTCAAGTATTAGAATTTTTGTGATTTCTTTATATGGATATAAATCTAAGGAAGATAGGATCGTGTGAGCACAAGAATCACTCAAATTGGAGTTCAGATATTGAAGTTATGGGCGAACAGTGAGACTGTGCAATGCCCTCGACCTCTGCTCGACCAAGAGTTGTTTGGTCGAGCTGGGACACGTCAGTTCCGAAACGTCGTGATTTCACCTCCAGTGCGTGTATGTTCATATTTTCACGAAAAAGCCCATCCAAGAATCATAAGGAGAGCTTACAAGTTTAAAAGGGATGCAAAACACACCAAAGAAGGGGCTACACCCCACAAGGGGGATTACCTCCCACACCATGATCCACATCCATTCCTTTCTCCATTCATCCATCACTTTGAAGATTCGTCTGCTGAATCGAGAGTAAAACCAAGAAGGATTCAAGACGGAGAAGGACGCGAGACGCCCAAATCTAAGTTTTTTATCGTTTCCCATTTTATCTTGTAATTTCACGATATATGGGTAAGACCTACCCAACTCCCCATGATTATTCTTCATAACATCATGGGCTAGAACCGTTTTGGTAGATCTAGGGTTTTAAAGTTTTTTATGAAATAATTAAAATTTCGTGAGTATACTCCGTACAATACTACTTGTGGAATTATTTTATATAAGATTATGAATTTTTAATTCATATTCCCGATCGTCTTGTGCATCTTCAACTTTTATATAGAATCTGAATATATATCTTGGTTGTTGACTGAGCGCATTCACTGCTGAAAATTCCATGTTATAATTCTAAGTGAGGGGACTTCGGAGCTTTATTAGAACTATCATATATGAATGTTTATTAATTGAATTGAATTTGGGTTAGTAAGTAGGATAAAGAGGGTAATTTTATAGTACCTATAAAGGAAGATCATATCGGGTTAGAGTATCAATCATAGGGGAAAATAATTGATACTAATAATACCTTGAAAGGGGGTGAAATTATATCTCTTACTCCAAGGTTGTTCACACTTGTTACACGAATATTTACTTGTGTCTATAGAGTATATTTGCAAGGCTTAGTGATGCGCCATATTCCACAAGGCAGAGTCGGACATTAATTGACGAAAGGAAAATTAATGAGTGAAATCGAATTACCCTAAGGCTATCTATTCTCCATTCTTGAGTCACTTTCGTATTCTTCTAGTGCTCAATTTACTTGTTATTTTAATTAATTGTTTAGTAGTTTATATATAACAAATTCACAACTTTATGGCCAATTCGTCTTAATTAATTTAAAAAATAATTAAATTGATAATATGCCGTCTTTTGGGTTCAATATTTAACTTGGTTGTCTGCTTAGGCTGCAATTGATATCCTTAATACTTGAGGATTAATTTTATGGCAATGAAAACGCTCATCAAGTTTTTGGCGCTGTTGCCGGGGACGGTTGTCATTATTAATTTATTATTTCTAGTTTGATTAAGATTTTTATTTGTGTTATTTATTTCTATCTAACCTTGAATTTTTCTGAGGTACTTGTGCACTAGGAAAATAAGAGGAATGAAAGGAAGAAGTAAAACACAATGCTAAACATGGCCGGAGTAAGGCAGAAATCGGATAATGTTACCATACATGAAATTTTCATGAATAATAGGATTGGCAACATGGGGTTTATATGAGCAAGGGAGGCATATGATGATTTTGAGATACATCCCAGTCTTATCAACATGGTGGAGAAGAACCCCCTTTCTCTAGGAGTTCATTTGAAGATCCCTATCAGTATCTCAAAAAATTCCTTAGTTATGCAAACAAACAAAAGGGTGCAGGAGCTAATGACAATGCTAGACGGATCGCCATATTCAAGTTCTCTTTGATTGATAGGGCAGAAGCTTGGTATGAGACTCTTGATGCCACAGACTGCACTACATGGGACCAACTGCAGCAGAAATTCTTGGATAGATACATGTCACTCTCAAGGATCTTAAGAATGAAGTATGACATCACCTAATTTGTTGTGAATCAGGATGGGGAATTTCATGATGCGTGGGACAGGTTTAAAGACATGCTCAGGCGGTGCCCATAACATGGATGTCTAAGGCTCAGTACATAAGCATCTTCTACTACGGATTGAATTGTGAGTCGCGTGTTCTTATTGATGCACCCTTAGGTGGAGCCCAGTTATCTAAGACATCACTTGAAGCAGTAAAGTTATTTGAAGACATCTCTATGAATTCATGTGACTGGCCTACGAAAAGAGTATAAGGATTATATGTACTTTGCAAGGTAGCACTATTTGAACATCAAGCGGACAAGCCAAACAGGGATGATGAGATCATCTCTAATTTATCTAACATCAACAAGCTATTAGAATCCCAGAAAAATAGATTACAGAGTTTATACAAAGTGGGCCTAGTATGCAGCAGCAAGAAGTGAATGCTAGTGTTGAAGATACCTTCAATCGGTACATGGTAAGAATGATGCAAGGGTTGATCGTCTTGAGGCTACTATGAATTCTACCCATGCAGATTTATCTAAGCAGTTGAAGGACCTTACTTTGATGATGGGGCAGATGGCTGGGAACGTAAATCAATTGACACAAATATTGGAGAAAGAAATATTTTCCTCTCAAGGCATAACAAACTCGAAAGAGTGTAAAGTCATCGTGTTAAGGTCTAGAATGTAATATGAAGATCCGATGATGCCCGTGGGTGAAAATAGAGACGAAATGTCCCCCTCGACCGCAACTCAACCAAACCTCTTGCTCGAGCAACACGTCTCAGAATAGAGAAACAATGCTTTTTTCTAGTCCCCGCTTGACCACCGCTTGACCAAACCCTTTGGTCGAGCAATGGTTGAGCAACACACTTGAGCCAAAAAGTCACGTTCAGTTTATAGATCCTCGCTTGACTAAGAAGGAGTAGCTCGACCAGACCATTCTGGTCGATCTGAGGTCGAGCGGCCACCTGAAGTACCGAATAGTCATCTTTTGATTACAGGGACCTTGCTCGACCAGTTTCACCTTACTCGACCAGACCATTCTGGTCGAGTTGAGGTCGATAAATGCCGTTCGACTCCCATTTCCGTATAGGATGCTATTCTTGCTATTCAAAACACTCAAGTACCATCACAAGAACAGAATAATGAGCTTATTGTTGAAAAAAAGTGGGAAAGAGCAAAGAGGTTGAGAGCCGAAAAGAATAAACTGAAGGAGGTTGAAAGAAATGAGTGGGGAAGACCTAAGCTTAAGGTACCTCCTCCCTTTTCTTTGAGGTTAGTAAAGAAGGGATTGGAAGAAATGTTCAAGAGGTTTCAATATGTCATGAACAAGATAAACTTGAACATTCCTTTCTCTGAAGCAATTATGGAGATGCCACACTATGCCTGGTTCCTCAAGGATATTATATTGAAAAAGAGAAGTTTGAACGGAGTGGAGATGGTGAATCGGTCAGAGAAACTTGATAAAGCAATGAAGATGCCCATGGAGACTCAATCATGCGAGAGCATAGATGTGGTTTCTAACTTATTTTAATCTTTATTTTAACAGGACATATGATTCTAAATTTGAGTGGAAGATTGACAAGGAGGAGTCTAGACAGCCATACGAGGAAGAAAATTTCAAGGTTCGTATTTTGTGACCAAGAAATGTGAGGTGCTGAGTGTAGACAAGAAGAGGGAAAGGAAGTACTTAAAGGTGAGGATGCGAGAAGACTGCTCTCTGATCTAGTAGTTCAAAAGGCTGCATACCATCGTGACTCTCCGACGTTAAACATGAGCGGGTTTTCCCTTTCGTTTTTATTGCTTTCTTGTTTCTTTTGTGTGAGTGATGATTTATTATATTTGAAGTCTCACACTTCAGCAATTACATCTCTTTCAAACTCAATTTCGACTTATGTTTTTAATAAGTTTGGGAGTGTGATGTACTTACCTCGTCTTATGAGCACCAAGGGTGTAATTTTTTCTTTCGTTTGTTGTTTGTGTTTTAGGGGGTTGATTTTTTAGTCATATTAATACTTCAATCGGTGATGATATGTTGATTTTTTGCAACATGCCTAGTGTTTCGTGTGTTGTTTTTGCGTGTTTCCTAGTATTAGTGGTCGAGTTTTTAATTTTTCGTCTTTTTGATTTTTCTGTGTCTCCTATTTTATTATTGATGAATATATGATAATGAGGTGTGCTTAAGCTTTGATGATAGAAAAGATAAAAGAGTGGCAAGATGAGTTACACTGAGGCTTTGACCTGACCGAGTTTAACAACTCCAGAAACTCGTGATAATTTTAAATGATGAAATTAGGTGCCCTCGTTTCCTTATTCTAATTTTATGTGCATTTAATTAATGATAGTAGAAGGATTGAGTTTTTGGTTTTGGTGATCCATGTGAGCTTATATTTTTAATTGTGCCTAAAATTCATATGTTTTTTAAATTGATGAAGGAAGTGTACTTGAGTTATATTGTGGTATGATGTTCTATGAGTACTTGTGAGATATTGCTTACCAAGAAAAGTGCTCTATTACTTGTTAAAAATTCATGTGAGATTTTGATCCTTGTTGATCATGTACATAATTTCATTATATTTCTTTTCTGGTGAGTATAGTTCTTGTGCGTGTATTTTAGAACTTGCCTCTTATCTTAGTTGAAACTACATATGTGTTAGATGATGGGAGATGATTTAAGGTCATCCTTTAATTTATGAGTCATTAAACCTAATAATTTCCTACCAAATAATGTTCATCTGTAGTTAGTCCCATTGAGCCTAAAATTCTCATTCTTTAGCAGCCTATGAGAAATAACCACTTTGAACATCTAAATTTTTTGATCCATGATTGTCCTTCTAGAAGAGAATTAATGGCTTTTCAAAGTGTGTTGATGGAGTTTGATAACAGTTTTGGAAGGAATGAAATTGGTGTGGAAATAGTGATGGATCTTGAAAATCATCTAAGGAAAATCATGGAGTAGTGATTAAATCTAGTACTCCATGGAAAAAAACACCCTTGGATGGTGCTTAACTCTAGTACCCTATGGAGGATGCAAGAGGTAGTGCCCAAAACTGGTTCCTTAAGAAAAAAGAAGAAGAAAAAGAGAAGGAAAAAAAAGTTGTGCTAGAATGAAAAAGAAAGGTGAAAGAGTTAAGGAGGATGTTGTGCTTAATTGAAGTGAAGAGAAAGAATGAAAGATTATGATAGGCTCGCTTGATTGATCCTAGTTTTGAGTCACTTATCCATATACTTCCTATCTTAACCAAAGAGCCAACATTACATCCATAAAAAGTCCTTTTTGATCCTATTGTCAAATCATACTTTAGTGGTGGAGAGTTTGAGACATTTGGCAAGCTTATTGTTACGCATGCATTTGAATTGAATTTGAGTGTAAACACCTTAACCCATAAGTGTACATCTTTTACACTTGAGTGCGAGTGATATATACTTCCCGTGAGAATATTTCAATGGAGCATCTGAATTGGTGGTAATGGTCTTATCTTGCATACTATGAATTGATTATTACATATAATAAAAATTGCATGACCTAAGTTGAGGACAATTGTATTTTGAATGGGGTATCTGTCATAGTCCTTGTTTCCCCGCTAATTTACTCTCTCTCCCTCTCTTTATTTTTATTTTGTTGCCTCGGGACGAGTAATGGGTAAGTTTGGAGGTTTGATAAGAGTGAAAATAAACTTGTTTTAGTGTCCAATTTAACACTTTTTATGGGAATTGTTGTCATATGTTAGCACAAGTATCTTATACTCAATTTATTTGAGAAAAAGGTGTGTTTGAGGTGTTTTATTATGTTTTAAGTGGAAAAAGGATAAAAATAAATTAATTAGAGAAATGCTGAAAAATGCACGTTCAACTTGTGTAATTTTTCTATGTTTGTGTGGAGTTCAAAACTGGAAGTGATACATGGTTGGAAAGCCACAAAAAATTGGATCGTTTTGACGTAAAAACACCTTAATTGGAGTCTAAACAAGAAAGTTATGATTAAACATCGTGGAAAATTATTTCTACTCAGCATGATTATGCCACTTTTCATAACTTGTTACACCTTAAAATATAAGACTTTTTTTGAGTTCTTTATACGAATATAAACCGAAGGAAGAGTGGATCGCGTGAGCGCAAGAATCACACAAATAAGAGTTTGGATGTCAAAGTTGTGTGCGAAACAGTGAGACTGCGCAATGCCGCTCGACCTCCGCTCGATCAAGGCCAACTCCGCTTGAGCAAGAGTTATTTATTCGAGCTGGGACACGTCAGCTCTGAATCGTCGGCATTTCACCTCCAGTGCGTGTATGTTCATATTTTCCACGAAAATGCCCATCCAAGGTCCATAAGGAGAGCTTACAAGTATAAAAGGGGATACAGATCACACCAAAGAAGGGGCGACAATCATCCTACACCCCACAAGAGGGATTAGCACCCACACCATCATCCACATCCATTTCTTCCTCAATTCATCCTTCACTTTAAAGATTCGTCTGCTGAATCAAGAGGAAAACCAAGAGGAGGATTCAAGATGGAAAAGGACACGACGACACTCAAATCTAGGTTATTTATCATTAACTAATTTATCTTGTAATTTCCAGACATATGGGTAAGATCTATCCAACCCCCATGATTGTTCTTCGTCATGAGCTAGAACCATTTTGGTAGATCTAGGGTTTTGAAGGTTTTTATAAATTAATTGATCTTTCATATATATACTCCGTGGAATTATTTTACATATGATTATGCATTTTTAATTCATATTCATGTTCATTTTGTGCATCTTCAACTATTATATAGAATATGAATATATGTCTTGATTGTTGACTGAGCACGTTCACTGCTGAACAGGATTCCATATTATGATTCTAAGTGAGGAAACTCTGAAACTTCATTAGAAATATCATATATGAATTTTTATTAATTGAATTAAATTTGGGTTAATAAGCAGGATAAAGAATGTAATTTTATAGTACCTATAAAGGGAGATCATATCGGGTTAGAGTACCAATCCTAAAGGAAAATAAATGATACTGGTAGTATCTAGAAAGAGGGGTTAAATTATATATCTTACTACATGGTTATTCACGCATACTAAACGCATATTTACTTGTATCTATAGAGTAGATTTGCATGGCTTAGTGATGCATCTATATTCAACAAGGTAGAGTCGGGGTATGATTCACGAAAGGGAAATTAATGAGTGAAATCGGATATCCCTAAGGCTACCTATTCTTCATTCTTGAGTCACTTTTATATTCTTCTAATGCTTAATTTATTTGTTATTTTAATTAATTTATTGTTTAGTAGTTTATAATAAATTCACAACTTTATTGCCAATTCATCTTAATTAATTTAGATAATAATTAAATTGATAATTCGCCGTCCTTTGGGTTTGATATTTAACTTAGTCGCTTGTTTAAAATTCAATTGATATCCTTAATACTTGGGGATTAATTTTGCGTGCAAAGAAAACGTTCAGCATTCTTCAATTATTAATTAAAGGTAGAGGAATCGAAGTGGTTCAATAATGAAATTCGGTTAAAACATATCTGGCTACTCTTTCTATTTTCTCCATAAATTGAATAAATGGGCCAATATTCCTATTAATCACAAAAATTTTGATTTTTTTCATAAATCGTGTAAAATTGTGATTGAATAATTTCTTTCTTCTCATAGTCATGCAAGTAATAAAAGACTCTCTTGCTGCAATATATGGAATGATGACATATTGAAAATAATAGTTAGATGTTTGATACACCCAGTAGAATTATCATTGTCATCTTGAGTCTCTTTACCTCTCACGGGATTTGTGGAGCCAAATTTATTAGTGGAAATACAAATAGTTTTTTTCGAAACTCAAGATGAATTATAAGAACCCTAATTCACAACTTAAACGGTGTCTTTCAGGATACATTAAGTAAAAATCTTTCTTTTTCTATTTTATTGGAGTTTATTTAACTAATGGGGTATGTTAAGAAATAAATGGGGTACGAATAGTTGTGCCCTTAATTGAAAGGGTAAAATAATTTAAAATAGAGTATATTTAATAATTTATATTTACTCCCTTCGTCCCATTTCAAACTTAATGTTTGCTTTTTGCACATAAATTAAGGAATGTAGTATTTTAATGTGCAGTGAGGTGAGAAAAATAATATTTTAATGTAAAGTGGGTAAGTGTATTAGTGTGAATTGTGGAGTTACGGAGAGATAAAAAGTTAATTTGTGTGGGTCCCATCTGCCAAAAAGGGATATGTAAAGATTGAAATGGGAAGCCCAAACTGAAAATGTGTAAAGATTGAAATAGGACGGAGGGAGTATATCTTTTAATTTTGGTGGAATATATTTATTAGAATGGACGGTACGAATAGTCACAATCTTTATAATTAGATATATATTTATGTCTACAATTAATAGTGGATGGTGAATGTGCATAATTTTGACATAATTCAATATATTTTTAATATTATTATTATTGACATTTTTATGCAAGTATCGACTTTAATGCTATAAACATTACTTATAACATAAATGACTTTATGTAACACGTAAAAAATATTATCTAATAATTTAAATATGTTATTATAGACGATAGATAACACTTTTAGGAGTGTCGATGTTGCCCCTATTACTTATTGTCTTATGTAACACTTTTCTTATTATAATAAAACTTAAAAAAAATATTACATTTACTTTAGTAACACTTTATTATAAAAGTTACAACAAAATGTTTATGTAACACTTTATAAAATAAAAAAATAAAATTAAAATTACTTGGATTTAATCCCATGACCTATATGTTACAATGCACTTCCTTTACGAACTTAGCTAGTCCATCAATCTTAACATTTATTTAATATTTATATATTTTTAGTCTTTTTTTTCCTTTTTAAATAAATTTTTTGCAGTTTAATATTTTATCCATTAGCATAAAAGGTAAGTAAATATATTTTAAAATATTTTTTCTTGAATAATAGTATTCTTTTTAATTTATAATTTAATTTTAAATAATATAATAAAATAAAATTTATTTTGTATAACGAGTTATATATATTTTGTATTATATAATTACATTAAGTTATTTTTTTTAAAATATATATTAAAAAATATGTAATATATTTTTTAAATATGGGTAATATATATATATATATATATATATATATATATATATATATATATATATATATATATATATATATATATATATATATATATATTTGTGTGTGTGAGAGAGAGAGAGAGTAACGTTTTAATTAAAATATTCATCTTCTAAATATGGAGTATTAAAAAGACCACACCATTTTAAATATTGAGTAAATCATTTATGTATGTAAAAGTGTTACTTAAAAATGTTTTTTATGTATAAGTGTTATAATATAGTGTTACCTTTATAAAAGTTTTACATAAAATGTTCTATATATATAAAAGTATTATATGCATGTGTTACATATTAGACTAGTGTTACTTATATAGAAAATGTTAAATTTGTTACATATCATAATAATTTCTGAAGTGTTACTATTTTATGTTAAATAAATTTAAAGTATTACTATAAGGTGTTATTTAATGCTATATATATATATATATATATATATATATATATATTCATCTTTGCTCATATCTTAGAAGTACAACGTGTAATGGAGAAACATAATAAAGACGCTAAACTACCTTACACAAAGAGGAGGGACTTACAGAATCATTAAATGAGAGTCAATAATTCAATATGTAAATATTTTATATTATCTTGCATATTAAATTTACACATTAATTATACATATTATGTAATATTAATTAAATTAATTCGTTCTCATACAAAAATATACATGCATATAGACAAATACTTAATGTGTAAATAATAAATTAATTCTTTATCATACAAAAAGATGCATATGGACTGATACTTAATGTGTAAACAATAAAAAGGTAATAGCAATTTTTTTTTATTAAAATAGTAATAATTTAGTTACTAAAAGGGAAAAATGGTGACATTTGAATGAGACGCCCAATATAGTAAAATGGTGAACTTTCGGTGGGACGGAGGTATATTTTTTATTATAATAATTCAAATAAAAAAAAGTAATGTATTAACAATGATATTACACGAATTAAATGATAAAACTTTTCATAACCTGTACGTTAAAAAAATTAATAATTAAAAAAACTTTACTCAAACAAACTAATTTAAAAAAAATTTGAATTAATTGCGCCAAAACCCTGACCTTTTCGGGAATTTTAAATTAGTCCAAACTTTCAATATTTAAAAATAAGTTCTCGACCTTTAATCTTTTTTTCAAATCAAGCCACCGGGCAGCGGGAAGCCTGCCCGGTGCTGACGTGTCCATCTCTCTTCCATGACACCTTCCACGTATACAAAACGACGTTGTTTCGGTCTTCCACCTATCGAAAAGTTAATTGCATGAAAAGTCTCAACCTTTCCGCCGATTGCGAATTGTTCAAACTTTTGAAAATTTTGCAAATAAGTACCCAACTTTAGCCCGCATTACAAATCGAACTACCGAGTAGCTCGATTGTTGGCATTCAATAGTTTGGTTAACGTGACTCGTTAGGGTTCCAAACATTTCTAACAAGCAGCGGAAGCAAGTATACAAGAAACGTATTACCTTTCACCAGGGTATGTTGAAGACGATAAATTCTCGCCACATCCTGCGCAATATTACCATTTTGGGCATAACTCTCTCATCCGATGTCAGAATTGAGTGATCTTTGCGGAAAAACGATCCTCTCTTCCGTGGCTTTCCGTCAGTATATCACACGTCCTGTGATGATATTTGTACGATTTTATAAAAATTGTAGAAGGTGGCGGATAGCAGCAGCAAACAACCTTCTAGTCTTCTGCTGTATTCCCAAGTCTAATCTCGACGTCGTGTGGGCGACAATCCTCGAGATCTTCTCAATTTGCTGTTCACTCTCTTTCTCAAGTATTTTAGGCGCAGAGATTAGGTTTAGAACAGCTGAGATGACTTATATATGGGCTATAGCAGGGACCAGGAGGAGAAATTAGAGTTGGACCAAGCTTAGCCCAAAGCTTATACTTAAGTCCAATAATAATAATATATACCACTAAAATATTATTACTGGACTACTGTTCTAAACCCAAAATTGCGTTTTGGGCTCCTTATTATGAGTCTGTTAGTCTCCCCTTGTTTAAGATATAAAATGTCCATTAATTAATTAAGTTACTGACAACTCCATTAATTAATATCTCATCCAAGAGTAGTACCATTCAACCTTATTATCATGCCGGAATAAATTCACCTGCAGGGTTTACGTGATAATCCTTATGAGCTTCTCAAGGGGACATCATCAACCTATGACAAACACGGATTCCTTCTACAATCAACAGCACACCATAGAGACATCACTACTTCCCAACTAACCGTGTTTGTTGATTTAATTGCATCTAAATCTCACTCATTGATGAATCAAAGAAATACATACTGCCCTACGTGTCGAGGTTATTGTATAGGGATTAAGAGCACGAACATCCATAATAACAGAGATCAAGTTCTTCTATAAGTCAGTATAAGTCGAACGATCTCAAGCGGTCCTGCTCAATACACGCAAAGTGCACTAATGTGATTATATAGCCAAGACAAGCTAATACCAAACCACACTACAACCATCCCAATAGAGAGTCCCCGTCTATCTCGGTTGTGAGCATCTGTTTATACTTTATAAGGAAATCGATAATATGATCTTCCGCGTGTTGTCGTACAACATATTATCTACAGTATAAAGTAAGTAGACTATTGCATTATTCATATAAATAAATTATAAGACGCAATAATTTGATCATATGATTCTCATTTCAAATAAATTATTATAACATTGTTCATACAAAAAGCTAGACTTTTAGTATACAATCCAACAGAGGTCTATTCGGACGCTGCCGTGTTATTGTATAAGCCAAGTCACTCTACTAGTTTGGAACTATTAGAGAGTGTTTTATAATTGAGTGTGTATCTACCAAATGGGAATGAATCGTGTGTACGTGACAACTTTTTAGAGAATTTAGTAGGGATATTAGGATTATTGTAATCTCTCTTTTAAATAACTTTTTCTTGTTGGCATTAATACGAGCAGTTTGGATAATACAGAACATAATTTTATATCTATTAGTAATTCTTTAAACTCAATGTATTGGATAATAATTTTGAAATAAATTTTGTATTGATTAATTATGGACCATTATTATTATTACTCCCTCCGTCCCACATATTTTTATCCACTTTTTATTTTGGGGTGTCCCAGGTATTTTTACTCATTTCATTTTTGGCAAAAATACATAATATTTTATTACCTACTTTTTACAATCCCAATAACGTTAATTATTTTTTTACACTTTATTCATCATTCTCAATAACTTTATTCACTTTTTCTTTTTAAATTATTAATTTATCCCTATTTTCTCTTACATTATATATTAAAAAAATAAAACGTCTTAATCTCCGTGCCCGTACAAACAGGCAAAAATACCCGGGACGGAGGGAGTATTATTATTATAGAGAGTCAAACTGACTTAATTAGCATTACAAGCTTGAATTCTAGCTCAAAATGGTCACTTGGCAAGCTAAACTCAACCTTTATGGAGTCCAACCGTCAGAGGCGGACGTACATTAGGGTTTAGGGGGGCCGCCTGTAATAATATTTTAATAATTAGCATATACATGGTGAAAATTGCTATACAACTTTTTCACTATACAACTTAGTCTAGTGGAAGATGCCCTCCTCATTCCAAATAACTTTGTCTTCGACAATTCTTTCGCGCAACCTTTCCTATCTATTTTTCCCCCTTTTTTTACCCTTTAGTGAGCAAATTCATTATTATTTTTTTTTCTTTTGTGATAAAATTCTTTCATTTGTTTTCTAATTTTAATATTGTAATGGTTTCTTCAATACTCTTGAGCTTTTATTATTATTTTTTAAATGACTTTTAACTTATATTTTTATAATATGCAAAAATATCAAAGTACAAAAAGTAAGAAAAAAGATAAGTGAAAGAGTTACTTTTACTAATATTAACATAAACAATGCATATTTGAAAATAAGACGGATGAAATAATTAATAATTCTATATTATTACGATACTAAGAAATTGGGTCCCTAATCGAAATTCCTGCGTCTGCCATGGCCAAACGCGATCTATGAAGCATTTCATTATAATAACATTTATAATCTTAACTCAGAGCTTTATATGGGTAGGCCGGAATCGAGCTACCAACCGTTTTCCAAATAATATTATCTATACTCCCTCCGTCCCACATTAAGGGTAGTATTTGTTTTTTGACATGTGAATTAAGAAATATTATTATATAATAAGTAGTGAGTAGTTGTATTAGTGGAAGTGTGGGTCCCATATTTTAATTGTATTAGTGGGTGTGTATAGTCTCATGTGTGTAAAAAAAAGTGAACTCTTTGGGTGAGACAACCAAAATGAAAAAAAAAGAGACTTTTCGATTGGAATTGAGGGAATAATTATCATAACATAAGTTTTTCCAAGAAACGTGCACATGGCTTTCCAAAACTAGTCAGTTATCGTTAAAAAGAAAAACTACTTGGTCTAGTGAAAGAAAATTGCACTCCCTCCATCTTATAATACTTTTCACGTTTGCTGTTTCACGTTATTTAAGAAAAGTGGTACTTTTTGACCAAATTTAATGACTTTGGAGGGTATTGTAGTATTTTTAGATAATAAAAAATATAAAGTAATGAGATGTGTCTGAAAAATTAGTGACAATTTTGAAATTAAAGTAACTTTTGAGCTTGTTACATAAAGTGATAATTTTTTTTTGGGGTGTGAAAGATTTTGTGGGACAAACAAATGAGAAAATTATGAAAGATTTTATGGAACGGAGGGAGTATATGATTGTGAATATAACACTGCAGCGGAAAGGGATTCAAAATCCAAAGGAGATACTGCATAAGAAGTTAGTGGCAGTGGAATATGATTGGGGACCCTCACAATAATTTTCATTTTTTAAAATAATATACTCTCTCTATCCCAAAAATACATTGACACTTTTCATTTTGATCTATTCCAAAAATACATTCGCCCCCTAAAAATAAAAGTAATATACAATATCAATAACCTTATAATATTATAATATTACAAAAACGTCACTTTCTTTTTACACACAATATAATCAAAATGAACTATATCACACACTTATTCTACTCAATTACCCAAAATACTTCTTCTCTTTCTTACATCACACCACCAAAAAATTACTTTTTTTAAACTTTGTGTAAAAAATAGGCGAATGTATCTGTGAGACTGATGGAGTAACATATAATATGATAAAAAAAAATGAAAGAAATCGTAAATTCAGTTAAAGGGAAAGAGACAAAGCTGAAATCACGGGAGTGGCTAATCTTTGGCCTTTCAATTTATAAATAGTCAAGCCAATTATGTCTCCATTCAGCGTGCTTTCAAAGATTCCGGCCTCCACTAAGGGCAGCTCCAATGGGAGTATAATTGGCTGATGTAGTTAAATTTGTATCCACTAGGAGGTATAAGTCCCATTGGATTAATGGGTATAATTGCTAAAATTTGTGCTAGGTACAATATATTGTACCTCATAAAAGTAAGAAATGACGCTTCTATCTACATGCAGTGATGAGTGCGTATCTATCAACATAAAAGGAATGGAAGAGCGTGCATCCCACAACAAGTGAGAATGAATTGATAAATGCAATTATTTATATTATTTTTTTGAACGTCAGATCTTAAATAAACATCATAAATAAATTTCATATAAAATAATATTAAAATAACATTTTAATTTAATATGGAAAATGACGTGTAAAAAATATATACCCAATCTCCAGGTACAGCATTGGAGGTGCTCTAACAATAATGCAACAATAATAGAGTTTATAAAACACTAATGTATCATTGGCTACACATATACTCTACATCAATTGAGTGTTGTGATTTATTGTAGGATATGAGGAATCTAGATTCAACTAATCGGCTTTATGATTAATTCTTTCACATGGGTTGGATGGTTCAAATGGAATGCTTTTAATCTATTCTCTTTTTTTTATTTTTTCAAATAAGGCTAATAATAGTGTGCACCCAGTGCACACTAAGATAGGGTGTACATATATATAAATATATACAAAGAAATATACAATTATGAGCAAAAATGTATACAATTTAATTGTTAGTTTTTTTAATGAAAAATTAGGTGTAAAAAAATATAAAATTACAAAAAAAACATGTATATACTATTGAATAAAAATATATATATATGAATGCTAGTTTTTTTAATGAAAAATTTAGTGTAAAAAAAGTATACAATTATTACAAAACACGTATTCAAGTAGAATAACATGTATACAAAATAGAATAAAAAGTTAAACACACATTGGTGCAACCTTGCACCATGGTGCACCCAACATACACTCTTTAAATAATCTTGTTTTGATGACTTTCTCTCTCTACTTTTTTTTCTCTCCACCCCTTGGTTAAACCCTAGTTGTTCCCCTCTCCCCCAAATCCCCTACCTGCTATAGCCACTCCTGTCGGTGGCCGGTAGGCCGTCAACAGGAATCCTATGTCCCCATCACTTTCTTCTTTCTCTCATCCTCTTTCCTCTTAGACTCTTTCTTCCCATGGAGTTCATGACCCATTCGCTACGGGGACCTTAGATCTAAGCATCTCCGATGCTGGTTGAGGAGACATGATAGGCTTCAGAGTAGGGAGACTCTCTTCTTTGCGAGAGGATACAGATCTGAGGGGTTGGAGGGATTTGAATGATTTTGTGCAGGGGTTTGGATCCGGCATTTGATGCAGGCTAGCGCAGTGTATGGGGGTGAGAGGAGGCCTCTATTTTCGTTTCTTTCGTCGTCTTTTCTTTTTCTCTTCATTTTATTTTTTATGTCGGTCGCTTTTAGATCAGTCCTCTATTTTAGGTGAATTCCTCTATCGATCTAAATCGCAAGGTTGCTAAGTCAACAGTTTACCTCTAATAGATTTGTAGATATTTTATTTATTTGCTTGATTATTTTATGTTGAGATATTTTGTCACGTTGTCTCCCTTGGGGAGTGTCGGATCCTCATTTATTGAGGTATTATTTCTCCTATATGGAGTTATTGTATATCTTTACATGGGGCTCAGTTCTCATAATGTGTTTCACCATATAGACTCTTGTAGTCAGTTGACTAGTAAATGAAATCCTATCATTTGATAAAAAAAATCTTTTCTTTTATAAGCAACAATTTTGATAAAACTTTGTATGGACCGTTTTAATAATGAAGCTTTGTAAAAAGTTTTGAAGGACGGATAAAAAGTAATGGACTAATATTTTTATAAAAACTACATTCACTAGTTTAGCTTGCGTTATTAATGTAAATACGAAGTTTTAAAAAAATTAAATTAATTTTATTGACTTTCGAAGGATTATGTACTTATTTTTAGGTAATAAATAAATTATAAAATTTTTTATGTGTGTTGTGTGAAATGATAAATTTGTAATTATATATACTTTTAAGATTGTAAATTGATGTGGTGTTTTTTAGGATGGTGAAACTTAATTTGAAATAAACGAAAATGAAAAGTGTAAAATTTTATTCAGGACGAAGAGAATAATAATTAAAACAAATAGTGATAATTTAATTGAACGATTCATATAATAAATAAAATGTTATAATTTATTTAATGGCAAGTTATATCTAATTTATTACTACCCATCCCGTATTAAGATTTACTTTTTCTTTTTTGTCAAATGTGATCCATACAAAATAATTAATTATTCTACATAGGGCTCACGCACAACACTAATACAACTACCAACTACACATAAAATATTATATTTATCAATCAACTATTTATTAAAATATTATATATTTATCAACCAACTATATATTAAAATATTATTATATCTCTTAATTTATAGGTAAAAAGTAAACATATTAACGTGGAATGGAAAAAAAGTATATTCTAAAATGATCACTGTAAGATTATTTCACAACACTTGCTCTTTTTTTTATTCTTTTTTTTTTTACCAAAATAATGAGATTTAGTTACATCACACACAATAAAGTTTATTAATAAAGTCATGCACACAAAGTTGGAGATTCGATCCAACATTGAAAACTATGACGTAAGAAGTTTTAGCTGCGGCCCACGAGCAAATAGTGACGTGAGATCGTCCTGCAAATCTCATTCCGTGAGATGTAGTTTTATTCGTTAAAGTTAATGGATCCACTATTAATATAGTATATACTAGGTGTATATATTTGGAAAAATATTTGCGTAAAACCATTTGATGAATCTCATTATTTGGAGAGGAACTTAGGGTAAAATCATGAAAATCTCATCATTCTGTGAAAAGGACTTCATTTTATATACTCTAACCAGCATATAGGAACACTATTATCCAATTTGACAAAGTGATTGAATGCATGGTGTAACAACAAATTTTGTATTTATGATAAAATAAATACAAATTGAGTACAAAGATAATTTCAGATTGATTTAATTTGAAAAAATTTTAAGCGGGTTACAATCTCAATCAATCCTCTGATTCTCTCTCAAACCAATTTGGTTTGTCTTGACTTATCTTGACTTGTGTGTTGACTTGACTTGTCTTGACTTGTGTGTTGACTTGACTGGAGAGTATGCTAACTATGTTGACAGCGTGTGCGTTGAGTTGGATCTTCAAATGAAGCTTGTCTGAGCTCGAATGTGTAGTCTTGTAACATTGCTCCAGAGGTGTTGAGCCTTTGTTCGGATTTAACGTTGACTACAGAGCTTTCCGCTAAGAACGCTTGATTTGGGGGACTTAGAGCCTTGATCCCGGATTGGAGGCCACTCTTGACTTGAAGTTACTTTGAAAATGATCTTGAGCTTTTCTTGACTTGAAGCTTGAAGATCGAAGGCCGTTCTTGACTTGGAGCTTGAAGATGCTTGAACTTGTTCTTTGCTTGAAGCTTGAAGATCTTGAGACTTGAAGATGATCTTGACTTGAGCTTAAAGATGCTTGAACTTGTTTTTTACTTGAAGCTTGAAGATCTTGAGACTTAAAGATTGCTTGAAGATCTTCGACTTGTTCTACACTTGAAGCTTTGAAGACTCGAAGATTTTGGGCTTGAAGACTTGAAGATCTGGAGCTTGAAGACTTGAAGACCTTGAGCTTGAAGACTTGAAGACTTGAAGGTCCTCTCTAGAAGCTTTGAAGACATGAACTTGAAAACTTGAAGATCTTGAGCTTGAAGACTTGAAGACTTGAAGGTCCTCTCTTGAAGCTTTGAAGACTTGAAGATCCTCTCGTGTTCTTCTCTTGAAGATTTAAAAGTTTGAAGACTTGAAGATCCTCACTTGTTCTTTGCTTGAAGATTTGAGGGAACGATGCTCGTTTTCTCGATCTCTTCAAGAGCGTCTCGTCTTCGGGTGCTTGAATTTGTGTGTATATCCAGAATGAATGGAGGAGATCCTTTATATAGGTGAGAGGTGAAGTCCATGACTATTTGGGCCTTACTCCAAGAGCTTGGACCTCCAACTTGATTGGACCATAATCGGGCCTATTTTACATGGGCCTGATTTAATTTGTATGAGCTTGTTTGACTTAAGTCAGGCCTCTTTTGACTTGGGCTTGTTTGACTTGGGTCGAGCCTATTTAATTTGTTGGGCTTAAATTAATTATCAATTATTTATTAATCGATTTTTTTCTAGGAATTCATTTATTTAAATTCCAAAATAAATTAATATTGATATTTAATCCAAAAAATCCACGTGTCACCATTTTAATTTGACCGTAAATTTTAATTGCTTACAAATAAACCTTTGCGATTTGTTCACGGACGCCATGTCTTGGAGTGAAGGAATCGCAAAAAGTTCCCTTCCTTTCTTTTTACATTTGTAATTTTGGGCTTGAGAAATTACTTTATCCAATAAAGTAATGATATTTTCCTTTGCCTGAATTTTAATTTCTCAAGTGACCCAATTTATTTTTTTAAGCCCAAATCAACTTTCTTTTGTTCCTTATTCCAAGATTATGGGAGAAATATGGAACAGATGTGTCTCCTATTGATAATTTGCAAATCTATCAATCAATCTCATTTGTAGATATTTCAATCATACAAATAACTTCCATAGTTTGTTGCAGTCTCCTCACTATATAATAAGAGGCTCAATGAACGTGATTTCTTCGTCCACAAACCGTAAGATTTCACTTCTTGTTTCTTTACTTTTCTTTACTTTCTTTTTCAAAATATAGCTGTGTACACGTCTAATGCCTTCTCTCTGTCCCTTGCAGATTTGATCTCGACACTTTGGGTTGATGGCACAAAGAAATGGGGGCAGTCACGATACCACGTCGTGATTGGTGGCAAAGACGCTTTTGGTTGATGGCACGAAGACATGGAGGCAGTCAAGATACCACATCGTGATTGGTGGCAAGTGGCGGAGATTGAGCGGCGACTGATGGCGGCAATCTATGGCGTCGAAATCTGCTGCAGTGTGAAACTCCGACAAGGGACGGTGATGATCGGCTTTGGGCTGATAGCATAAAGACATGGAGGCAGTCACGATAACTGTCGTGATTTGTGGCGCAACAACCGCATCGACCTCTATCGTTGATTCTCGACACTTTGGGCGGCTGATGCACAAAAGAAATGGAGACAGTCACGATAACCGCCGTGACTAGTGGAGAAACAACCGCATCGACCTCCATTGTTGATTCTCGACACTTTGGGCGACTGATGGCGCAAAAGAAATGGAGGCAATCACAATAACCATCGTGATTGGTGGAGCAACAACAGTGATCGGTCGGTGGACGGGTGCAACGGTGATTTGTTGAGGCCGAGTGGTCGACGTGAGGAAGAAACTCAAACAAGAAGAACGGCTGTCGGAGGTGCCTCGGCGACAGCTTCCTGCAGCGGTGGTCACTGGTTGCGGCGGTTGTGGTGGTGCTTCAAGCAACGGCAGATCCTGCTCTCCGGTGACAGAACTTGCGGTAGATCCAGCAGGACTGATCGGGCTGATGGTGGTGCTACGGTAGTTTGTGATGATGGCAAACTGCGCAGTGTTAGCGGCTATTTTCGGTGAAGAGTGCGAGCAGCGTTCGCTGATGGCAGCAGATGGGTGTACTCGGTGGTCGATGGAAGCAGCAATCATTGGCAACGAGCAGCAACAATAGACGATGGTGGCGGCTGTCAGTACTGGCAGTCGGCGAATGTGAAGAATAAACCTTATTCAATCATAGTTAAGTTTACATATGTCTTAGATTACATATGGACATGATGTATAGAAGAATCAGATGCATCATGTTGGTTAAATAATCAAGATGACAGCAAAAGGATACAACCGATGCATAAGGTGAGCAGGGAAGTTTGAGGAGTTTGTTTGGTGGCTAAACGGATTAGTTTGGAGCAGTTGAACATATGGCTTGAAAGCTTGACACATAAGCTATTAGTTGGAAGTAGTTTCAGTCAATTTGGTAACCGTTTGATGGATCAAACGGGAGCTCAAAGATGCTTCAGCAAGTTGGTCCCGTAACTTCCTGTTTCAATTGTTTGTGTATATAAAGTTGTATTTAAAGCTTTATTCAAGTGTAATCACCTCCACAATCATGTAGCAATAAAGAAGCTCTCTCCCGTGGACGTAGGAGTTTCATCTCCGAACCACGTAAATCCTCTGATGTTTTCATTTTCTTTCGTCTATCTCAAATATGTGAGTTCTTGTGCATTCTGCCAATTTTCACGACAATTGGCGCCGTCTGTGGGAAGAAGGGCAGGCCAAGGAAGAAGATGGAGATTGAAGATCAAGATGGTGTCTCCATGAAGTTTTGAAAGCGTTTCAGAGGATGAAATCTGATCGCGATATGAAGATGAAGAAGAACAGTGAGATGGAAGAAAGTAGGCCATTCTTGCAGATCAACGAGAGATGGATTCAGAGCCGTTCTTTGGACGGCGGTTCAGAGGAGAAAGGAGAGAGAGAGAAGCAACATCAAAAGTGGGTCAATGTGCAACCAAGTTGGGGTTCTGGGATCTGCAAGGTAGGGTGTTCTTGATATTCAACCGTGGAGAGTAAGACGTTGCAAGGGGTAATTGGCAACATGGAAGTGTTCTCACAGAAGATCGGCGGACAGTCGATGGTGGTTGGAGGTAGAAGAACACGGAGGCAGATGGAAGAACAAGGAAACGGTGGTTGCGGGTTATTGATCTACAGCAGACGGGAAGAGAGGGAGATCAAGAAATAGATGGAGGTGATTCCAAGAAAGGGAATCGCAATCGGGATTCTCAGTAAGAAAGAATTAAAACTCTGATGGTCTAGCAGTGTGAAGATTTCCAATGTTGGGCGTTCTGGCATGATAATGATCAACGCTATGGTGTCTCAGCGGTGATGGATTTCTGGCGTGCTCGACGAGAGGTGATCTTGGGCGTTCTCGGCAGAAGCTTTGCGGATAGTTGACGACGGCTGGAGTATTTCAGGATAGCCAATGACATATTTCAACGGTTGTTCAAAGATGAAGAGAGCGGTGGTAACCGTCGTTGGCAGATTTGATTCTGGTGGTGGAGTCATCTTTAAACAATGGGAAAGATTGGACTGCACCACAGCGATTCGATGGAATTCGGGGCGTTCAGAAATTGAACGGAGGTGGCAGCTTCTCTCCAGAAGTGTAAAGGAATGGATGATTCGGCCAGCGACGGAATTTTGGAAGAAGGATGGCACATAGGAAATTCCAAGATTTAGACAGAGGTGAAGACTCTGTGAGTCATAATTTGCTGAAGGCATCAGCAATTAATTCTCCAATAAGGAAAAGGTCTCCAACGGTGGTGATGCTATCAGCAAATTAAAGGGAAACAAAATTGTTCATAGGTGAAGGACAATTTCTATCCAACAATTAGCAGAGGATCACCAGTGGAGTAGAAAAGCAGAAGTGGCTCAAATTTCTGAGCAACGGGCTGTAGTGTTTCCGGCTGCAGGCACAGGATTGTGGACGAGCAGTGGAAATAGCAGCAAGGGAACCCCTGAAGGTGGAGTCAAGACATGGTACTCCATGGGTGTGAAATCAAGCTTACTACAACTTGGGTTTTCATGAAGAAATGATAAGGTCAGCTCAACAAGTTTGTAAGGAAATGCTTTTCCGGTAAGTGAATGGTGTTCGGGGGAAGTAGCGATATAACGGGGTAGCTAGGAGATGTGGTACTTGGACTCGTTGGCGTTTAAGAGCAGCGCGGTAACAACGAGCAAGTAGGAGAAGCATCGGGTAATCCTAGTGAGTTAGAATCGACTTCAAAGTAATGGCACTTTCATTAGGAAAATGGTTCGAACTTGGTGTGGCTTGGTGGTAAGTCAACATTTATATGTTGCAGGTGTTGCTCATGGTTGAGCAATGGTAAAAGGTATTGCTCAAGTTGGAGCAATGATTAAGAGGTGCTACTCAAGGTGGAGTAGTGTAATGGAGGGAGAGTTGCTATGGTTTGATTAAGGTTTAAGGTGGAGATTTGTGAAGAATAAACCTTATTCAATCATAGTTAAGTTTGCATATGTCTTAGATTACATATGGACATGATGTATAGAAGAATCAGATGCATCATGTTGGTTAAATAATCAAGATGACAGCAAAATGATACAACCGGTGCATAAGGTGAGCAGGGAAGTTTGAGGAGTTTGTTTGGTGGCTAAACGGATTAGTTTGGAGCGGTTGAACATATGGCTTGAAAGCTTGACACATAAGCTATTAGTTGGAAGTAGTTTCAGTCAATTTGGTAACCGTTTGATGGATCAAACGGGAGCTCAAAGATGCTTTAGCAAGTTGGTCCCGTAACTTCCTGTTTCAATTGTTTGTGTATATAAAGTTGTATTTACAGCTTTATTCAAGTGTAATCACCTCCACAATCATGTAGCAATAAAGAAGCTCTCTCCCGTGGACGTAGGAGTTTCATCTCCGAACCACGTAAATCCTCTCGTGTTTTCATTTTCTTTCGTAAATCTCAAATATGTGAGTTCTTGTGCATTCTGCCAATTTTCACGACAGCGAAGGGCTTCTCCGAAGACAAAACCGGTAGTCTCGGTGGTAGATGTGTTCATCGGGACCGATGGAAGCAGCGATCGTTGGCAACGAGCAACAACAGCAGACGATGGTGGCAGCTGTCAATACTGGCAGTCGGTGAAGGGGTTTCTCCGGTGGGTGGAAATCAACGGCTGGTGGGGCGAAACTGGCAGCTGGCTCGCGACTTCTGAAGGGGGCGTGTATCAGCAGATCTGGCTTCAATGATTGGGTTGGTGGGGTGCCTCGAGCAATGGCAGTTCGCGGGGATGGCAAACAGTACAGGTTGGTGGGTGGTCTTCGCAGTCGGCGTGGCGTGGCTGTGTATGGTGGTCATGACTTCGGCAATCATCTGGATTTGCAGCAGCTGGTGCGGTGAGACTTGGCGGCTGACGAGCTGGAGGTCTGATACCGGCAGCAACAGCGTGCTTGACGGCACGACGATTGGGGGATCGGTGGCATGGCTGGTGATTCACGGGTTGTGGCTGTTGATACTCGACGCGACGGATGGCGCTTCCCGGCGAGAGGCCGATGGCTGGCGGTGGTCTTCTGGGCAGCGAACAGCACTTCCGGCAAAAGAAGCTTCACGTTGTGAAAGCTGTGCGACTATTTTAGAGCAGAAAGGCATAGTCTCTCAATTTTGGGAAGGAGGATAGAAAATTGGCATATTTGATTTCCTTTTCAAAGGAGAAGAAAATTTCCTTTCAAATAAAAGAGGAGCTTATCCACGTTTGACATGAGAGGGGAGAGAAACTTGATTTGAAAACTTGATTTAAATATTTTTGATAATCCATACCCATGTGATCTGCCAGGAGAGAGAAGTTTTTCCGGAATAGAAAAGCAATTCACGTGGCTTGTCTTAGACATTCACTCAATATCCCAGTTTGACTCATAACCTCCATTTTGACCTTAGCAAATGGGCTTATAATTCTTTTATTAATTAATCTTTGGGCCTTCACAACTACATCCACTAATTAACTTGGGCCCGTGATTGTTCTCTTGCAATGTTTTGGGCCTAGGACACATGACTAACATTTCAAATTTGCTTAATACAATTCATGTTTTAATTAAACTCTAAACAAGAATTAATTTAAGTGATCTTGTTGATTCCACCTCTCATTTAACTTATAGTTTTGAAAGTAATAACTAATTGATCCAAAAAAAATTATTTTGGGTCTCTTAATTAATTAAATCCATAAACTTAAATTAATTTACACATTTTTTTAATCGATGGCGCAATATTGGCCTCATCATGGAACAACATCAACATCACCACTCTTCCTTGAGATATAATCGATAGAGCAACATCAACATCGTCATGCTTCCTTGAGATGAAATCGACAGAGCAACATCAACATCGCCACTCTTCCTTGAGATGGAATTGACAGAGCAACATCAACATCGCCACTCTTCCTTGAGATAGAATCGACGGAGCAACATCAATATTACCATTCTTCTTTGAGATGTAATCGATGAAGCAACATCAACATCACCACTCTTCCTTGAGATGGAATCGACAGAGTAACATCAACATTGTCACTCTTCCTTGAGATGGAATCAACAGAGCAACATCAACATCACCACTTTTCTTTGAGATGGAATCGATAGTGTCACGCCCCGACCCTAGACAGAACGCGACAACCGCCACGTTAACCATAAAATTCGCAGAATGGGTGCACTCCACTCCACAAAGTTTATAGAAAACGTAAGACTTGCTATCAAGTACCTGTAGAACTGAATAACTGATAACAATGGGTACAACCCGAGGACATCATCTCATAAAGTATCAACAAGGATTTATAAAGGTACAAAATACAAAGGTGTAACTTAGTTTAAAGAAAATATACATGAACGATATAACATCGCGAAGGTACAAAAAGAACATCAAGGGGGTGACCAAATATAAACTATACAATCTCACCAATGAATCCGTCAATTTACATAAAATAGAAAGTACCCAATACACTGATTGGATGACGAGCAAACGATAGGAAAACCTCCAACCAAAACGATATCAACAGCCTGAAAAGGAAAGAATGATGGGGGTGAGCAAAACCATAGCTCAGTGAGGTGATAAGCCGGTCACCCCCACCCTTATACGAAGCATGTATTCCCACTCGCGGTTCATAACATAGAAAATATATATCAATGAAAATAAAAACCTTAGTGCACATTTACGAATAACATAATTAGTTCAAACAACATGTTATCACATAAAAGACGCGTGGGTAGTCAATATCCTCCTCGAACTGAGCTCTCCGTCGAGAGACAGTCCAAGCCCGTCACCGTTACTCTAGATAAAATGCACATTAATATTATTTCTCAACACACCAAGTGCTAAAGTTCACAATTCAATATCGACGTGAATACTTGAAATGATCAAACATATAAACATATATGACATGCATGTCCCACACAGGTGACGTTGACTGAGCCTATAATAGACTAATCCATCTAACGATCACCCTCTAGAGTATCAGTATTTAGCAAATGGACAGGTGCCCCGTTAGATCTAACTCGCCCGGGTTTGCCTATCACGGGCAACTTGGTTGTCACTCTAACTCACCCGAACCGCAACAATTCGGGCTACTTAATCAATGTCGCTCCAACTCACCCAAACCGTGACCAATTCGGGCTACTTAACCTTGGTACCAGGCATACATATGCATATGCATCATAAGATGAATAACGACTTAAGTTAGAGTCTTAATAGCACACAAGAACAACTAGAAATCAATTCTCAAATAATTCACAATAAATGCTGTCAGATATCGAGCCGGCAAGGCTCTTCAACATATGTTAAAATCAATAGTACTCATAAAATTACTAACAGGACTCTAACCAGAGCAATCGAGCCAATCAGTCTCTTTACCACATAACACAATACCCAATAATTTTCTTATCAATTAACTAAAACTAAAATAAATGCACATTTATCGAGGGTCCACACTTCCCACAAGAGAAGGCGTTCCCGAATTATCAACTCACAAGGAAGTGATTAACTCTCTCCGGAATCTGAAGTCAGTCTCTTGCCCTTCGTCGATGGTTCTTTACCTAGAAAGGAGATGAGCAATTAAAGACAAATTAAATATAACTAACTATTAGCGGTAACATCCCTTTCATTGCTAAAAACAAATCCTAATCGAGTTCGAACGAGTCGATATTAAATAAAAATGGTATGTAGCTCCTTAACATCAGTTCCCAATCCCACATAACCCGTTTCAATACATTAACTAAACGAAACGATAGAAAATAAGTTTGAATTCGACATAAATATTCTGAAAATTTCCAGCTAGCGGCAGTTTACGAGAAAAATCATAACTTATTGTAGAATGATCGGATTGAGGCGTTTCAAGTGGCTACAGAAAGCTAACGAGTTCAGCTACGTACAGAAATTAAGTTTGCCAACTTTCGAGGGCAATAACTATGTCAAAATCAGTTCGAACAGTTTGCGAATTACCAACATACCAAAAAGAAAAACCCCCAAAATTACAAAACCATGGAAGAAGGAAGCTTAATTCACACACCACTTACCTCAAAACAACTTAGAAACCACCTAGGATGAGGGTTGTAAGGGAGAATTTGATCAACCAGGGTTTCTCCTCTTCACTCTCTTCTTTCCCTTCTTTTGTTTTTCTTCTCCCGTTCTTCTCTCTTTTTTTTTTTAACTTTAGCCTTAATAATTATATATCAGGCCATTTAAGTGGGCTGAAAGTTTGGGCAACAAAATAAATAAATAAATAAGTTTGGGCTTTCTAAAAAAAATTTAGTTGGGCTAAGATAGGGCTGGCCTTTTGGGCCATAAAAATAAATAAATAGGTTTGGGCTTTCTAAAAAAAAAATCTAGTTGGGCTAAGATAGGGCTGACCTTTTGGGCCATAAAAATAAATAAATAGGTTTTGAGCTTTCTAAAAAAAATCTAGTTGGACTAAGATATTATAGATAGAGCAACATCAACATCGTCACTCTTCCTTGAGATGGAATCGACAGAGCAATATCAACATCGCCATTCTTCTTTGAGATGTAACCAATGGAGCAACATCAACATCGCCATTTTTCCTTGGGATGGAATCGACAGAGCAACATCAACATCGTCACTCTTTCTTGAGATGGAATCGATAAAGCAACATCGGTCTCGTCTCTCTTTTTTTAAGTTGGCATTTCTGCTTTTTTTCCATTTTGGTGATTGCTTGACGATGCATGGCGGTTGTTAACAAGATTACGACAAGGGGAGTAATATGAAGCATTTGCGAACTTCGGTGGCTCATCATTGGAATATAACTTCATTACTTCACCGCTGTAATTTACTAACTTCTTCAACTGCCACACATTTTACACTAGATAACTTATGTAATGACTGAACTTAGTTAGATTCTAAGCTGCCTACGTATCTCTTTAAAAAGAATAAAGTCATAACGTAGTTCAAAGAGACATGATTTGATTTAAGGTGGGTGCCGTGCACGGTTTATATTCATGCGGGCCAGGAATGCGTCGTACACATTTTATAATCATGCGGACCAGGTGTTTCTCATACACAGTTTATACTCATACGGACCAGGAGTATGTCGTACACAGTTTATACTTGTGCGGATCAGGAGTAACATGCAGTTTAGGCTCGTGTGTCATGGAGCGTTGAATTTGAATTTGCTGACAATTTATACTCGTGTCAATGAGTCTTCTATTTGAATTTGTAGATAGTTTATACTCGTGTCAGGGAGTTTTATGTGGACATTTTTTACCATGTCGAGGAGTATTGTGCGGATAATTTTTTTCTCGTGTCGAGGAGTACAGTGTAGTATTGTGTGGACAGTTTTCTCTCATGTTGGGGAGTCTTACATTATTTGTGTTAGATAGTTTAAACTCATATCAAGGAGTATTGTGTGGATAGTTTTAGCTCATATCAAGGAACATTATGTGGATAGTTTTTGCTCGTGCCAAGGAGCGTTGCTTGTGGCTTTTTTATAAAGTTTAAACTCGTATCAAGGAGTTTCATGTGGACAGTTTACGCTCGTGTCCAGGAGCTTGTCTTGATTTATCGACAATTTAATACCCAATATTGGGATAAATTGTTTTTCCTTGTTTCAACTTCATTCCTATGAATCTTTATGGACACCACAATTTTTGTTTGCGCTTCTTCCTCTGCGGGCTCATCGAAAGACATGTCTTCAAACTCATAAGAATCTTGAATTAAGGGCCCGTTCGATGTCATTTGATGTCAAGCTGAACTCCATGTCGTGAGCTCTTGTAGTCAACTCTTCAAAGGTTTTAGGCCGAATTCCTTGGAGTATGTAATGAAGATTCTACTGCATCCCTTGAATGCACATTTCAATAGCTGAAGTTTCTGACAGCTTTTCTTTACAATTGATGCTTATGCTACTCCATCTGTTGATGTAATCGAGGACATATTCTTCATTACTTTGCCCAGTATTTGTTAGCTCCATCATGCTAATAGTTCTTCACGTGCTATAGAAACGGTTGAAGAATTCTTTTTCCATTTGCCCCCAACTGTCAATGGAGTCGGATTCTAAATTGATGTACTAATCGAAGGTATTTTCTTTTAGAGATCGAACGAATTGCCTCACCATGTGATCTCCGTAGATTACAACATCATGGCATGTCTCGACGAAATGTGCCACATATCGCCTCGGGTTGCCTTTGCCATCGAATTATTGAAACTTGGGAGGTTGGTAGTCAGTTGGCATCCTCAAGTTGTCAATTTTCTTTATATAAGGCTTTTTGTAGGAAACAAAAGATTTGGAGCTCTCTTCAAACTTATCTTTTATCGTCTCTAACACAATGGCCTTTAGTTAGTTAGCAGGAAGTATTTCGTCAGGTGAAATTTGCATTTATTCCTCACCTGGCTTCTCTTGAAACAGATGATGTTTCTTCGAGTCTTCCTCCTCATGCTCATTCTCAACTTGTTTCTTATTTGCAGGAAGTATTTCCTCCTCATGTTTCAAACTTATCTTTATGTCTTGAGTTTCCATATGCTTGTTGAGTCCTTCAATGGCTCTCATCAAACTTGCGAGTTGTTCCTCAATGCTCATAGCATTTGTTGTCATCACTATAGCTGCAGTTGAGGCAGATTACGAGTTTGGCGTTGAGCGAGAAGTTGAGCAAGCAGAAATATTTTCACCACTCTTGTCTCTGTGCAATGGCTTGTTGAGAGTAATCCCCACCACATGGTTTGCCTCTACGGAGCCTTCGGGAATACTTCTTGTAACAACTCCAAAATTTTCAGTTTGTAACTCTAGAGGCTTTGATGCAGCGAGCCTTCGTATCACAATTTTGAGTGGAGTTATCTTTTGAATCTCTTCAGTTTGCAGCTCTGAATGCTTCAAGGTAGAAGGTCTTCTTATTGCAATCTTAAGAGAAGTCATGCTTTATATCTTCGAGCTTGTAGAGAGAAGAGATGAGAGGTAGAGAAAGTCCCACTGGGCGTGCCAAAATTTGTAACAACAAATTTTGTATTTATGATAAAATAAATACAAATTGAGTACAAAGATAATTTCAGATGGATTTAATTTGAAGAAGGTGTAAGCGGGTTACAATCTCAATCAATCCTCTGATTCTTCTCTCAAACCAATTTGGCTTGTCTTGACTTGTGTGTTGACTTGACTGGAGTGTATGCTGACTGTGTTGACAGCGTGTGTGTTGAGCTGGATCTTCAAATGAAGCTTGTTCGAGCTCGGATGAGTAGTCTTGTAACGTTGCTCCGGAGGTGTTGAGCCTATGTTTGGATTTAACGTTGACTAGAGAGCTTTCTGCTAAGAACGCTTGATCTGGGGGACTTAGTGCCTTGATCCCGGATTGGAGGCCGCTCTTAACTTGAAGTTACTTTGAAGATGATCTTGATCTTTTCTTGTCTTGAAGCTTGAAGATGCTTGAACTTGTTCTTTGCGTGAAGCTTGAAGATCTTGAGCATTGAAGAAAATCTTGACTTGAGCTTGAAGATGCTTGAACTTGTTCTTCACTTGAAGCTTGATGATCTTGAGACTTAAAGATTGCTTGAAGATCTTCGACTTGTTCTACACTTGAAGCTTTGAAGACTTGAAGGCTTGAATTTGAAGACTTGAAGATCTTGGGCTTGAAGACTTGAAGATCTGGAGCTTGAAGACTTGAAGACTTGAACTTGAAGACTTGAAAATCTTGAGCTTGAAGACTTGAAGGTCCTCTCTTGAAGCTTTAAAGACTTGAAGATCAACGCTTGTTCTTTGCTTGAAGATTTGAGGGAACGCTGCTCGTGTTCTCGATCTCTTCAGGAGCGTCTCGTCTTTGGGTGGTTGAATGTGTGTGTATATCCAGAATGAATGGAGGAGATTCTTTTATATAGGTGAGAGATGAAGTCCATAGCTATTTAGGCCTTGCTCCACGGGCTTGGGCCTCCAACTTGATTGGACCATAATCGGGTATATTTTACTTGGACCTGATTTAATTCTTATGGGCTTGTTTTACTTGGGTCAAACCTCATTTAATTTAAGTCCCATTTAATTTGTTGGGCTTAAATTAATTATCAATTATTTATTAATCTATTTTTTCTAGGAATTCATTTATTTAAATTCCAAAATAAATTAATAATTGATATTTAATCCAAAAAATTCACGTGTCACCATTTTAATTGGACCGTAAATTTTAATTGCTTACACATGGTTTGTTATGTTGGATGAATGAAAGCTGCAGCGTCTAATTGTCGCTTGAACATGCCCGCAAATATTTGTTTTTTAAATATTATTACCTTTAATTATTAATTTAATATTATTTAATACGCCCTTCATCCCCGTAATACGTATTTATTTTGCCATTTATACAAAGTATTCATTTTTTTTGTTGATGTCAAACACAAAATCATATTACTATACTCAACCCACTGCACATGGGTTCAACACTATTACAACTGTCCACTATATATGTATTTAATATTATTTTTCTCACCTTATTACAAATTAAAATATTATATTCTTTAGTATACGTGCAAAAAGCATACAAATACCTATCAATGGGATGGAGGGTGTAACTAATTACTCCATTCGCCCCATCTTTGACTTTCGCATTTTCTATTTTGTTCCGTTTCAATTTCAACTTCACACATTCATAAAAACAAAATCAACTAATTAATATCCTCTAACACACATTTCTTTCAAGAAATTATTACTATTAGATACACTCTTTCTATATATAATTAATTTTAGATACATTATCCAAAATAAATTACTTTTAAGTACAATATTAAAGTTTGCAATACCCACTATACCCTTAATTATAATAAATATCATCAAAATATCTATTCCACATTCCACACACTAATGTTTGGGATTTCTAAACTTTCCTTAATCATATTTCTATAAAATGCTCCTATATCTTTCTTTAAAAAAAAAAACTTCATTAATGCAATTGCACATGGTGCATTTTATGGAACTATAAAATGCTTATTCACCTACCCTCAACAAAATTTCTGCATTTATACTATAATAACGATTGTTCGTGCACCATATATGAAAAAATTGCTCAAGGTGCATTTTATGAACCATAAAATACTCCTTCACTTTCCCTCAACAAATTTTTTGCATTTATACTACAACTGCATTTTGTGCAAACAAATTAACTAAAACCGCCTAAAAAAATTCGAATTTCATGCAAAAATTTCTACATTTCGTTCTTAAGAAGAATCTGGATGAATCTTAAGTAGAATTTGTATTTCGTGCAGAAACTTTTGCATTTCATTCAGAGTAAAAGTTTGTTGCACAATTTATGGAAAATGTGGGATTTAATTTTGTAATGGTGTTTCTCACGTTGTTTGCGCAATTTATGGAAAGTGTGAGATTTAATTTTTGAATTGACTTTCATAGTTGCCAATTTATGGAAAATGTAGGATTTAATTTTAGAAGTGGTTGCGAAAACGTATTTTGTGGAAATGCAAAAATGGGGCAAAATGGGGAATCTACACATAAATTGTGTAGTTAGTAGTAAATATTAAAATAATATGTATCTAATAGTTAATTTCACATAGATTTTGTATCATCATATTTTTAACACACATAACATACTTGATCATTTTTTTAATACCCAAAAAATACAAAAAAAGTTAAAAAGTAACCTTTATTAATATTCGTGTAAATAATAAATGTGAAGATAAATTCTGGATGGAGAGACTATTTTATCTTTGGGACAGTTTTAGGTGAAATTGTTTCACATATCCTAATTTGTGAACGACCAGATTACTCATGGACCAAATTAATTACTCCCTCCATCCCACAAAAGTTTGCATGCCTCTTTCGGTACAAAGAATAAGAAAAATGATAATTTTTAGTATATTATAGTATTTTTCGGTAATAAATAATGATAAAGTATGTTAAGTGTGTTAGGTAAGACTGATATTTTTGTAAACAAAGTATATAGGGGAAGGGTGATTGTGTTTAACTTTTTGCTTTTTTTAGGAATATGCAAACTTTTATGGAACAATCAAAAATGAAAATTGTGTCATCTGAAATGGGATGGAGGGAGTATATATTAAATTAAATTTAAAAAAATTAAAAAAATAAGACTTCTTTGGTATATGAAATAAATTAAAAGTGTGTCGTTTTTTTTTGGGGGGGAGTGTGTGGCCGAAGGTGACTGGATGTCTTTCACTAAAAAAAAGAGATATGTCAACCAAAATTACTTGCGAATTAAGATTTCATTACAAATTCATTTTAGGCAAAAACTTTTGTGCTCCCGGCGCATGAATTTATACCTGTGCGCTCAAATCTGATCCTGCCTATATTGAGTTTTTTACTTTTTTTTAACTTATAAATGACCCGATTAATAAATATGGTAGGTTGGGTGCACAGGTCAAGTCCATACCCCCGGACACACAAGATACTAACTCTTTATTTTATTACCGACGAATTGTTGTTTTTCGTTGCAAAATTAATATTTGCTAATAAATTAAAATAGTTATTAATTTTCGCGACATAAAATTAATATCTTGACTAATATTTCCTAGGTGTTTTTAAAATTTTGTCGCTAAAATTATCATTTGTGGCTATTGATTATCGCTAAATTTTTCTATAAAAAATTAATATTTTGTTGCTAAAATAATTATTATTTATTAGAAAAATTAATCAAAGAATTTAATTTAGCAACATCAAATAAAAATTTATCGCAAATATTAGCGAGAAATCTCTTATACTGTGCATCTGGGCGCACTCTAAGAGAGGGAGCACCCACTTAAAAAAACATATACAAATATAAACAATAACATATACAATTATGAAAAAAAATGTATAAAATTTAATTGATAGTTTTTTAATGAAAAATTAAGTGTAAAAAGATATACAATTATTAAAAAACATATATACACTATTGAATAAAAAGGGATTAATTACTCATAGGTACACACTTTGTACCCCTAATTACTATGAGATACATTGATTTAAAACAATTACTCTCACATACAAAATATTAAAGTAAAATACCAAATATAACCCTAAACTCATACACTGTTAAACCACAAACCCTAAACCCTCACCCACCGCAGGACCGTCGGCCAGCCACCGGAAAACTACCGTTGCCGCCGCCGGAGCTCCTCCAGCAGGCCACCAGAGCACTGCTGGACCGCCGGACTGCCGCCGCCGCCGCCAGAGCTCTGCCGGAACACCACACTTTTTTGCTGCACACACTTTTTTTACTACACACACTTTTGCTACACACAAACTTTTGCTGCACACAACATTTAGGTGCATCACATTGTAGGGGTAATATTGGAATATCACTATATATTTATGTAGTTTGTAGTAATATTTTGTATGTTTGTATCTCATAGTAATTAAGGATTTTTTTGTGTAACTAGTAGTAATCCTCCCAATAAAAAGCTATACACATATGGATGCTAGTTTTTTAATGAAAAACTTTGTGTGAAAAAAGTATACAATTATTAAGAAACATATATACAAAATAGAATAACATGTATATAAAATAAAATAAAAAATTATACACATATGGGTTCACCCTTGCCCGGAATGCACCTAATATCAACTCATATTTTGTTGCTAATTTTTTTAATTTGTGATCAAATTAAATTTCATAGCTAAAATTTGCTACCAACTTTTTTATTTGGTAGCAAAAATAATTAATTTAAAAAAATTAAAATCAAATACATTTTGACGACGCTAAAATAAATAATTGTCATTAATATTAGCAACAATTTCCAATAATTCGTTGTTAATTTATTGATTTACTACTAAAATAAATTTGGACGATTCTATATCAATTTGATTCGGATAAATAACATATTTATGACATAAAATTATTGGAATACCCTCCATTAATATATGATTTTCAATTCAAAATAAATATTTTTTCTTTAATATGTTTACATAACGTGTTTCTGTACTGCATTTATGAATCAAAAAGTTTGAAAGGCTTTATTCATTTACTAGCACGTAACCCGCGTGACACGGGGATCAATAAATAATTTTTTTAAAAATTTATATATTAATTTAATATAATTAATTTATATTTTTAAATTGTGTTACTTTTACTATTGTGTTATTTTCGCACATGTACACCGTGATATCAAATCATATTTAAATTAATATAAGAACATTGGCAATGCAATCAACAATTAAAGAATATTGTATAATTAACTAAAAACAAATTATTTATTATCTACCACGAAAATTATGATTTACTTACCAAACTATTAATTTCATATTCTTAATATTTTTATAAATATTTATTTTTTCTTCTGTATCATCAAAATTTTATTATTATTTTTTGTAATATATTTCTATATATATTTCATAAACAATGTATAAGTTCAATATTGTCTTACATTAAAAAATACAAAATGTGCACTTAAAAAAGTAAAATTTTCTTAAATAATGTAATTTTTTCAATGAATGACTGGAGGTAGTATTAGAAATGTTCATAGTAAATTACAGAATTCATTAAAATTATTAGAAATAAAGTTAGCATTGTGATAGAGTTGTATTTTAATTTAGTATAAAATTAACGTCACACTGTTATTAAACCCGTATATTAAGCAGATTATTAAGTTGTTATTATTTAAAAATTTAAGTATTTTATTTTGCGAAATCAAATTGACACTTTTTATTTTGATCAATCTACAATTCAAGTTCACACTTCTAAAAAGATCATTTCTAACAAATGACCTTATAATACACTTTAATTTAAATATGTCACTTCTTTCTTAATACAAATAGCATACTAATTTCTAATAATTTATTTACTACTAACAATAGTAAACTGCTCAAAAGTACTCTTTATTCCTCAAGTATCATTTTGTTATTTGTATTCCTTTTATTATGCTACTTAAGACACTGTTTTCCTAGCTGTTTGAAAAAGAACCCACATTTCATCTTCTAGAAAAATATCATATTTTTTTCTTTTCTTTTCTTTTTTTTTTATCAAAGGTGGGGGATTAATTTGTGTAGAAGTAAAGTTTGTGAGTTTTTTGACAATTTATATTTTTTGCTTTTTTTAGTATATATAGCGGTATAAATCCACGTCTAATATCAAAATTCTATAATTTTTAAAAGTTTCATAATGTCATCCATTTAAATAAACAAACACTTGTGTGAGATTACTAATAACTAATAAATTTAATGTTTTTATCTTTATTTTACATATCAAAATACCTCAGATGATAGTATATCTTATTTTCACCTTAAGGTTTATAATCAATTAGAATAACTTTTTTAGTTATATGATTTTTCTAATCATGAAGTTGTCATTAAAATTAAAATTTTCAACAACACCGAATTGTAGGATATCCCTCAATACTCCATATGTAGCAGGTATTTGTGCATAATTTCTATTTGATGTTCCTTGGAATGTTTCATTAATAGTGAAAATTTATTAATGGTAAAAATATATTATACATCGTATTTACTTTCTATATTTTTTCATTAATTTTAATTACTTTATTTACTTTTTTACACTTTATTTATAGTGTTCAATAATTTTATTTTTTTTCTCTTTAAATTATCAATTTACAACTATTTTATAAGAGGTACAAACTTTTGTGGCATAATCTAAAATGAAAAGTGTATGAAAGGAAATGGGAGAATATTTTTTAAAATTTAAAAATGACTTCGATTATATATTGTAAAAAAGTAATACAATTGAAGCTTTTAAAATGAGCATACTACAGTATTTCTTAGAAGATTGTCTAATTTATCAAATATAAAGGAAAAGGTTGAAAACAAAAGAATACAAAAAATATAGCAGAAGAAGAATCACATAAGACTGTAATAAGGTGGAATTAGTACGACTTAACTTTTCAATAATCATAAGTGATAAATCGAAAGAATAGTATAACAACAAGGCTAAGTATAGTGTGCACTCGGGTGCACCCTAAGATAGGGTGCATTCATATACAAATATAAACAAAAAACTATACAATTATGAGCAAAAATGTATACAATTTATTTGTTAGTTTTTTAATGAAAATTTGAGTGTAAAAACAATACAATTGTTAAAAAAACATGTATACACTATTGAATAAAAAGTTATACACATATTGATGTTAGTTTTTTTAATGAAAAACTTAGTAAGAAAAAAATATACAATTATTACAAAACTCGTATACAAAATAAAATAACATGTATACAAAATAAAATAGAAAGTCATACACATATGGGTGCACCCATGTACACTCTAACAACAATATTGTAAAAAATAAAAATTGAAAGAAACGGAAGATAAGTGAATGCATTCCATTTATACACATACAATTACTTTAATATCATTATTTTATACACCTTATTAGTCATTCTATATAATATAAAACGAGTTTGCAGTAAAGAAGAAAAATTAGGAATATTAATCAATTTAATCTCTCTCGGAATATTTTTCTTTAAGATATTCAGGATTAAAACCTTTTTAGTCTCATAACTCTCCACATGGTCTTTCTTAGTCCCAAGAAAGATAAATTTGTCAAATTAGTCCCACCGGTGAAGAAATATGGCCAAAAAACGTCCTATTTTCGCTGGAAAAAGCTGACATCACCTGAAAACAACCACGTCACAACCGGAATTGTCAATTTCCGGCCGGCGTGATGACGTGGCGCCTTGATGGCAGATGAGTCAGCGGAACAAAACTCTATTCAATCCCATAACTTTTTTCATGTTCTATTTTAGTTCCAATAAAGATAAGTTTGTCAATTTAGTCCCACCCGTGTAGAAATAGGGCCAAATACGTTCTATTTTCGCCAGAAAATACTGACATCATCGGAATCATCGATTTTCAACCGGGACGATGACGTGGTACCCTGATGGCAGGTGAGTCAACAAATGAAATGTTATTTTAATCAAGATTTCAGAATATTTCTTTATGATTCGCCAGATCATTTCGCCAATAAGGCATTTTTATTTAAACATTTCCGATCGCTGTCATGGCCGATGTAAAATCGTACTCGGTGGCGATGTTCTGGTGTTTGTGATGTGGGTATTGGTGGCAGCGATTTTGTGCTAGAAGAGAAATGACTGATGACCCTTATTAATTTTTATTTTCTAATTATTTAAAATTTTAGAAAACAAAATGTCTTGTTGGTATTAAAAATAACATTAACTTTATCTTAAAATCGGTGATTTCAGTTGTCACTTGACTATCACTTCCATTTTTTGATGATGTTCGCATTTTTCGTTGAAAACAGGACGTTTTTGTCCTTATTTCTTCAACGATGGGACTAAATTGACAAACTTATCTTTATTGGGACTAAAATAGACCATGAGGAAAGTTATGAGACTGAATAGATTTTTATCTTGCTAACTCCCATGCCATAAGGACGCCACGTCATTGTGCCAGTCGTAAATCGACGATTTCGATTGTGAAGTGGTCATTTTTCGGTGATGTCAGCTTTTCCGGCGAAAATAGGACATTTTTGGCCCTATTTCTTCGCCGGTGGGACTAATTTGACAAACTTATCTTTCTTAGGACTAAAAAAGACCATGGAAAAAGTTATGGGACTAAAATGGTGTTTATCTCAAGATATCCCCACTTCCTTGCCAACTGCAATGTTGTTTCTACATCTTTTGCACATGTATTCATTGGCAGTACCATGTCATATCCTAACATGGCAATCTGGATAATCAGCATATATTGAAAATCTATTTATAGAAGTGATGAGTGTGTTAATTCACGAATCTTGCGCCTAGATTTGTGCTATTATGAAGTGTTTGAAGGGAGAAATCGGTTGTAAACCGATATATTGTAAGAAGGCATGAATCAGGTGTTAATGAAGCCGATTGAGTGGTTTATCAAAGAAAATCAGAGTGGAAGTGTTGAAAACTGAAGAAAGGAAGTCGAAGCCATCCGTTTGGGCGAAGCAAGAGTGCAATTCGACCTGAAGGAGATCAATTCAACCATACCTTCAGGTCGAATTGGCAGCACAACACATACAGAAGGTGGATTCGACCACGTCAGGGGGATTAGACCTGGACATCAGGTCGAATCGATTGGCAAAATTGCCAATTTGACCTCGTCACCTCGATTTGACCAGGTCAATTGGTCGAATCGAGCACCTGGGACTTACAGTGTGCTGATTCGACTTGAAATTTGACCTGTGATGGTCAATTTGACCTGTTGCTGAGGTCGAATCAAGCTTTGGGAACTTACCATATCCGTATTTTTACACCCTCAATGCGTGTGATCACTTAAAAAGTCCATTCCAGGCCCGGGAAGCACGATTACAAGTATAAAAGAAGGCTTATGCAGCAGTAGAGAGAGAAAATTTGATCAAGAAGACAAGGAAACATAGAGTTGAGAGGAAAGTCGATCATCCCTCATCCGGAGGGGCTATGACAGAGTTCCGCTGAAGATTCAAGTAAGATCGATCCAACTAACCATGATTGTTCTTCGATCAATCATGGCCTAGAGACACTTCGGTAGTTCTAGGGTTATGAAGGTTTCATGAGTTAATTAGTCTTTCGTGTGTAAACTCCGTACAACACTACTTGTGGTTTATTTTATATAAGATTGCGCATTTTTAATCCATACTCACGGTCGTATTATGCATCAATAATGGTGTGTAGAGTCTGAATACATAACTTGGTTATTAGTTGAGTGCGTTCATTGCTGAGCAGGGTTTTATATTATAATTCTAAGTGAAGGGATTCCGAATCTTATTAGAACTATCTTATATAAATACTTGTTAATTGAATTATATTCGGGTTAATAAGTAGGATAAAGAGTATAACTTTATAGTACCTATAAAGGGAGATCAAATCGGGTTAGAGTACTAAGTGCACGGAAAATAATTGATTATGATAGTACCTAGAAAGGGGGGTGAATTATATCTCTTGCTCTGAGGATATTCAAACGTGTCATACGCATATTTACTTGTGTATATAGAGTGAATTTGCCTGGTTTAGTGATACGTCTATAAACCACAAAGCAGAGTCGGACACCGTCACATGAGAGATGAATTAATAAGTGGAACTAGATTTCCTGACGAATTACCTACTATCTTACTTGATCACAACTCACTTATCTCTTCTTCTTGTCATTTAAATTACTTTTGTTACTCTATTACAAAATCACAACCATTATATTTTCCAATATAGTCATAATTTACTAGAATATAATTAAACTGATATTTATCCGTCCCTTGGGTTCGATATATAACTTGGTCACCTTCGAAACTACGATTGATATCTTCATACTTGACGATTAAATTGTGTGTTGAGAAAATGCATATCATGTTTCTGGCGCCGTTGCCAGGGACGACAAAATATATCTTTTTGTTATTTCTAGTTTTATTAGGACTATTTTAATTCTTGTTTTGCTATTCTAACTTTTATTCTTTTCAGGTGTATGCTTACAAGATCAAAGAAAGTTGAATTAGAACCATATAATCCTGAGATTGGAGCATTATCGAGGAAGAAGAAGAAGAAGAGGAGTAAGAATAATAACGTAGATCTAACTGAAGCTCTTAACCTTGGAGTGGAAGTTGATGTGCAGATTTTGCAAACGATTAAAGCTACAACCGAAGTGAATTTGGAAGTAGAGACAGTCGACATGGCAGCGAATCAGGACAATCTAGCCATCTGTGAAGTCTTCAAGAATAACGGGGCTGGACACTCTGGGCTTCTAGGAGCAAGGGGGCTAATGCGAATTTCGATCTTCACCCCGCTCTTATTAGCATGATAGAAAGAAACTTCTTTTCAGGATGGACTTTCGAGGATCCGCAGCAGCATCTAAATAAGTTCTTGGGCTATGTAAGTACTCACAAAGATGCAGGAGAACATGAAGATGCTCGTAAGATCCTCTTGTTTAAATTCTTGCTTACTGAAAAGGCGAGAGATTGGTACGACACTATCAACGCAGCTGAATGCACTACTTGGGAGCAATTGAAGTTAAAGTTCTTGGAAATATACATGCCACCTTCGAAGGTGTTCAAGATGAAGCAAGATATTAACCAATTTGCTATCGGTGGTGGAGAGAAGTTTCATGAAGCTTGGGACAGATTCAAGGACATGGTTCGTAAGTGTCCACAACATGGGCTATCTAAAGCTCAATATATCATCATATTTTACAGTGGATTGGACTATGATTCTTGTGTGTTATTGGATGCTTCTTCTAATGGAACATTTCTTACTAAGTCATCCATAGAGGCCGAGAAACTTTTTGAAGATATTTCGATGAACTCGAGAGATTGGCCAACTGATAGAGTGAGAGACACTTACGTCCTTAGAAAAGTGGCTAAGGTTGAACATGCTATGGTGAAAACAAGTAGAGAAGATGAGATCGTCTCTAGCTTGTCAAGTATCAACAAGCTACTTGAGTCCCAACAAAAGCAAATCAACGATATATCTCAGCGCGTACCAATCATGCAGCACGAAGTTTTGAATGACGGAACGATCCAAGAGGATATGAAAGAAGCAAACTATGTTATGGGCTAAAGTATTCAAGGAACGAGGTATCAAAATCAAAGCAACCGGAATTATCAGGGGAACTACAACAATCGTGGTCCCCGGGTAATTATCAATAGCCTAGGAGGCCGGAGTTTTCATGGAGTAATCCTAAAATGCAATTCAACCTCCGACGGGTGTTGATCTGGGTGCGAAAGTGGAATAAGGAAAGCCTAGTTTCGAGGATACGGTGAACATGTATATGGCTAGGAATAATGCTAGAGTGGATCATCTTGAGGCCAAGTTAGAGAAGAAGATTGATGCAAACCATAAGGATTTGACTACACAAGTGAAGGACCTTACATTATTGATGGGGGAGATGACAGAAAGTGTTAACAAGCTCACTCAAACTATTGAGAAAGGGAAGTTCCCATCGCAAAGTATTGAGAATCCAAAGTCCTGCAACGCCATCACATTGAGGTCTGGAACACAGTACAAGGGACCGACGAAGCCGGAATTGAAATTGGACACGTCAAAGGCTCAATTCGACCCCAACAACACTTCAGGTCGAATCCAACAGGAGAGATCGAATTGGACGTCTGGACGTGATTAACACCAGCGCCTCGATTCGACCAAAATTCATTCAATTCGACCAAGGGGCCAGGTTGAATTGAGGTCGAATCCACCCTTCCGGAGCACTCAATTTTATCAGAAGCGTAATTCGACCAGTAGCCATTCAATTTGACTAGACATTCAGGTCGAATTGAGGTCGAATCGGAGGGCAGAAATCTTATAGCGAGTCGATTCGACCAGGGGGCTTCAATTCGACCAAACCTTCTGGTCGAATCCAGGTCGAATCAGAGATGCAGGGTGAGAATCGTGTTTCAGGTGCGCAATTTGACCACTATGTGCCCAATTCGACCAGGTGCCTATTCGACCAGAGCACCTGGTCGAATTGAGGTCGAATTACCCCATACTGCACCTGTTTCATCACTGAACACTCCTCGTGATGTGAATATTACTCCATTAGTTCCGAATGAGTATGATGCTGAGATCATAGCAGAGAAGAAGTTGGAAAGAGCCAAAATATTGAGAGCCAAAAAGAATAAAGCGAAGAAGGTCGAGCATGATGAATGGGGTATCCACAACACAAAGATACATTCGCCATTTCCTTATAAGCTGGTTAAGAAGGGATTGGAAGAGAAGTTCAAGAAGTTTTCAGATATCATCAATAAGATAAGTTTGAGTATTCCTTTCTTTGAGGCGATATTGGAGATGACATACTATGCCCGATTCCTTAAGTATATATTGCTGAAGAAGAGAAGCTTGAACTGAGTTGAGATGGTGAACTTGTCTGAAAATTACAGCTCGATTATCCAAAGGAAGCTGCCACAGAAGATGAAGGATCCGGGAAGCTTCACTATCTTGTGTGAGATTGGAAAAGGGACGGCACGACGAGCCTTGTGCGATCTTAGGGCAAGCATCAATTTGATGCCATTGTTTATCTTTCAAAGGCTTGGTTTGGGGGAGTTATTTCCTACAACAGTTGCTCTACAATTAGCGGACAGGTCGATGACATTTCCGAAAGGTATCATTGAAGACGTTCTTGTCAAAGTAGATAAACTAGTCTTTCCTGTGGATTTTCTTGTACTTGAGATGGAAGATGACAAGGATAATATCCCTCTTATCTTGGGGAGACCTTTCCTTACTACTGCTGGGGCCATGATTGATGTTAAGAAGGGGGAGCTTAGGTTGTGAATGGATAAAGAAGAGGTCCTATTCAACCTTGACAAAGCAATGAAGATGCCTATGGAGTCACAATGTCATAGTATTAATGTGGTGGAGGAGATTGTGCATGAAGACATGTCTTTGAGTCTATCGAAAGATCCTCTTGAGATATGTTTGGCGGAGTCTCTTACTTTTCCCACTACGGAGCTTGATGGTCTCTCCAATGATGCATGTATTGACTATCTTGAGAAGTTACTTGCGTTAGGTGATGCCAGAGATGCACAGATAAGGAATACCACTGCTGACATGGTGAATCGGAAGTCCACTGTTAAGGAGGAAATGAAGCCTATTGCTAAGGAAGAGAAGCATGAGAGCAAGATAATTGAAGTGGTAGAGGAGATCGCAGGACCAAGCGTATCTCTTACTTTTCCTACTACTAACTCTAATGTGATATTTGATAATCTTTTGGTTGCAGGAAAGATAGATGATCCATATCTGAAGCCTCCGAACATACCTCCGGATTTTTATTCTTACGTTGGTGTTGAAAATTCTAACTTGTTTTACTACGCAAGTTGAGCCTACAATTGAGTGGAGGATTGACAAGAAGGAATCAAGCCAGTCATGGGAGGAAAGAAATTCAAAAATTTCTGTTTTAGTTACAAAGAAGAGTGAGATGTTTGGTGCAGAAAATAAAAGAGGAAAGAAGTACTTGAAGGTAAGAATGCGAGAGGATTGTCCTCAGATCAAGTAGTCTACGAAGTGGTTATTCATTGTGACTCTCCGACGTTAAACAAGAGCGCCTGTTGGGGGCTTTTCCTTCTGTTTTATTGCTTTATTTCATTCGTGTGAGTAAAAAAATTTTATATTTGAAGTGCTTACTTATCGGCAATTACATCTTTTTGTAAACTTAGTTTCGACTATAGTTTCTACTAAGTTTGGGGGTGTGATATACTTACTTCAATAAGCACCGATAGTATAATCTTTTCTTTGGGGCGTTTGTTAGGGGAGTTGGTTTTTTGCGGCATGTTTAAACTTTAATCGGTTTTTATATATCGATTTTTTTTGCAACTTGCCTAATGTTTAGTAGTGTTTTGTTTCGTGTTTTGTGTCATTTGCGGAGTTACTCATGAATGTTATGTTTAGATGCATGAGTTGGGATTGTAGAGATACTTGTATGATTGATTTGATATATGGGTTTCATGGCTTTTTGTGCATTCATATGTTCATGAACTAATTTTCGTTGATGAGAGCATGTATAATTTGATAAGTATGTAGAGTTCTTGTGAAAATTGATCTTGATTATGTGCTATGAGGAGTACGTAGGATTCTATTTACCTATGTGAGAATTTGAGCCTTTTAATCATGCTTGATCATGATAGTTTGTTCTTGAGAGAATCATTCATATAAAAGTATTCTAGAACTTGGCTTGGAGTCTTGTGTGAGACTTACAATTGGTGAATTACTAGAAAATGATCTTAGGCCATTCTTGATTACTTGAGTTACTTAGACAAATTTTACATTTCCATTGATTATGTATGCCTTTGGTAGCCCCGTTTGAGCCTTAAAAGCTTTTTCTTTGGAAAGCCGCATAAAAGAGCCTTATTTAACCTTTAGTTGAGCTTTGTTTAAATACCCTATTGGTAGAGAGTTGAGGTGAATAAGTGTTGCAAGAGGAAGAAGGATGGTAGAGTTTGGTTGAGTAAAGTAAAAGCAGTGTATGGTTAAATCTTGTTTAGGGGTAGTGCCTAAAACTGGTACCCCGATTGCTGTTTAAAAAGGGTAGTGCCTACAACCGGTACCCAAGTTATCAAGGGAAGAATGATGTTGATGCAAGAAAGAGAAGAAAATTCCAAAATTGCAAGTGCAAGAGAAGAAATTGGAGGAGAATATGTAGCCGATGAGGAAAGCAAGAACCTCCAAGATAACTCTCTACTAGTGTTTGAGTCACTTATCTAAATTTTCCTACCCTTTCAAAAGAGCCAACATTACAACCCAAAAAATAAGTCCTTTGTGATCCTAGTAATAAGTGGATTGTGAGTTGATTTTTGAGACCCTTGCCAATCTTATAGTTACGCGTGAGTATGGATTGAGTATGAGCGTATATATTAACCTTCTAAGTGCAACTAACACTTGAGTGAGAGAGTAAACACTTATCTTATGAGCTTGATGATTTAGTACTCCGAATGGTAATATGATTGAGTGATGATTTGCATGAATGATATGTATGATGTAGGAAATACTTGCCTTTAATTGATGAAATTGTATGTGTAATATGTGTTGTACTTACGACTCCTTGGTTTGATTGCGTTGCCTCAGGACGAGCAACATATAAGTTTAGGGGTTTGATGAGTGTGTTAATTCACGAATCTTGAGCCTAGATTTATGCTATTATGAACTGTTTGAAGGGAGAAATCGGTTATAAATCGATATATATTGTAAAAAGACACGAATCATGTGTTGATGAAGCCGATTGAGTGGTTTATCGAAGGAAATCGGAGTGGAAGTGTTGAAAACTGAAGAAAGGAAGTCGAAGCCATCTGTTTGGGCGAAACAGGAGTACAATTCGACATGAAGGAGATCAATTAGACCAGACCTTCAGGTCGAATTGGTAGCACAACACATACAGAAGGTGGATTCGACCACGTCAGAGGGATTCGACCTAGACATCAGGTCAAATTAAGGTCGAATCGATTAGCAGAATTGCCGATTCGACCTCGTCACCTGGATTTGACTAGGGCAGTTGGTCGAATCGAGCACCTGGGACTTACAGTGTGCCGATTCGACTTGCAATCCGACTTTTGATGGTCAGTTCGACCTGTTGCTGAGGTTGAATCTACCATATCCGTATTTTTACACCCTCAATGCGTGTGATCACTTAAAAAGACCATTCTAGACCCAAGATGCGCGATTACAAGTATAAAAGAAGGCTTATGCAGCAGTAGAGAGAGAAAACTTGATCAAGAAGACAAGGAGACGTAGAGTTGAGAGGAGAGTTGATCATCCCTCATCCGGAGGGGCTGTGATAGAGTTCCGCGGGAGATTCAAGTAAGATCGTCAAACTAACCATGATTGTTCTTCGATCAATCATGGACTAGAGCCGCTTCGGTAGTTCTAGGGTTATGAAGGTTTCATGAGTTAATTAGTCTTTCGTGTGTAAACTCCGTACAACACTACTTGTGGTTTATTTTATATAAAATTACGCATTTTTAATCCATACTCACGTTCGTTTTGTGCATCAATAATTGTTGTGTAGAGTCTGAATACATAACTTGGTTATTGGTTGAGTGCGTTCACTGCTGAGCAGGGTTTTATATTATAATTCTAAGTGAAAGGATTCCGAAGTCTTATTAGAACTATCTTATATGAATACTTGTTAATTGAATCATATTCGGGTTAATAAGTAGGATCAAGAGTATAACTTTATAGTACCTATAAAGGGAGATCAAATCGGGTTAGAGTACTAAGTGCACGAGAAATAATTTATTATGATAGTACCTAGAAAGGGGGGTGAATTATATCTTTTGCTCTGAGGATATTCACATGTGTCATACGCATATTTACTTGTGTCTATAGAGTGAATTTGCATGGTTTAGTGATGCGTCCATAAACCAGAAGGCAGAGTCGGACAACGTCACATGAGAGATGAATTAATAAGTGGAACTGGATTACCTGACGAACTACCTACTATCTTACTTGATCAAAACTCACTTATCTATTCTTCTTGTCATTTAAATTACTTTTGTTACTCTATTATAAAATCACAACCATTATATTTTCCAACATAGTCATAATTTACTAAAATATAATCAAACTAATATTTATCCGTCCCTTGGGTTCGATATATAACTTGGTCACCTTCAAAACTACGATTGATATCCTTCATACTTGAGGATTGAATTGTGTGTTGAGAAAACACCTATCAAGAAGGCTCTAGAACTGAGAGTAAGCTTTCAGCTTGCTCCACCAATTCTTTCAAGATCTTGGGACGGTAATGTCCCTGCATCATTCAACTAATGTCATTACATAATACATAGCCTTTATACATCGCATTATACACAGCAGAGTAGAAAGGACAGAGTTAGTGTTTTGAATTAGTTATATATTACAACATAATAGAGTAAAGAATCACAAGAGTTACACCTGATTAACAGCAGAATAAGTAGAGTGGAAGTTAATATATTTGTTGCCTTCTGGATCCCAGAGAGATGATCCTTTAGGGTGAGGAAATACAATTGGAATAGGGTGGTAACTGCAACACATACGAAGAGTATAACAATATATTTTTTATTAAGGAAAAACAAAAGTTGTAAATCTTGGAATTATACCACATTCTCAAATAGAAGCAACTATGTGAGTTTGGAAATTAAATTTATCCTTTGGCATTTTGAACATATAATAGAAATTAACTACGAATTAAAATACTACCAAGTTGCAAAAGCATGAAATTTAAAGAAGATAAGAAAGTACTCTTAGTACTCTCACAGGCACGATTTCACGTAATATCGATTTTTAGAAACAACTGTAATAACTCTCAATAAAACTAAATCCAATAATAGCCCCAATTTTTTATTATTTATTCTTTTAAAAGCATAGGGATTTTCAGAACGAAGAAAAAATTATCTCCAACTACCGCACAGGAAAACTGACGAAGTGAAGAGAATATGAATTATTTGTGAGTGCTACACTGATATTCTAAGTTGATGAGATGTTGAGAAGAATCCAACAAAGAGCGTTGCCTTCCGTGGCGGCGCTGAAGGTGTGGAAGTTTCATGCCCACTAAGTTCTGGTCAAGAAACATTGTAGAGATTTCTTGGATACAATAAAGAAAAATATCAATCAATTGGAGAGATGTTGAAAAAGAAAACCACAATCAATGAAAGATGATTAAATTTGTATGGATTACTCGATTTCAGCGATTAAGCTTTCATCTTCCAATTTCAAGATTTTTATCCCTATTGCAATGTTAGGAGGGTGGCTTCAATCGTAAATAGTGACATCATGAATGACTTCGATTACACATTACAATGATCCCAAAATTCAAGTTAACTTCAATGGACAAAAAAACTCAGTAACTTTCTATACTAATAGGATTGAATGCACAAAAGAATTGACCATAAATTAAAATTAACATCTATAACTAGCTTTCATACCAGTGGCCAGAATTTGATGAAGATTTCACTCATAAACTAAATTAATTTAGGAGAAAAATTATAATTCTAACCTTACGAACTATGGTCAACTTATGTATGGTTTAGAGAAGCCAATACCTAGTAGGAGGCCAGGATGCCCCACTCACAAACTGAAAGAATGCTCATTGTCGCTTGAGATCGCACATGACCTCCTTCAACTGATGGTTAAAAGGAATATCATTATTATTCATCATATAAAATACTAAGATTAGAAATAATAGGAAAAATAAGCATCCAATGGGTTTACGATGACATTCACAATCGAGGAATTGCTTATATTGTAACCATGGTCAAATTTGATGTGATCCTGAAATTCATCCGACTGTATTAAAAAATCAGAAATCAATTAAAAATATACAAATGAGCAACTATGAACTAACCTCAAGAATGTTCACAAAATAAAAACTAAAAAGTGTAATTAGCATATATTCCACATCAAATGTTCTCCACACAGTAGGCGTTCCAGTTCTTTATTGGTGAAAACCTTAGGATGCATGATTATGAAGACCTATATGCCATTTAAAGTAGGGGAAAATTCAATTTCATAAGCATTTCAATCAATATGATCATAATGTTTTAAAAACAGAATTGAGTGATGTAACAACAAATAAGCACTAAGTCTTAAATCTGACCACGAAAGAATAAGTTAGTCATCAATCCCAAACATTTAGCATTTAAAAGACTAATTTAAAGAAATTAGAAGAAAGATTACCAAATTCTAAATCAAACCTGACCAAGGCGGAAGCACAACAACGAGTAGCGAGATAGTGTAGTCAAGATCCAACATATGTCAAGCATGCAACTTCAACTCTGACAATCAAGATAAAGCATAGTGGGCACTACAAAATCTTGAATTTGACCATGAAAGAAAAAATAAATCATCAATCACAACCAATCCCAAACATTAAGCATTTGAAAGCCTAATTAGAATAAATTGAAAGATAGATCGAATCCTAATTTAAACCTGATCAAGGCGAAAATAGGACAACAAACAGCGAGATGTCATCACCGTGGTCGAGGACGAATATAGAGAGAGAGGGGGGCATGGTTGTGTAAGACAGTGCTGCGAATATTTAGGCTGCCACCGACGGAGAAAGGCCAAGAATCAAACTTCTCTCATAGGAGAAAAAACATAGGTTTACAAAAAAAAATGAATTACACAGTAAGATAAGAAGACGCCGAAAGTTATTCCACGAAGAAACATTTAGGGGGTTGCGTAACAGTTACGTTACAAAAAATTCAATGAGCAATTAAATATGGCCAAATTAAAAAGAAATTTTATTTGAGTTAGAAAGTAATTAAAATGTGAAAAATATTAGAAAAAAAATAGAGATTGACAAATCAGATTTAGGTGCATAGGAATTTGACATTTCAGCAAGGAGAAACACTTGTTTAGTATATAAAAGATTAATTTTCAAATACATGCATGCACATATAAATTTAATATATAAATTATATATATTAGTATCAAACTCGCGTATAATGCAGAATCATTTAATTATTATTCTTATTTTTTATAATTAAATAATCCATATTATATATAACTAAATCATGTAAAAAGTTAAGATATATGTACAAATATTCTAATCATTTGAAAGAATCATGACTTGTTTTTTTTTACATGTTACTTCGTATTATAATTCAATTGAAAACTATTTATTATTCACATGGTCTCTCTAAAAAATATGCAACTATATAGGAGCAATTTTTTCGATTTACTGTATATTTATATAGTTGTTAGTATTTTATTTTTTCATTGTATTTAAGTACAATTATGATCAAAGTATATAAATCTTAGTAATAAATCTTTAATTTTACTATTTGTCTAAAATAAATACTCTCTTTGTTCCCACTTATTTGTTCATGTTTATACGGGGACGAAGATTAAGAAGTGTTATTTTTTAATATACTAGAATGTAAGAAAATGTAGGGGAATATTGATAAATTAAAGAAAAAAAGTAAATAAAATTATTGGGAATGATGAATAAAGTGTAAAAAATGAATAAAATTATTGGGTTTGATGAATAAAGTGTAAAAGTGTGTGAGATGTATAATGTATTTTTACTATTAATGACATATGAATAATACCCGGGACTCCCTAAAATGAAAAGTACGAAAAAATACTTGGGACGGAGGGAATATCAATTATTTATATATATAAAAAATCTCAATTTATTCTTTTTTTAATACATGATTTGATTTGATACTAATTAATTTATTTATATCAAATGATTTATTTATGAATTATATTGATTATTTATGAAAAATAAGGTCAAACATTTTATAATTAATTAAAATAAAATTATTAAAATATTTTAAATAGTTTCTATATATATATATATATATATATATATATATATATATATATATATATATATATATATATATATATATATATATATATATATATATATATATTAAAATATATGTAATATTATAAATCATATTTAACTAGAGTTCTACTTTTTACTCATGATTATGGTTTAGTTTTTCTTAATTAGCTATATAATAATAATTCTATTTCCATTAATTAATATTGGTGAGAAATTAATGTAACATATATATAATATAAAATTAATTTGGGTCACTTACTATTGGATATATAAAATAATGTATAATTGCTATAAACTACATGACTCAAAGCACTAATACTCCTAACTACACAATTATGATTGTGATACCATAAATACCCCTATGTGTTTGCACAATTTTGTTTTTGCACATTTTAAATTTCGGCGGAGGTCAGGCGGCGGTTCGGCGGATGTTCGGCGACCGGCCGGCGGAGGTCCAACTTTTGTACAATTTTGTTTTGCGCAATTTTATTTTTACAATTTTATTTTTTGCACATTTTGCTTTGCAAATATTTTTTTTTTTGCACATTTTAGTTTTCAATTTTTTTTTGCATTTTGTTTTTACAATATCTTAATTTTGAATGAAAAACTTTTTCCCCCTTATGTCAACTCACCTTCGATCCACCTTGTGTAACCAAGCTTATAACTAATAAATCAACGTACCTTAACTTACAAAATCAATGAATTGTAGTAAGTTATGAGCCTAACCTAATCCATTGACCCATTTAACACTTTGTTGAAATCATTGTTAATATGTACTAATACAAACGATTTACTCCATTTTATATAATACTTTTCTGTGTATACAACAAACTTTGAATTGGTTTTCTATACAACTTACTGTTTCAGCAAAATGAAAACAGCTAGCTCCAATTAATTAAATTAAGTTATAAGTAGGCATGTGATAAATTATGGTGGATTAAGCTGTAACCAAAACCACCTCCCATCCACTCTACTCTCATACTAATGAAACCGTGTTCTCTTTTCAGCAACTTTCTTTCTCCCTCTCTTCACTTCAACCATCTTCACCACAAGAATCCAAAACTAATCATCTCAGCTTTCACGACAGCAGAATGGCTTCTTCTCTGGGGATTGTCAAGTTCTTGGCTTTCTTCTCTCTACTCACTCTCTGAGTTGCTTCAAGACCAATATCCAACGATCAAATGTTGTATCACAATGAGTCTCTTATTCAAGGCAAAATCTCCATCAACCTCATTTGGTACGGCAAATTCAAATCATCTCAGAGGGGTATATTCGATGATTTCATCACTTCTCTTTCTCCATCCGTGGCGGCGCAAACCCTCCCCTCAGTGGCGGCATGGTGGGAGATGACCTTAAAATACTACCACATTGCTAACTCCAAAAAACCCACCCGGCAGCGAATTGAGGATCTGCCCTAATCGGCAGAGAGGAGGGACCAACCCCACGAGGGTAGACCGACGTCGGTGTCAGCCAAAAAGCAGACCCAGGGACGGGATCCGGCAGCAGATTTGACATAACTAGCCGCCAATAGTTCTAAAGGATGTTGAGAAAACAAATCGCAATAGCCAAAATCTAGAGCGAACTCCGGCATCTGAAAATCACGAGCGTGATTGAAAGCAATCAACGACATACGGAAATGGGTGAAAAATTATCAAAGACTGCATTAAAAGATTTGATATTATATATAGATTAAATTAAAATATACTACTTGGTATATTGATTTAAAATTAGTATATTGATTGACAATGAGAAGAATATATGCCAATAATATTTTTCATATTTATCAAATTTATATTGTTAATTTCAAAATAAATAAATAAATTATGAAATGGACGGTCAAGATTAAATTGATTGATTACTAAATTTATTAAAATAGAAAAAATGGAGAAAAATTGAAAATAAAAATTGAAATTCAATTTTTTAAGTGTGTTTTTATATATGTATATAGGTTAAATATATATTGATTAAAAATAAGTCAAATATGTCAAAAAATATTTCCCATATTTATCAAATTTATATTGTAAAATAAAAAAAAAGTAAATTTTAAATAATAAAATCCATTATTAGTATAATTAAATTAAAATTTTATACATTAATCCTAATGATTAAATTAAAAGAATATTTATAGGGATGATCCTAATGGAAATATAATTGAATAAAAAATTAAAATAAAATATAAAATTTCAAAAATAAACTTCATACATTAATCCAAAAGATTAAATTAAAAATATATTTGACATGTGCTTTGAATCTCCAATTCTAAAATTTCTAAAATTAATTTTAGATTCTCAAAATTCATCACTCAAAACATTGATGATTTTTTTTAATGATTGAAACATCAAATAAGATGAAATAAAATAAAGAACAATAAGGTTTATAAAAAATTATAAAAATAGATTTTATAAAATATAAAGAAAATAATAAAAACGAAGGAAAAACCATAAATCATAAGATAAACGAAAAAAAAATGATACCACAAAGGAGAATGATTGAATCTGAAAATAAGATCAAATAAGAATAAAATCAATAAGATTAAAAAATTTTAAAAACAGGGTTTATAGAATATGATGAATACACAAAAATGAAGAAAGAAAAACAGAAATGATATAAAAGAAGAATGATACCTCAAATTGAACCAGAAAATAAGATCAAATAAAAATATATAAGATAAAATAAATTAAAGTATACAAATTAAGTTTATAGAATTATAAAGAAAATAAAAAAATCGAAGAGAATTGTAAATAAAATAAAATAACAAAATAGAAGAGAGAAAAAATAACAAAAAACAAAAAATGAGAATGATACCTCAAAGAATGAATCTGCAAGATCAAATAAAAGTAAATACAAAAGATAGAAGAAATAAAAATAAATATAAAAGATAAAATAAATTAAAGTAGATTAAAAATAATATGAAAGTGAAATGGAGAAGAAAAAGAAGAAACACTAAAAAGAAAAAAAAAGATTTGATTTGGTACTTAAAAAGTTCATATAGAATGATTTGAAAAAATGAACAATCTTGATTGAAAGTAATCAACAAAGTACAGAAAATGGTGAAAATTTACCAAAGATTGCATTGAAAGATTTGATATTATATATATATTAAATTAAAATATATTACTTGGTATATATTGATTTAAAATAAGTATATTGATTGACAATGAGCAGAATATATGCTAATAATATTTTTCATATTTACCAACTTTATATTGTTAATTTAAAAATAAATAAATAAATTATGAAATGAACGGTCAAGATTAAAATTGATTGATTATTAAATTTATTAAAATAGAAAAGATGGAGAAAAATTGAAATTGAATTTAAAATTAGTATATTGATTTACAATGAGTAGAATATATACCAATAATATTTTTCATGTTTACTAAATTTATATATGTATAGATGTATACAGGTTAAATATAATAAAAAAGTAAAATTTAAATAATAAAATCCATTATTAATATAATTAGATTTTATGATTGAAATCAAAAGCATTAATTTAACGGTCAAGATTAAAATTGAATTATTTTTAAATAGAGTAAAATTGAAAAAAAAATTGAAACAAAAGTAGAAGTTTAGATTTGCTTTTATATATGTATAGAAGTAATATATACTCGATTCAACTATTTCATGAATAATTAAAAGGAACAATAAAATATTAAACCATTTTAATTGATTTTAATAATTTAAGTTAATCAACAAAATTAGTAATTTTAAAACGTTTTTATTGAAAATAGAAAAGAGAACATAATTTCAAAACGTTTTACTGGAAAGAGAAAGAGAACTTAATTTATTTTAATTGATAAGTCATTTCTCTATAATTTTTTTTACTTGGTAATATTTTTTTATATTAATTAAATTACTTTATAAAATATTTTTTTGTTAAGTTAATTATATACACCGACTAATGTATTTAATTTTAGACGAGAAATATAAAATGAATAATCTGGTGTATATAATATATGAGATTCACTTAATATTAAGTGATTTAAAATACTTCATAAATTATACACAATTTATGATGTAGAGATTCAATATAAAGGTAACAAATTCAAATAGATAATCATATTAGAATTTAATAAAAAATTAACTATCAACATAAGGTATTTTTGACTTAAGATATTGGTAATGGTGTGAAACGGATCATTTTAGCCCTATTGAGTTGGATCGATTTGATCCAATTAGATTAACCCAATAAATTTTATGATGCCAAAAACTTGTGTGTGTCTTCAAATTTTGTGTTAAATTATATATATAAAGATGTGTATCCCTTATTTTTTGAAGAAAAATAAAAAATATTAATTAAAAATGTATACTATTTAGAACAAAATGATGTATCTTTATTAATTAAAGTGTATATCATTTAGAACAAAATAATGTATCATTATTCATAGTACTAAATTTTAAAAGCGTATGGTGTGCACCGGGCGCACGCATGCCTCACTTTTTTATGATAGAATTTTGCTACCAATTACTCCCATCGTCCCCCAAAATACTTCATGTATTGTTGTGCGATGATTTTTTGAAAATTTTATTTTTGTATATATAAAGTAAGAGAGAGAAGAAATAGTTAAGTTAATTTAATGAAAAAAATGTGTAAAATTTTTGGGATATGCCAAAAGGTGAGTATTGTGTTGGAATTTGTGTAAAGAGTGAGTATTATTATATTGTATTTTTCACCACTTTTAATGAAAGTAAAATATAAAATACTTTTTGGGACAAATGAAAAAAGAAAGTATAAAACATATCGGAGAACGAAGGGAGTACTATATTTCGTGGTTAAAATAATTATTTCTTTAAATATAAGTAAAATATGCTTTAATATTAGCGACATCCAATTAATATTCGTTATTAATATTAGAGACGAATTCCAACCCGTTGTTACTAATATTTACATTTGTTGCCAAACTAAATTTCATCACATAATTTTGTTACCAAGTCATATATATAATCACTAAAATTATTAGTCCTTTCGTCCCATTTAAAGAAAATATTTTACTTTTTGTGTAAAAAAAATAGAACTTTTTAGGTGAAACGCAAAAAATGAAAAAGACATGTGTTATAGTATAAATAAAATTAAAGTAATCTTTGCGACGTCAACTAAATATTCGTGAATAATATTAGAGACGAACTCATACATTTGGTTGAAAAAATAATTATTTATTAATTAAAAAAAAATCAAAATATGTAGTATCTTTCATGAAAATTAATTAATGAGCTACAAATTCCAGCAATTTGTTGCTAATTTTAAAATTTGCGACGAAAATAAATTTTATCGCTAAATTTTACTACTACCTTTTTATATTTGGTGACTTGCATATTATTTATTAAAATAAAAATACGAATTAAATTTATATTAATGATATCAAATAATATTCGTCGTTAATATTAACTGCAAATCTCCGTACGTTTTGTTCTTTTTTGAATTTGCTACCAAATTTTAATTCATCGTTGTATTTTGTTACTAACTTTTACTCCGTCCCATGATTATTGTTATACTTACTAAAAAGGGCGTCCCACAATTAATGTTATATTTTCATTTTTGGATGATATGACCCACACAAAATTATTAGATATTTACATGGGTCCCACAATACTCCACTAATACAACTATTCACTTTACATTATAATATTATTTCTCTCACCTCACAACACATTAAAATACAATACTCATTAATCTCCGTGCAAACAGTAAACGTAACAACAAAGGTGGGACGGAGGGAGTATATTTTTTCGTCAAAATAATTACTCCCTCTTTCCCATAAAACTTTTCACATTTTTCTTATTTATTTGTCTTAAAAAACAATTCTTATTCCCAAAAAAGGAAATATCACTTTATGCTACAATCTCAAAAATTACTTAAATTTTAAAAAATTTCACTCTTTTTTTACGCACATTCCATTTTTTATATATTTTTATTATCTAAAAAATGTTATAATATCCTCTAAAGTTAACAAACTAATAAAGAAAGTATAAATTTTCTTAAACAACGTGAAACAGTGAACGTGAAGCGTTTTATAGAATAGAGGAAGTATTTATTAAAATAAAATAATAACCAAATTCATATTAGCGACGTGAAATAAACATTCATAATTAATATTAGCAGCAAATTAAACTCTACACTTGCTTGCTTGTTTTTTAATCTATAACTAAATTAATGTTCCTCGATACAATTTACTATCAAAATTATATACTTATCCGCCCTATATTAAATTTAATTCATTTTAATGAGATTTTAAAGAATAAATAAAAATTATTCTCTTTTAAAGTATTTCTTATTACCATTTGTTCCTAATCGGTGAAAGAGTTAATCTCCTATAAGAATTTTCGAGAAAATGTCATTCCATAAGAATTTATTCAATTCAATTTTAGTCTCGTAGAAATTCACTGGTTCCATAGCTAGTGGTTTATAACCATAATTTTTGAAAAATTTCATCCCAAATTAAATAATATTATTATGAACTATCAGATTTATATTATTTTCTGTCTTTCAACATATACATAGTCCATTATAACAATTTCTCTCTGTTTTATCTCTCAATAAACATTGTATTAGTTTTTTTTGAGGATTATTTTTGCAAATTATGAAATCAAATCTACAAGTTGCCATTTTGGTCTTGCTAACGGTTCAAAATATTTCGTTAACTATTAACATATTTTGAGAAAAATTCCTAAGGGACTAAATCTGCCAGTTTTGGGACATTTTTAACATTGAGTAATTCTTACGAGACCAAAAGTGTAATTTTTCCAAGAATCTTTATGGTGTACGGTGAATTCTTCGTAATCCTTTTTTGTATATATAATGAATTCTTAGTAAATGCTCCTTTAACACCATTTTTTTAATTTGTTATTCTATACAAGTAATCTTAAATTTAAATTTTTTTTACAAATCGAACACAATACAATCTCAATGAATAAAATTGTGAAGTATTCCCTTATATAAAATTTTCAAAAACATATGTGTCAAGCACTCATGCAATTCTAAATTTTAAAACATAAGTATTTACATATCATTGGTTGAAACTAATATATTATCATTAAATACTATAAAATATTAATTAAAGTAGGTATAAAAAGCCTTTTTTTAATTTGACCTTAATTTTAATGTATTTAAAGTATTTTATATTTTAATTATTTATAAAGATGCCCTCATGCAATTCTAAATTTTAAAACACAAGTGTTTACATATCGTTGGATGAAACTAATATATTATCATTAAATACTATAAAATATTAATTAAAGTAGGTATAAAAAGCCTTTTTTAATTTGACCTTAATTTTAATGTATTTAAAGTATTTTATATTTCAATTATTTATAAAGATACCCTGAAGAATTAATTTTTTATTTAAAAAATATTAATAAAGAATAAATAATTAATACAATGTGTATAAATGTTTTGAAAATTTAATTGGTTGAATAATAAATGAATGAATAATTTCATATCTACTTAATATTAATTTTATTTCTAATCATTTATCTATTCGTTTAAATTATAATACTCCTTATTTTATTAAAAAATAGTATATATTATTATTTTTTATATAAAAAAGTACGGTATTAATTATAAAACTTAAAAATATTGTATATGAGTGCATTTACTATTAATATATTAATACATTTATATTTTAAAAATATATTTTAAATTTAAAATAAAATTTTTATAGACCGCGTAACATGCGGGTACTATACTAGTATATTCTAATCACTAAAGTGAAAGGTGAATCCACCGCAAGAAATGTATTTCCGTTTAGAATATTTAATTTCTTAATAAATACCCCCTCCATTCATCATTAATATTTACTTTTGCTTTTTGCACTTAAATTAATATATATATTATATTTTAATATGTAGTGAGTTGAGAGAAATAATATGTAATGTGAATTGGATAGTTATATTAGTAAAATAAGAACAATAATGTTTAAAATAATTATAAAAATAGGGTTTGTGAATTATAAAGAAAATAAAAAAACAAAGAAAAAACATAATTCAGAAGATAAGCTAAAAATTCTAAGTCCTTCATTTCAAACTGCTTGGACAGCCATACCTTTACGTCCGACAATACCTTTACATTGTTTCCAATGAGCAAAATATCATCCACGTAGAGTACAAGAAATACCACTACATTTCCGTCACACTTCTTGTACACACATTATTCATCCGGACATTGAGTAAATCCATATGACTGGATTACATCATCAAAACGGATGTTCCATGATCTTGAAGCTTGTTTCAATCCATAAATGGACCTTTTAAGCTTACACAGAAGATGCTCTTCGCCATTTGCAATGAATCCCTCTGGTTGCTTCATATAGATGTTTTTCTCAAGACTTCCATTCAGGAAAGCTGTCTTGACATCCATTTGTCATACCTCATAATCCATATGAGCAGCAATAGAAAAAAGAGTCCGGATTGACTTAAGCATGGCCACAGGCGAGAAGGTTTCTTCATAATCCATTCCTTCTTTCTGAGTATATCCTTTAGCCACAAGCCTTGCTTTAAAGGTTTCCACCTTACAGTCAGATCATCTTTTTCTTTTATAGATCCACTTGCATCCAATAGCTCTTACACAATCGGGTGGTTCTATAAGCTCCCAGTCTTGATTAGAATATATGGATTCTATTTCAGATTTTATTGCATTTTGCCATAATTGAGCATATTTATCTTTCAGTGCCTCATTGTAATTTCATGGGTCAATTTCATGTTCACTATGGACCAAGTCAAAAGACTCTCCCAATCCCATGAATCTATCCGGTTGTCTCACAACCCTCCCACTACGACGAGACTCCGCAGTCAATTGTGTATCAGGTGTGACACGCGGTGCAGTGTCTTGTGGAATATCCTCTTGTACAGTTGGTATAATTGGAAAAATTCAAGAACACTCTCCTTCTCCATCTCAGGCACACACCTACGGACTATGAAATCCGTACAAATCTTATTGACAAATGGATCATACCATATGAAAGTCTCAACATCTCTCTTAAACTTCGCAAGTTGATACATATTGAGATTTCTTGGAATTTCTCCCACAGTAATGTAATTGACATAATCCGCATACCATGGATCCATTCCTTGAGCAGCTACTACACAAGCCCTTTCTTCTCCTTCAACAAACACGGCTATGATCTTCTCATCAGGGAACATCTCTTCTATGTAATGAAAAGAATCATCACAATGCTCCCTTGTCTCCAACCTTGATAGATGATTCGCCAAAACAATCTCTGTTCCTTTCTTATCCCGATTCTCCATATCAAACTCTTGCAAAAGAAGAATCCATCTAATGATCCTTGGCTTTGCATCCTTCTGTGCCATCAAGTACAGGATCGCGGAGTGATAAGTGTACACTATAGTTTTCATGCCAACCAAATACTGTCGAAACTTATTGAATGCATATACCACATCAAGAAACTCCTTTTCAGTAATAGTGTAGTTCTTTTGTGCTGCATCAAATGTCTTACTCGCATAGTGAATGGCGCAGAACTTCTTTTCTCTCATCTGCCCAAACACCACTCTAAGAGCTAAGTCACTTACATCATAAATAAGTACAAATGACTGAGTCCAATCCGGTGTGATCAAGATAGGTGCAGTAATAAGCGCATCTTTCAAAACCTGAAAAGCTGTTAGACATTCTTCATAAAAAACAAAAAGAACATCCTTTTCAAGTAAATGAGATAAGGGTTTGGAGTATTTTGAGAAGTCTTTTATAAATCTTCTATAAAAACCAGCATGTCCAAGGAAGGACCGCACTCATCGTTCATTGGTAGGTGGTGGAAGCTTCTCAATGGCCACCACCTTTGCTCTATCCACATGCAATCCTTTGGCAGAAACTTGATGCCCAAGAACAATTTCATCTCTTACCATGAAGTGGCACTTTTCCCAGTTCAAGATAAGATTAGTCTCTTGACATCTCTTCATAACAGTAGATAGGTTAGATAAACAAATATCAAAGGAGGAACCAAATACAAAAAAATCATCCATAAACACCTCCATAATCTTTTCTATCAACCCATCAAATATAGTCATCATGCATCTTTGAAATGTAGCAGGTGTATTACAAAGTCCAAAAGGCATCTTTCTAAAGGCAAAAGTTCCATAAGTGCAAGTAAAAGTAGTATTTTCTTGATCCTTAAGTGCAATCATGATTTGATTATAACCCGAGTACCCATCCAAGAAACAATAAAACTCATACCCTGCAAGACGATCAAGCATTTGATCCATGAAATGAAGGAAAAAATGGTCTTTGCATTTATTTTCATTCAGTTTCCTGTAATCCATACCCACACGCCATCCCATAAGAATCCTAGTGGCTATCGTCTACCATCCTCAGCTTTCACAATAGTTATGCCCCCTTTTTAGCTACAACATGCAATGGACTCACGTGGGGACTATCACTAATAGGATAAATAATTCTTGCATCTAACCACGTTAAGATTTGCTTACTAATCACTACTTGAATAGCAGATTTCATCCTCCGCTGATTCTGAATGCTACTCTTAGCCTCATCTAACAATCTTATTTTATGCATGCAATATGAAGATTAATGCCTTTCAAATCATCAAGAGTCTAACCAATCGCAGTCTTATACTCTCTAAGGACATCTAACAACTCCTCAAGTTGGTCATCATCAAGGAAAGAAGATACAATTGCCGAATATTTTTCATTGTCACCCAAATAAGCATACTTCAAGTGCTCCGGTAGCGGTTTCAACTCCTCTTTCTTCTCTTCTTGAGGTGTGTTCTCTCTTTCCAATGACAAGTACTACCTAGTCTACTTGACCTCTTCAACCTTTGTCCTCTCCGATTCATACCTGTCATCACCCAAAGCAAGTAAGTTTTCAAGAAAATCTATACATATCTTATTGGAGAGGTCATCTAGCTCCGTAGTGGGAAAAGTAAGAGACTCCATCAAGCATGTCTCAAGAGGATCCTTTGGAGGATCAGAGACATATCTTTCTTCACAATCTCCTCCACCACATCAATGTTGTTACACTGCGTCTCCATCGGCATCATCATTGCTTTGTCTCCATCCGAAGCCTTAGCTCCCCCTTTTGCACATCAATCATTGCTCCAACAGTCGCAAGGAATGGTCTCCCTAATATAAATGGAACATTATCCTTGTCATCCTCCATCTCGAGCACAAGAAAATCAACAGGAAATTCCAGTTTCTCTACATTAACAAGAACATCTTCAATCATCCTCTTCGAAAAAGTCATAGACCTATCCGCTAATTGTAGAGCAACTGTTGTGGGAGTTAACTCCCCCAAGCCAAGCCTTTTAAATATAGACAAAGGCATCAAATTGATGCTTTCCCCAAAATCACACGAGGCTCGATGTGCGGCCCCATTCCAATTTCACATAAGATAGTGAAGCTTCCCGGATCCTTCAACTTCTGTGGCAGCTTTCGCTGAATGATCAAGCCGCAATTTTCTAATGGATTCACTGTGTTACTTCCATTTAAGCTTCTCTTCTTCAAAAGTATATCCTTTAGGAAATGGGCGTAGTATGGCATCTCCAAGATTGCTTCAGAGAATGGAATGATCAAGCTTATCTTATTTATGATATCGGAAAACTTCTTGAACTTCTCTTCTAAACCCTTCTTAACTAGCTTGAGAGGAAACGAGGGTGTTATCTTAGTCTTTGGAATACCCCGTTCATCACGTTCAACCTTTTCCGCCTTATCCTTCTCGACCCTCAATCTTTTGGCTCTTTCCCACTTCTTCTCTACTGCTGTAAGCTCAGTATTCCGCTCTTGGGATGAATCTCAAGTGTTCTGAACAATAGGTGTAGCATTCGGTATCGAAACGAGTGCTGAACGAAGTTTTTCAGACCTCTGCTCGACCATGTTGGTCTGGTCGAACAAAATGTTGCTGGTTGAAAAAGTCTCTGATCGAGAGATCAATTCCTTTGACATTTGTTCGACCACAGTTCGACCAAGATGGTCTGGTCGAACGGAAGTGCTCTTGTTGAATGACAGCTCTAATCGCGATGTCATCTCCCCCCTTTGTTGTTCGACCACCCTTCGACCAAAGGGATCGGGTCGAACAGATGTGCGTTGGTCGAAGCAAAAATAGAGCATCGAAATTCTATTTTTTTGAAGCTTGTTCGACCTCAGCTCGACTATCGGGTCTGGTCGAACTAAGTATGTTTGGTCGAACTAAGTATGTTTGGTCGAACAAGACCTTTGTTCCCTTCATTTTTATTCGCCAGCTTCATCGGACCTTTCTCAATAGTTTGAATCAATTTGTTCATGTTTCCTGCCATCTCCCTCGTCAACAATGTAAGGTCTTTAACTTGCTTAGACAAATTTTCATGATTGGCATCAATCATTTTTTCTAACTTGGCCTCAAGAAGATCTACTCTTGCATCATTTCTTGCCATGTGCCTTTTTACCGTATCCTCGAACCACGGTTTCCCTTCTTCCACCTTAGCACCTGGATCAACACCAATCGGAGGTTGCACTGCATTGTTGGGATTACTCCATGAAACTCAGGCCTCCTTGGTTGTTGGTAATTACCCATGGGACCACGATAGTTGTAGTTCCCTTGATAATTCTTGTTTCCTTGACTTTGGACCCTAGTTGTGATACCCGAGCTTCTCACTACTCATGTGCCAATATAATTAATTTGTGTTATATGCATTTTTATAATTTTGTGAAAATTATGTGCTAATTATGTGGTAATTATATGACAATTGTTTATACAATTTATCTGTCATTACAATTTTATTTGAGAAATTATTGAGAGTGAAAATAAGTGTATTTTAGTATCCAATCTAACACCTTTTTGATGAGTATTATTGTTATATATTAGCGCAAGTGTCTTACATTCGATATATGTGAGAAAAAGGTGCACTAGAGGTGTTTTATTGTGTTATAGGTTGAAAAAGGGATCAAAAGTGCCAAGTTGGAGAAAATGTGCAATTTTCGCAAGGATGCTCTGAAACGCACGTCCAAATTCTATAATTTTTCTATGATTAGATGGATCCCTGAATTGGAAGTGTTATACATGGTTGGAAAGCCACAGAAGAGAGGGTCGGTTTGTCGAAAAGAACACCCCAATCGGATTCCAAACCAGAAAGTTATGATCAAAGTGGTGACGTCGCACAAGCTGTGCCAAACAGAACGGCTGTGCCAATTTTCATGACTTGTTACATATTCAAATGTTAGATTTTCTGTGAGTTTCTTATATGGATAGAAAGCCAAGGAAGATAGGATCGCGTGAGCATAAGAATTACTCAAATCGGAGGTTGGATATGGAAGTTATGTGTGAAACAGTGAGACTGTGCAAGTCCGCTTGACCAGAACTATCTTGGTCGAGCGGATGAAGTTTGGTCGAGTAAAATGACCAAATTCTTGCAGAAGGTTTGTTCAATCATTGCTCGACTAGTGGAGGTTTGGTCGAGCAAAATGTCGCTGGTGATATTTTTGGTAGTTTCGGGTTTCTTTTACCAAATTTGACGTATGTCTCAAGTAAAAACCTATCAAAGGCCTATAAGGATAGCTTACAAGTATAAAAGGGGGTGTAGATCACATCATTATTCATCATATTTAATTGGAGAGAGACCACAATAATACTACACCCCACAAGGGAGATCACCCCCCGACCATCATCCACATCCTTTCCTCCATCCATTCATCACTTTGAAGATTCATCTGTTGAATCAAGAGGAGAACTAAGAGGAGAATTCGGAGAAGGACGCGACGACACCCACATCTAGGGTTTATTTAGTTTCCTAATTTATCTTGTAATTTTCCAGACATCTGTGTAAGAACTATCCAACACCCATGATTGTTCTTCGTAACATCATGGGCTAGAGCCTTTTAGGTAGAACTAAGGTTGGGAATATTTTTACAAATTAATTGAACTTTCGTGTGTAAATTCCGTACAACACTACTTGTGGATTTATTTTATATATAATTGTGCTTTCTTAATCCATATTCATGGTTATTTTTTGCATCTTCAATTGGTATATAGAGTCTAAATATATATATCTTGGTTGTAAATTGAGTGCATTGATGAGTGTGTAAATTCACTAGTTTTGAGCCAGAATTCGTGTACTTATGGTCTGATAAATGGTTGTAATTTCATGTGAATTGCTATACATGGTGGAAAGTCACGAATTGGGAGTTTACAAGGCTATTTGAGTTGATTTTCGATGGTAAATGAGTTGGACGTGATTGGATTCGGAAAGAGGAAGAAACAGGGGTGCGATTCGACTACGCAGGGGTCGGATTCGACCAAGAAGAAGGGAGTTCGACCAACACCTCTGGTCAAACTGAGCTAAAAAAGTGCAGTTCGACTACAATAGGCGAGTTTGACCAAATAACTTGGTCGAACCGTGGTCGAACTCGAAGCCTAAACAGAAGCAGTACCTGTTTGACCAGAAAGCATTCAGTTCGACCAACACTCTGGTCGAATTCGGAGTCAGAGGCCAAGTTACAGACATATTCGACCTGGGATTCGACCTGCATGGAGGAGTTCGACCAACTTGTTTGGTCGAATTGATGTCCGAAAACTTACCAAATTCATATTTTTACACCTTCAGTGCGTGTGTTCGCTAAAAAAGCCCATCTAAGGCCCGTAAGGAGAGTTTACAAGTATAAAAGAAGTGCATTCGCATGAGAAAAAAAAGCATTCATCATCCATCCATCACCAATCCCTACCATCATCCGAAGGAGTTCTGAGGAGAGTTTCGTCTGGCGAGTCAAGTAAGATCATACCAACTAGCTATGATTGTGCCTAGATCAATCATGGGCTAGAACCTCTTCGGTATTCTAAGGTTATGAAAGTTTTATGAGTTAATTGAATTTCCATATGTAAACACCGTACAACACTACTTGTGGTTTATTCTGTATAAGATTGTGCCTTTCTAATTCATACTCACTATCGTTTTATGCATATTTAATTGTTATGTAGAGTCTGACTACATCTCTTGGTTATTGATTGGGTGCGTTCACCGCTGAGCAGGATTGCATGTTATAATTATAAGTGAAGGGATTCCGAAGTCTTATTAGAACTTTCTTATATAGATACTTGTTAATTGAATCATATTCGAGTTAATAAATAGGATGAAGAGTATAACTTTATAGTACCTAAAAAGGGAGATCAAACTGGGTTAGAGTACTAAGTGCACGGGAAATAATTGATTATGATAGTACCTAGAAATGGGGGTAAGTATACATCTTGCTCTGAGGATATTCACACGTGTCATACGCTTGCTTACTTGTGTCTATAGAGTACGCTTGCATGATTTAGTGATGCATCCATAAACCACAAGGCAGAGTCGGACATCAATACATGGAAAGGAAATTAACAAGTAAAACTGGATTACCTGAAGAACTATTATATTACTTACTTGATCACAACCGAGTTTTCTTGATTGTTTGCTTATTCACTGTGCTAATTTTACTTATATATTATTTAGTTTCGCAACAAAATCAAAACCAATTTATCACATAATCTTAGCTAATTAGAATATAATAAAATTGATAATTATCAATCTCTTTTGTACGATAAACACTTGGTCACCTATCGAAACTACAATTGATATCCTTGTACTTGAGGATTAATTTTGTGTGTTGAGAAAACGCCCATCAAGTTCTTGGCGCCGTTGTCGGGGATGGCATTAAATATCCTTTGATTATTTCTAATTTTATTGAGATTATTATTCTTGTTTTTGATTTCTAATACTTATTTTTATTAGGTGTATTCTCACAAGATCAAAGAAAGGTGAATTAGAGCCATATAATCCAGAGATCGAAGCATCGTCGAGGAAGAAAAAGAAGAAGAATAAGACCAAGAAAGTTGATCCAACTAAAGCTCTTGATTTAGGAGTTGAAGTTGACGTGCTGAATCTACAAAGGATTGAAGCTGCAATCGAAGTTAATTTGGACGTAGAAGCAATCAACATGGCAGCAGACTCGAACAAACTTGCCATTCGGAAAGTTTTTAAGAACAACGGAACAGGGAATGCTGGGTTGTTAGGAGCAAGAGGAACTGGAGCTAATTTTGATCTACACCCTACTCTTATCACCATGATTAAAAGGAGTCCCTTCTCTGGAGGAACATTCGAAGATCCTCAGCAACATCTAAATAAGTTCCTTGGGTATGCAAGCACACAAAAAGATGCAGGAGCTCACGAGGGTACGAGGAAGATCTTATTGTTCTTGCTAAATAAAAAGGCAAGAAATTGGTACGATAATCTTGATGTTGCTGAATTTGATAAATGGGAGATGTTGAAAGTGAAATTCTTGGAGCGATAGATGCCACCTTCAAAGGTGTTCAAGATGAAGCAAGAAATCAATCAATTTTCTATCCATGACAATGAGAAGTTTCATGAAGATTGGGAAAGATTCAAGGACATGCTTCGAAAGTGTCCACATCATGGGCTATCTAAGCGCAATATATCAGTATTTTCTAGAATGGGTTGGACTGCGATTCTCATGTTTTACTTGATGCTTCTTCTAATGGAGCACTGCTTACTAAGTCACCCAATGAGGCCGAGAAGCTTTTTGAAGATATTTCGATGAATTCAAGAGATTGGTCGACTGATAGAGTGAGAGGCACTTATGTCCTTGGTAAAGTAGCACATGTTGAGCATACTATGGTGAAGTTGAGAAGAGATAATAAGATCGTCTCTAGCTTGACTAACATTAGCAAGCTACTAGAGTATCAGCAAAAGCAGATCACGGATTTATCTCAGAGAGTACCAATGATGCAGTCGGATGGTGGCTGTAAAGGAGCTAGCCAAAAGGAGATCGAGGAGGCAAATTATGCCATGGGTCAAAGTATTCAAGGAAATAGGTACCCAAATGAAGGAAACCGGAACTATCAAGGGAACTACAACAATCATGGTCCCCCAGGTGGTTATCAACAACCAAGGAGGCCAGAGTTTTCATGGAGCAATCTGAATAATACGATGCAGCCTCCTATCGGCGTTGATCCGAGAGCTAAAGTGGAAGAAGGGAAGCCTGGCTTTGAGGATACTGTGAATAGGTACATGGCGAGGAATAATGCAAGAGTATACCGTCTTGAGGCCAAGTTATAGAAGAAGATTGATGATTTTCATAAGAATTTATCTACATAAGTAAAAGACCTTACGTTGTTAATGTGGAAGATGGCTAGAAATATGAACATATTGACTCAAACTATCGAGAAAGGGAAGCTTCCATCTTAAAGTATTGAGAATCCTAAGTCTTGCCACGCCATTACACTGAGGTCTGGAAAACAGTATGAGGGACCGATGAAGCCGGAATTGAAGTCTGAAGCATTAGAAGCCCGATTCGACCCCAATTCGACAAGGGATGCAGGTCGAACTGCACAGGGGAGGTCGAACTCGGCACTTGGGCGACGTCTAGAGGAGTCAGAAGACCAGTTCGACCAAAAACAGGTGAGTTCTACCAGAGCCTCTGGTCGAACTGAGGTCAAACTCTACTATCTAAAGCTCTCTGTTTTGTCAGATGCCCTATTCGACTACGATCGCTTGGATTCGACCAAACCAGTTGGTCGAACCAACCTATAAAGAGAAGAACAAACTTTCAGACATTTAGTTCGATCATTACTCACCGAGTTCGACCACTTACCCAGGTCGAACTCAGGTCAAACTCTCCTGTTCGGCGCTGTTTTTGGCGTTGAATGCTCCGCATGATGTTTAAACTACTCTAGTGTTTAATATAGAGCAAAATACTGAGATTATAGCACAAAAGAAGTGGGAAAGAGCTAAGAGATTGAGAGCCGAAAAGGATAAAGGGAAGAAGGCTGAACGTAATGAATGGGGGATTCCCAAAACAAATATACCTCCACCCTTTCCTCTCTAGCTAGTTAAGAAGGGATTGGAAGAAAAGTTAAAGAAGTTTTCAAAAATCATAAACAGAATAAGCTTGAACATTCATTTTTCTGAAGCCATATTGGAGATGCCGTATTATGCCCGCTTTCTCAAGGGCATTCTTTGAAGAAGAGAAGCTTAAACGAAATTGAGATAGTGAATTTATCTGAGAACTGCAGCTCGATCATTCAAAGGAAGCTGCCAGCTAAGTTGAAGGATCCGGAAAGCTTCACAATCTTATGTGAAATTGAAAAGGGGCCGACACGTCGAGCCTTGTGTGATCTTGGGGCAAGCATCAACTTGATGCCGTTGTCCACCTTTCAAAGGCTTGGTTTGGGGAGTTAACCTCGACAAAAGTTGCTCTACAACTAGCGGATAGGACTATGGCTTTTTCGAAGGGAGTGATCAAAGACGTTCTTGTTAAAGTAGAGAAGCTAGTCTTTCCTGTGGATTTTCTGGTGCTGGAGATAGAAGATGACAAGGATAATATCCCTCTTATCTTAGGGAAACCTTTTCTTGCTACTGTGGGAGCCATGATAGATGTGCAGAAGGGTGAGTTGCGGCTAAGGATGGATAAAGAAGAGGTCCTATTTAACCTTGACAAAGCAATGAAGATGCTAATGGAGATGCAGTGTCACAATATTGATGTAGTGGAGGAGATAGTGAAGGAAGAAATGTCTTTGATTCTATCGAAGGATCCTCTTGAGACGTGTTTGATGGAGTCTCTTACTTTTCCTACTACTGAGCTAGATGAACTCTCCAATGAGGTATGTATTGAATATTTTGAAAACTTGCTTGCTTTGGTGATGACAGGTATAAGTCGACAAGGACCAAAATTTAAGAGGTCAAGTGGACTAGGAAGTACTTGTCATTAGATAGAGAGAGTGCACCTTAGAAAGAGAAGAAAGAGGAGTTGAAACTATTACCGGAGCACTTGAAGTATGCCTACCTAGGTGACAATAAAAATATCCGGTAATTGTATCTTCTTCCCTTGATGATGATCAACTTGAGAAATTGTTAGATGTGCTTAGAAAGTATAAATCTGCGATTAGTTGGTCCCTTGATGATTTAAAGGGGATTAGTCTTTCCTATTACATGCATAGATTAAGATTGTTAGATGAGGCTAAGAATAGCATTCAGAATCAGGGGAGGGTGAATCCCGCTATTCAAGAAGTTATTATGAAGTAAATCTTAACGTTGCTTAATGCAGGAATTATTTATCATATTAGTGATAGTTCCCATGTGAGTCCATTATATGTTGTTGCTAAAAAGGAAGGCATGACTATAGTGAAAGCCGAAAATGGTGAGACTTAACCACTAGGATTCCTACGGGATGGCGTGTGTGTACGGATTACAGGAAACTGAATAAAAATACATGCAAAGACCATTTTCCCCTTCCTATCATGGATCAAATGCTTGATCGACTTGCAGGGTATGAGTTTTATTGTTTCTTGGATGGGTACTCGGGTTATAATCAAATTATGATTGCACCTAAGGATCAAGAAAAGATTACTTTTACTTGCCCTTATGGATCTTTTGCCTTTTGGAAGATGCCTTTTGGATTATGTAATGCACTTGCTATATTTCAGCGTTGCATGATGGCCATATTTGATGGGTTGATAGAAAAGTCATGGAGGTGTTTATGGATGATTTTTTTTATATTTGGTTCCTCTTTTGATATTTATTTATCTAACCATGCTACTGTTTTGAAGAGATGCCAAGATACTAATCTTATCTTGTATTGGGAGAAGTGCCACTTAATGGTGAGAGATGGGATTGTTCTTAGCTGTCATATTTTGTCCTAGGGATTGCAGGTGGATAGAGCAAAGGTGGTGGCAATTGAGAAGCTTCCTCCACCTACTAATGAAAGGGGAGTGCAATCCTTCCTTGGACACGCCGGTTTCTATAGAAGATTCATAAAAGACTTCACGAAATACTCCAAGCCCTTATCTCATTTACTTGAAAAGGATGTTCCTTTTGTTTTTGATGAAGAGTGTCTAACAACTTTTCAGATTTTGAAAGAGGTGCTTATTACTGCACCAATCATGATCACACCGGATTGGACTCAGCCGTTTGTACTTATGTGTGATGCGAGTGATTTAGCACTTGGAGTGGTGTTTGGGCAGTTGAGGGATAAGAAGTTCTGCGTCATTTACTATGCAAGTAAAACTTTTTATGCTGCGCAAAAGAACTACACTGTGACTGAAAATGAGTTTCTAGCTGTGGTGTATGTGTTCAATAAGTTTCGACAGTATTTGGTTGGCATGAAGACGATACAGTATACGGATCATTCTGTGATCCGATACTTGATGGAGAAGAAGGAAACAAAGCCAAGGATCATTATATGGATTCTTCTTCTGCAGGAATTTAATATGGAGATCCGAGATAAAAAGAGTACTGAGAATGTTTTGGCAGATCACATATCAAGGTTGGAGAAAAGGGAGCATTGTGATGATTCTTTCGATTACATTGAAGAGATGTTCCCTGATGAGAAGATAATGGCAGTGCTTGTTGAAGGAGCTGAAAGAGCATGTGTAGTGGTTGCCCAAGGGATAGATCCATGGTATGCAGATTATGTGAACTACATTGCCGTAGGTGAAATTCTTAGAGATCTCAACCGATATCAACTTGCAAAATTCAAGAGGGATGTTGAGACATTTATATGGTATGATCCGTTTGTCTACAAGATATGTACGGATTCCATAGTCCGTAGGTGTGTGCCCGAGATGGAGATGGAGAGTATACTTGATTTTTCCCATGCACAACCTAACGGGGGGCACTTCGGAGCTCAAAAGACAGTAGCAAAGGTACTTCAATCTGCTCTATATTGGCCGACCTTGTTTAAAGATTGTGAAACCTATATGGCGACATGCGATAGATGTCAAAGGATGGGGAACATAAGTCAACGAGTGATTAGCCATTTTGTAGTCGGAATGACTAATTAAAGAATTTATCGAACCACATGGAGGAAGGTACTAGGGTCTAAGCGATCTCGTGTTCATCATAGTATTATAGAAATGATCAAGATGGGGAGATAATTAAGAAATGACAATAAAATAAACGGATAGATGAATGGAAGATGGATGAATGAGCCAAATAGATAGAGAATGAGACTGACAATGCTTAAAGTATGAAAAATCTAGGTATCATGCAACGAATTCATATGTGTCATGGGCATTGACTAAGGGCCAATATTAGTTCACCTAAACTCCCTCTCAAAATGAATAGGATATTATCAATACATAACTCAAATGATTGGTTCTCACTCAAACAATTCCATCTAGGTACTAAGCTTGAAATGAGAGTCCCTTCACACGATTAATCAACCTCTAGATCAAACCAATCGGATGTCTTATCAAAGGGTTCTAAACTCCAAAGGATTTCTCAATCTCTTTACAATTTATAATGCACATGAAGTGTATATAAAAATTATTCAGTTAATTATCCTAAATATGCAATTGACTTCTCAATCTAATCACATGTTTAAAACAACAAACTACACAAATCATCATAAACATCAAGATCTAAAGCATCAATGATAGAAAATCAATTATCCCAATCAACATAATCATTCAATTGCAAATGCCCAAAATTATTCAACACAATTCTTATTGCTAATCTCACAAAGGAGATTAGCTTCTCATATTCACAAAAAATTCAACATAGACATTAGAATCCTTACAAAACATGATAAACGACAAGGTTTCAATACAAAGATTAGATGAAAACTCCCTTGGATGGCTCCAATGGTGATCTTCTTCTTCCCTTTGTAATTCTTCTCTCTCTCTTGCTTCTCTAGCTAAATGGATGTAGGATTTGATGGTGGGATGATGATAGATGGGATGGATGAAGAATGGAAGAAGATGAAGGTGTAAAATGAAGAAAATGGTGTGTGAGGTAGGTGTAAGGGTGGTGAAAACCCTCAACCAATCTGATCTAAAATTAAAGTATTGGGTATTTATACCCCTTAGGAATCTTCTAGAAGAGTTCTGATATGTTTCAGATGCTGCAACAACACGACTCGTGTGCTGCAAATAGAGTGGCCATGTAAGCGTTTCCGATGTTAAAAAATGGCCAAGGCTTACAGGGTTGTGTTGCGTAACACGGCTCGTGTGCTGCAATAGGGCTCGTGTGCTGCAACATGGCCGGGCGTGTTAGTGCAACCCCTGTTTTTACAATTTTAATTCGGCTCGTTCTCTTTCGTTTTAACTACAAATTGAGATCTGCTTTTTCCTACGTCTTCTTTTTCACGTCTAGGATTTATTTTTGCCTGAAAATTGTACGTTTAAGCTGATTCACACACATCTCCATAAAAACATAAAATACAATCAAATAGTACACAAATACAGATAAAATAATATGAAAACACTCATAGAAAGAAACTAAAATCTAGATGAAAATATCACTCATCACGCCCCCAAACTTAAAGTGTTGTTCGTCCCCGAACAACGAAAATGATAAACTCAGAGGAGTGATTTTCACTTAGGAAAAAACTAATTGAACACAAGTAATAACACATCAATAGCAATAAGAATTACAAACTATGTTAAGGCATCCTACATCAATAAAACTATGACATGCAAATATTAACAAGTTCAATCAAAAGAGAATAAAAGTGTAATATAGTCACCTTTAGTCCAAGCCTCACATATGTCATAAATTTCATTTAACACTCTATAAAGTAAGGTAAAACAACACTCATCAATTGATTAGCTCGACTCGCTATAAACTTACTCGCGGATTACATTCACAAACCACCAAAGTGTTAATTAATGATTATAAATCTCTTTATTAAGGATGTAATAATAGGCTCTTTGGTAGGGTAGGAAAAATATGGATAATAGTGACTAATCATGTGTAAGTAATCGAAGAGTTAGCTACTTTCTTCCATTCCTTAACATTTTCTTTCTTTCTTTCTTTCCTTAATTGATCACAAGCACTATCATCAAATTTCCTTGAATTGAGCTTCTTTCAATGCATGCCTCATTTCTTTGATTTTCATGATTTCCTTGAGCATTTTGTTACTTTGCTCATTTTCTTGTTATGAGGTTGCATATTCATTTTTGCTTATGCTCTTTTCATCACTTTTTCTATCTTTTCTTTTACTATTTCCTTTTCTTCTTTTTCTTCTGTATCAAACCTTCCTAGCTACCATCTCCTTAATCACTCACACAAAGATGGTGAATATAAGGCACATGTGGGTAATTAAGGCTTGTAATGTGCTAAATTTACAAGAAAAAGGCTTAAAGGCTCAAAGTGGCTAACTAGGGATGATGTTCACGGTAGGGAAATATATGACAATGAATTTTAATAATAAGGATGGCCTTAGATCATGTCATTAACCTTTACTAATCGGGTTCATTCCTATAGTCCTTGAGCAAGTTCTAGCTTATCAAACACAACCAATCAACTCATGAAGAAAAAATACCATGTATGCACGGTTAAAGCTCAAATATTCAAAAGGTTATACTTGGACTTTAAGGAACTTATTACACCACGTTCATCTCAAAATTGAACAAGTTAAGTAAAACATGCCAGAATTTGAAAGTGTAGAGATTCTTAATCATATCTTGCCATCACTTAATACCACAACATGTCATCACGCATATTCAAAAATGACTCACAACATCCCAAAACAAACCACCAATCAACCCTAAACAAGAATAAGAAAACACACAAAACACAAAATAAGGACTCAACAAATAAGAAACAAAACAAAAGCACATAACATGCAAAAATAAACAAAACCATCCATCAATAGAAAATGAAGCACACATTCATATCATGCACTACGCTTCATTCATGCTCAACAACTCATTAAAAACATTAGCTCAACGATTTCATTAAAAATATGGATTATCATGCACTTCAATCACCACCAAACATACCAAAATCAAACCAAAACTCATGAGAAAAATTTTAAAATTAGCCCAAAAACACGAAAAGTATATGCCTTCAAGAAAAAGTATGTCACACCACGCCATATCCCCCCAAACTTAAATTGAAACAAGAGTTTCGAGTTAAGTTTTCAAAAAATGGTGTAACGTACCTACACACTTCAACTCAATCACCCTTCATATCTTCAACACGCATTTTCCTCACAAGCACAATCAACCTACATACCAAAATTGCAAAACAAAATCAAATCCACAATCCTTATTGAAAACAAGAAATAAAGCAATGAAGATAATGATGGGTTACCTCCCATCTTGTGCTAAGTTTAACGTCTTCAAGCCGGACGTGATATGGAGAACTCATCGGAATGGCCACGGATATCTTTCGTCCTTGCCATCAAATTTTAACTGTTGCCATCAAATTTTAACTGTTGTGTTTCTTCCTTTGATAGGCACTTGTGGCAAGTAACGACCTCTGTTGCATCTTTCGAGCATGGCTTTAAAAATTCAACTCTCTTGAGCTTACACTCCATTGCCCTTTCCATTCTCGAACACCACTTATTTCTTCTTACCAAATAGAAACCCAACATCTCTTCAATTTCTCTTTTGTTTCTAAGGATATGAGAAAAATCAATGGGTAAGACAAAGTCAATGTAAACAAAATTATCAAATTCAAAGCAACTTAAAGAGTTTGAAGGTTTAGAGATGCTCATTTCACTCTTAAAGTCATCATCATTTGCTTCTTGACTTTGTTCCTCTTCATCAACATCATTTGCTTCAATAGGCTCTTCAAATACCTTTTTTGATTCTACATCTCCCAAATTCTCTTCTTTCTCTAATCCTTCTTCAACTTTACTCTCCTCTTCAAATTCTTCAACTTGTTGAAAATTGGTCAAAGCAATTACAATTTGGCTTACTTGATGCTCTAAAGCTTCTAACATCTTTCCAGTTGCCTCATTTCTTTTCTTGTCCTCCTCAAGGCTTGCTTCCATCATCTCAATCAAGACTTCTATAGATGACTTTTCTTCCTTAACTTGTTGAAAGTTTGCTCCCTCTTGGTTGTCAAAATTTCATCCTTGAATTGGTGGACAATTCCCTTGAAAACTTCTTTCATAGTTGTATAGAAGATTTACTTGGAAATTATCCAGTCCAACGAAAGAAGTATCTCTTACTTGTTGGTTAGGCATCCTCCACTTTTCTTGCTCCACAAGGCTAAGAATCGACACACCTTGCACATTTTGACCATCCCCCAAACTTGAACTAGGCAAGACTTGACATAAGCACCTTGATTCATCATCCTTATTTGTCTTGTCAATTCCAAAGTAGCGGGGGTAATTATCTCGGAGGATTCATTTTGAAGAAAACTTGATTGAGGATTTTGACCTTCATCACTACCTGGAGCACATCTTCTATATAATTCCAATAAGGAGTAATTCTGGAACGGAGGAGAAGTGTTGGTGTTGGGATTTGGTGGAGAATAAGTGTATGCTTGATAAGGATGGAATGTATTTGCATTGTGAGCTTTTTGCCATTCTCAATTTCTTCCTTGAGTGTAGTATTGAGAGCTATCTTGATTCATTTGGAAATTGTGGCCATAGTTGCTCTCACTCATGTAGCCTCTTGATTGTGGAGGTGGAATACTTGCACATTAATCCCCAAAGACATTTGTGAATTAGTTCCAACCATCCATTTAAAAGCTCTTCTCAAGTGTTACTACAATTCTTCTTCAACTTGCTATTTTTGGCTTTGATCTCCCTTCCTCTTCTCTCAAGGAAGTTTTCACGTACCTATCAAAATGAAAAAGTGAGATCAAAAATTTTCCAAAGCAAATAATAAAAAGTAATAAAAATATCTCTATTAATACCAATCGAAACACTCCTTCATTAAACCTCTAGCGACCATTACCTCCCCGGCAATGGCGCCATTTGATTAACTATTTTGTAATCGGGATGACCAATTAAAAAATTTATCGAACCACAAGGAGGAATGTACTAGTGTCTAAGCGATCTCATATTCATCATAATATTATAGAAATGATTAAGAAGGGGAGATAATCAAGAAATGACAATAAAATAAATGGATAGATGAATGGAAGATGGATGAATGAGCCAAGTAGATAGAGAATGAGACTAGCAATACTTAAAGTATGGAAATCTAGGTATCATGCAACGAATTCATATGTGTCATGGGCATAGACTAAGGGCCAATACTAGTTTACCTAAACTTCCTCTCGAAATGAATAGGATATTATCAATACATAACTCAAACGATTGGTTCTCACTCAAACAATTCCAACTAGGTACTAAGCTTGAAATATGAGTCCCTTCACACGATTAATCAACCTTTCAATCAAACCAATCGGATATCCTATGAAAGGGTTCTAAACTTCAAAGGATTTCTCAATCTCTTTACAATTTATAATGCACATGAAGTGTATGAAGAAATGATTAAATTAATTATCCTAAATATGCAATTGACTTATCAATCTAATCACATGTTTAAAACAACAAACCACACAAATCATCATAAACATCAAGATCTAAAGCATCAATGATAGATAATCAATTATCCCAATCAACACAATCATTCAATTGCAAATGCCCAAAATTATCCAACACAATTCATATTGTTAATCTCACAAAGGAGATTAGCTTCTCATAGTAACAAGGAATTCAACATAGATTTATTAGAATCCTTAAAAAAACATGATCAACAACAAGGTTTCAATACAAAGATTAGATGAAAACTCCCTTGAATGACTCCAATGGTGATCTTCTTCTTCCCTTTGCAATTCTCCTCTCTCCCTCGCTTCTCTAGCTAAATAGATGAAGGATTTGATGGTGGGATGATGATAGATGGGATGGCTAAAGAATGGATGAAGATGAATGTGTAAAATGGAGGAAATGGTGTGTGAGGTAGGTGTAAAAGTGAAAACCCTCGACCAATCTGATCTAAAATCGAAGTATGGGGTATTTATACCCCTTAGGAAGCTTCTAGAAGGGTTCTGATATGTTTCTGATGCTGCAGCAACACGACTCGTGTGCTGCAACATGGCCACAGAGTGGCCGTGTAGGTGTTTCTGATGTCAGAAAACGGCCAAGGCTTATAGGGCCGTGTTGCGTAATACGGCTCGTATGCTGTAACACTGCCGGCCGTGTTGGTGCAACCCTGTTTTTACAATTTTAATTCGGCTAGTTCTCCCTTGTTTCAACTACGAATTGAGATTTGTTTTTTCCTACGTCTTTCTTTTCGCGTTTAGGATCTATTTTTGCCTGAAAATCATACGTTTAAGCTCATTCACACACATCTCCATAAAAACATAAAACACAACTAAATAGTACATAAATACGGATAAAATAATACATAAATACACTAAAAAAGATACTAAAATCTAGGTGAAAATATCACTCATCACAGAGATGAGATGCCACTTCAGCCAAGCATTGTTGTTGAGATCTTTTGTGTGGGGGATCAATTTTATGGGGCCTTTTCCTCCATCTAATGGATTTCTTTACATCGTTTTAGCAGTGGATTATGTTTCTAAGTGGGTGGAAGCCATTCTCACTTGCGTGAATGATTCAAGTACTGTTTTATATTTTTCCCGTTATGGAGTTCCTAGAGCACTAGTGAGTGATGGAGGGTGTCACTTCGTCAATAAACTTCTTGAAAGGTGCTTAAGGATTATGAAGTTAAGCATAGGGTTACTACACCCTATCACCCTCAAGCGAATGGGCAAGCGGAAGTATCCAACCGCCAAGTGAACAAATTTTGGAGAAGGTAGTCGGAACCAATAGGAAGGATTGAGCTATTAAGCTTGATGGTGTTTTTGTTGGCGTTTGATCATTTGGTTAACGTAACCCGTTAGGGTTCCATACATTTCTAACAAGCAGCAGAAGCAAGTAAACAAGAAACGTATTACCTTTCACCATGGTATGTTGAAGACGATGAATTCTCGCCACAGCATACGCAGCATCACCGTTTTGGGCATAACTCTCTCATCTGATGTAGGATTTGAGTGATCTACACGTCAAAACGATCCTCTCTTCCGTGGCTTTCCGTCAGTATATCAGACGTCCTGTTATGATGTCTGTACGATTTTATAAAAATCGTAGATGGCGGACAGCACAGCAAACATCCTTCCAGTCTTCTGCTGTATTCCCAAGCCCAATCTCAACGTTGTGTGGGCGACGATCTTCGAGATCTTCTCAATTGGCTGTTCCCTCATCCTCCTCACTGTGTTAGGGGTGATTAACCTCATAGATTAGGGTTTCCGGACAGCTGACATGACTTATATATGAGCTACAGCAGGGACCAATAGGAGAAATTAGAGTTGGGCCTCCATTGGGCTTAAGTATCCAAGCTTAGCCCAAAGTTTATACTTAAGTCCAATAATAATAATATATTCCACTAAAATATTATTATTTCACTACCGTTCTAATCCCATAATTACGTTATGGGCTCCTTCTTATTATGAGCCCGTTAGTCTCCCCATGTTTAAGATATACAATGCCCATTAATTAATTAAGTTACTAACAACTCCATTAATTAATATCTCATCCAAGAATAGTACCACTCAACCTCATTATCATGCCGGAATAAATCCACCTGCATGATTTACATGATAATCCTTATGAGCTCCTCAAGGGGACATCATCAACCTATGATGGACACGAATTCCTTCTACAATCAACATCACACCATAGAGACAACACTACTTCCCAATACACCGAGTTTGTTAATTTAATACATGTAAATCTCACCCATTGATGAATCAAAGAAATACATACTGCCCTACGTGTGAGGTTATTGTATAGGGATAAAGAACACGAACATCCATAATAACTGAGATCAAGTTCTCCTATAAGTTAATATAAGTCGAACGATCTCAAGTGGTCCTGCTCAATATACACAAAGTGCACTAATGTGATTCTATAGCCAAGACAAGCTAATACCAAACCACATTACAACCATCCCGATAGAGAGTCCTCGTCTATTTCGGTTGTGAGTATCTGTTTATACTTTATAAGGAAACTGATAATATGATCTTTCGCGTGTTGTCACACAACATATTATTTACAGTATAAAGTAAGTGGACTATTGCATCGTGCATATAAATAAATTATAAGATTGATCATATGATTCTCATTTCAAATAAATTGTTATAACATTGTTCATACTAAAGTTAGACTTTTAGTATACAATCCAACATTTTTGTGGGGGTTCCGATCTGCTTACAAGACGGTGTTGGATATGTCACCGTATCAAATCATCTATGGGAAGCCGTGCCACTTAACCGTAAAGATTCAGCATAAAGCTTTTTGGGCATTGAGGAGTTTGAACTTGTCTTTGAAGGATCAAAATGAGTTGAGGATGACTCATGTCAATAAATTGGATGAGTTCAGAAATTGAGCTTACAACTCGGAGATCTACAAGGAGAGAATGAAGAAATGGCATGATTCAAAGATCTCATACAAGGAGTTCAAGCAAGGTGATGAGGTATTACTTTTTAACTCTCATTTGATGCTTTTCGTAGGAAAATTGAAATCAAAGTGGACGGGGCCGTTCATTATTCATAGACCCTGCAGAGGGGTGAGTTTTGAGCTTATAGAAAAAGATGGGGACATTATTGCAGCGAATGAGCATTGATTGAAGCATTACAAGTCGTTGGATGATGTTAGCGTCGTCTTTGAGGATACCTTGCACTAGATTGGTACCGTCATGACTCTCCGACGTTAAACATGTGCGCCTGTTGGGGGCTTTCCCTCCCATTTTATTGCTTTATTTCTTTTGTGTGAGTAAGAAATTTTTATATTTGACGTGCTTAATTATCGGCAATTACGTCTCTTTACAAACTTAGTTTCACTTTAGTTTCTTCTAAGTTTGGGGGGGTGTGATGTACTTACCTCATTGAAGCATTGATAGTATAATCTTTTTTTGTAACGTTTGTTAGGGGAGTTGATTTTTTGCGGCATATCAAAAATTTTACCGGTAGCGGTGTGTTGATTTTTTGAAATTTACCTAATGTTTTGTGGTTTTTGGTGTTGTTTTTGAGTTTCATATGCGGAGTTACTTATGGATGTCAAGTTTAAATGTTCATTTTTGAGCATAAAGTATGCAGGGGATGAAGAAAATTCAAGTTTGGAGCATCAAGGGGTTAGTTCGACCAGACATGCAGGTCGAACGCGAGAGCTCTCGTCGAACTGGAGATCAGAGACTTCGTTATAGGTCGATTCGACCAAGCAGTGGCGAGTTCGACCAGGTGTTCTACCAAAGGAGGACATCAAACTGGCAATCAGAAAGTTGTACAGAAGGGTTCAACCAAAAATATGATTAGTTCGACCAAACGGGTTGGTTGAAGCGAGGTAGAATTGCTAACCTAAAAGTTTTGAACAGTCAAGTTCGACCACGATGGAAGAGTTCGACCAAAGCACTTGGTCGAATGGTGGTCGAATCGTGATTATGGGTTGTCCAGCAAAGGAGTTCAACCATGTAAGTCGAACGGTCGAATCTGATTTGACCACTCGGATTGGTCAAATCGAGGCCAGGTAAGTCGATTTTAACCCCATTTTTCACATTCATTCGAGCACTTCACACGCCACCTCCACCCGAATTCATTCCGAATCAAAACCCCTGCATTCCAAACTCAAAAATTAGTGGATTTCAATCAGTTCTAACCATAATCCACACACATTTCACTCAATTCATCACGTTTTTGGAGCAATTTGTTGTAAAACTAGGGTTCGTCGCGATTTTTGAATAATTATCACACTTGTTCATTCTAAGCCATGGCCAGTTCAAAAGGTATGTTTTCTCAACCCTAATGCCCTAGGATTGAAGTTCTAATCATCAATTATATGCGGGCATGTTGATTAAACTAAGTTCTATATGGATTCATGGTGTGGTTTGGATTTTTTTGCATAATTTCGTATGAATTGTTGATTGGTTTGATTTTTATTAATTGAATTGAATTGAACTATGTTGGTTATGTGAAGTTATGAGGAATGTGAGTAGTTTGAGATGAAGCATGTTGAATTGCTATAAAAGTGTTTGAGTTTGAGTAGTTTTCATGCTGATTTGCTTGAATTTGAATAGTAATGCATGCTTGTGGCTGGTTAAATCATTTGTTGATCGTATTCATGATTGGAATGAGGGTGAATAAGCATGTGAATTGAATTGATGGATTGTTAGAATGGAGCATGATTATTTGGTTCGACTATGCATTGAAAAACTTGAAGTCTTGAGTATAGTTAAATGCAATAGTTTGGTTTTCCTTCCTTAGTTGTTGTATTAAAGTATTATTTTTAGGAAATGGAAAGGAAGCCGAGCTTCGATCCAAGAAAAGGCGAGATAGACCATCTCGTGAAGATGTAGTGACAAAGAAGCTAAGGCAACAAGAGCAGTTGCCCATGAATTTTAAGATTCAGATGAATGAATGGGATGAGATCAAGGAGAATTGAGGAGATGAGTCAGATAAGATTGTTCGAATGAGGTATCAAGATGATGGAGTGATGGTTACCATGAGCATTCGATACGATATCCTGTGGATGTTTGATCAAGTTGGAATTCGTCACTTAATGGAGCTGAAAAAGCCTACTTATTTCCTTGTGACTGCTGAAGTATTATGTTCGATTATTGTGAAGAAGAGCTAGAGCAACCTTTTATATGAGTGTTCATTTTAGCTTGGAGGTGAGCAGAGGACTTGGTCAGCAGAGGATTTGAATATCTTGTTTCAGACTCCTAGGGGGATTTCAAGGGCTGAGAATGGGTACTTCAATGCTAACAGATTCTGGAGAGAAATTTCTAGTAAGGATGTGGATTACAAGACTAGCAGTGCTCATGCTTCGTTGATTCAGAATTCGATGCTCCGATAAATGGATCGAGTGTTGAGCAACACACTGTTTGCTCGGTTTGAGGGAAGCTGTGTGTCGAGGGGAGAGTTATATGTCCTCTGTTGTATGCTCTATGGAGTGAGGTTTGATGAGTGTGTTAATTCACAAGTCTTGCGCCTGGATTTGTCCTCTGTTGTATCCTCAATGGAGTGAGATTTGAAATCGGTTGTAAACTGATATATATTGTGAAAAGGCATGAATCAGGTGTTGTTGGAGCTATTTGAGTGGTTTTTGAAGGAAATCGGAGTGGAAGTGTTGAAAACTTAAGAAAGGAAGTCGAAGCCATTCGATGGGCGAAGCAGGAGTGTGATTCGACCTGAAAGAGGTCTATTCGATCAGCCCTTGAGGTTGAATTGGCAACACAACACGAGCAGATGGTTGATTCGACCACGATAGGAGGATTCGACCTGGGCATTAGGTCAATCGAGGACGAATCGATTAGCGGATATGCCAATTAGACCTCGTCACATCGATTCGACCTGGACAGTTGGTCGAATCGAGCACCTGGGACTTACAGTGTGTTGATTCGACCTCCGATTCGACTTGTGATGGGCAATTCTACCTGTTGCTGAGGTCAAATCGATGCTCAGGTACTTACCATAATTTTTCTACATTGTCAATGTGTTTAAAAGAAGGCTTATGAAGTATCATAGAGAGAGAACTTGATCAAAAAGACAAGGAGATGTAGAGTTGAGAGGAGAGTTGATCGTCAATCATCCGAAGGGGCTGTGACAGAGGTTCCGCTAGAGATTCAAGTAAGATTGATCCAACTAGCCATGATTGTTCTTAGATCAATCATGGGCTAGAGCCATTTCGGTAGTTCTAGGGTTATGAAGGTTTCATGAATTAATTAGTCTTTCATGTGTAAACTCCTTACTTGTGGTTTATTTTATATAAGATTGCGCATTTTTTATCCATACTCATGGTTGTTTTGTGCATCAATAATTGTTGTGTAGAGTCTGAATACATAACGTGGTTATTGGTTGAGTGCGTTCACTGCTGAGCAGGGTTTTATGTTATAATTCTAAGTGAAGAGATTCCAAAGTCTTATTAGAACTATCTTATATGAATACTTGTTAATTGAAGATTTGGGTTAATAAGTAGGATAAAGAGTACAACTTTATAGTACCTATAAAGGGAGATCAAATCGGGTTAGAGTACTAAGTGCATTGGAAATAATTGATTATGATAGTACCTAAAAAGGGGGTAAAGTATACATCTTGCTCCGAGGATATTCAAACGTGTCATATGCATATTTACTTTGTCTATAGAGTGAATTTGCATGTTTAGTGATGCATCCATAAACCACAAGGCAGAGCCGGATACCATCCCATGAAAGATGAATTAATAAGTGAAACTAGATTACCTGACGAACTACCTATGATCTTATTTGATCACAACCTACTATCTCTTCTTCTTGTTATCTTTATGTGCTATCTTAATAGTTGTTACTCAATTTCTAAAACAAAATCATTATAATTTCCAACATAGTCTTAGTTTACTAGAATATAATTAAATTGATATTTATCCGTCCATTGGGTTTGATATATAACTTGGTCACCTTCGAAGCTACGATTGATATCCTTCATACTTGAGGATTAAATTTGTGTTGAGAAAACAACTATCATGTTTCTGGCGCCGTTGCCGGGGATGGTTTAAAATATATTTTTGTTATTTCTAGTTTTGTTAGGACTATTTTAATTCTTGTTTTGCTGTTCTAACACTTAATCTTTACAGGTGTATAGTCACAAGATCGAAGCAAGGTGAATTAGTACCATATAACCCTGAGATCGGAGCATCATCGAGGAAGAAAAAGAAGAAGAAGAGTAAGAATAAGAACGTAGAACCTACTATAGCCCTGAATTTTGGAGTTGAAGTGGACGAACCAAACCCGGAAATGACTGAAACTGTAGTTGATCCAAAGGCAGCAGCAGAGGAAGTCGACATGGCAGCGAATTCAGATAATCTTGCCATCCGTGAAGTTTACAAGAATAACGGGGCTAAACACTTTGGGCTTCTAGGAACAAGGGGGCTAATGCGGACTTCGATCTTCACCCCGCTTTTATTAGTATGATAGAAAGGAACACCTTTTTAGGAGGGACTTTCGAGGATCCACAACAGAATCTAAACAAGTTCTTGGGCTATGCAAGTACTCAAAAAGACGCAGAAGAACATGAAGATGCTCGGAAGATCCTTTTGTTCAAATTCTCACTTACTGAAAAGGCGAGAGATTTGTACGACACTATCAACGCAGCTGATTGCACTACTTGGGAGCAATTGAAGTTAAAGTTCTTGGAAAGATACATTCCACCTTCGAAGGTGTTCAAGATGAAGCAAGACATTAACTGATTTTCTATCGGTGGTGGAGAGAAATTTCATAAAGCTTGGGACAGATTCAAGGACATGCTTCGTAAGTGTCCACAACATGGGCTATCTAAAGTTCAATATATCAGCATATTCTACAGTGGATTGGACTGTGATTCACGTGTGTTATTGGATGCTTCTTCTAATGGAGCATTGCTTACCAAGTCATTCATAGAGGCCGATAAACTTTTTGAAGATATTTCGATGAACTCGAGAGATTGGCCAACTAATAGAGTGAGAGACACTTACGTCCTTGGAAAAGTGGCTAAGGTTGAACATGCTATGGTGAAAACAAGTAGAGAAGTTGAGATCATCTCTAGCTTGTCGAGTGTCAACAAGCTACTTGAGTACAACAAAAACAAATCAGCGATATATCTCAGCGCGTACCAATCATGCAGCAGGAAGTAATGAATGATGGAACATTCCAAGAGGAGTTGGAAGAGGCAAACTACACCATGAGTCATAGTATTCAAGGAACTAGGTACCCTAATCAAGGAAACCAGAACTATTAGGGGAACTACAACAATCGTGGTCCCCGGGTGGTTATCAACAGCCTAGGAGGATGGAGTTTTCATGGAGCAATTCAAACAATGCAATTCAAGCTCCGACGGGTGTTGATCCAGGTGTGAAAGTGGAAGAAGGGAAGCCGAGTTTCGAGGATACGGTGAACAGGTACATGGCTAGGAATGATGAAAGAGTAAACCATCTTGAGGCCAAGCTTGAGAAGAAAATTAACGATCATCACAAGGATTTATCTACACAAGTAAGGGACCTTACGTTGTTAATGGGAATGATGCCTGAAAATGTGAACATATTGACTCAACATATTGATAAAGTGAAGCTTCCATCTCAAAGTATTGAGAATCCAAAGTCTTGTCATGCCATTACACTGAGGTCGGGAACATAGTACGAGGGACCTATGATGCCGGAATCAAAATTGGACATGTCAAAGGCTCAATTCGACCTCAATTCGACCAACACTTCAGGTCGAATCCAACAGGAGAGGTCTAATTAGACGCCTGAACGTGATTTGGAAGCACCAGCGCCTTGATTCGACCAAAATCAATTCAATTCGACCTGTGGGCTAAGTCAAACCAGGATAAATTGAGGTCGAATCTACCCTTTCGGAGCATTTTGTTTTATCAGAAGCTTGATTCGACCGGCAGCAGTTCAATTCGACTAGACCGTTAGGTCGAATTGAGGTCTAATTGGAGGGCAGAAATCTTACACTGAGTCGATTTGACCTGGAGGACTTCAATTGGATCAGACCTTCTAGTTGAATCCAAGTCGAATCGGAGATGAAGGGTGAGAATCGTGTTCCAGGTGCGCAATTCAACCACTATGTGCCCAATTCGACCAGAGCACCTGGTCGAATTGAGATTGAATCACCCCATACTGCACCTGTTTCTTTGCCGAACACTCCTCATAATGTGAACATTACTCCATTGGTTCTGAATGAGCAAGATACTGAGATCATAGCAGAGAAGAAGTGGGAAAGAGCCAAGAGGTTGAGAGCTAGAAAGGATAAACCGGAGAAGGTCGAGCGTGATGAATGGGGTATCCCCAAAAAAAGATACCTCCGCCGTTTCTTTATAAGCTGGTTAAGCAGGGATTGGAAGAGAAGTTTAAGAAATTTTCAGATATCATCAATAAGATAAGCTTGAGTATTCCTTTCTCTGAGGCGATATTGGAGATGCCATACTATGCCCGATTCCTTAAGGATATATTGTTGAAAAAGAGAAGTTTGAACGGTGTTGAGATAGTGAACTTGTCTGAAAATTATATCTCGATGATCTAAAGGAAGCTGCCACTGAAGATGAAGGATCCAGGAAGCTTCATTATCTTATGTGAGATTGGAAAAGGGCCAGAACGACGAGCCTTGTGCGATCTTGGGTCAAGCATCAATTTGATGCCACTGTTTATCTTTTAAAGGCTTAGTTTGGGGGAGTTAATGCCTACAACAATTTCTCTACAATTGGCGGACAGGTCGATGACGTTTCCAAAAGGTATCATTGAAGACGTTCTTGTCAAAGTGGAGAAACTAGTCTTTCCTGTGGATTTTCTTATGCTTGAGATGGAAGATGACGAGAGTAATATCCCTCTTATCTTGGGGAGACCTTTCTTTGGTACTACTGGGGCCATGATTGTTGTTCAAAAGGGGGAGCTTAGGTTGCGGATGAATAAAGAAGAGGTCTTATTCAACCTTGACAAAGCAATGAAGATGCCTATGGAGTTAAAATGTCATAGTATTGATGTGGTGGAGGAGACTGTGAAGGAAGATATGTCTTTGATCTTGTCTAAGGATCCTCTTGAGACATACTTGATGGAGTCTCTTACTTATCCCACTACGGAGCTTGACGATCTTTCTAATGAGGTATGTATTGAATATCTTGAAAACATACTTGCTTTGAGTGATGACAGGTATGAATTGGAGAAGTCTAAGGTTGAGGAAGTGAAGTGGACTAGGAAATACTTGCCATTGGATAGAGAGCACTCCGATGGAAGAAAAGAAAGAGCAGCTGAAACCGTTACAGGAACACTTGAAGTATGCCTTCTTTGGTGACAATGGAAAATATCTGGTAATAATATATTCTTCCCTTGATGAAGATCAACTTGAGGAGTTGTTAGATGTTCTTAGGAAGTACAAGTCTGTGATTGGATGGTCTCTTGATGATTTAAAAGGTATTAATCCTTCATATTTCATGCATCGAATAAGGTAGTTTGATGAGGCAAAGAGTAGTATCCAAAATCAGTGGAGAGTGAATCCCGCGATTCAAGAGGTGATTAGGAAGCAAATCCTAGCGTGGTTAGATGCTGGAATTATATATCCTATTAGTGATAGTCCACATGTGAGTCCATTGCATGTTGTAGCTAAGAAGGGGGGCATGACTATTATGAAAGCCGAGGATGGAGAGAAAATAGCCATGAGGATTCCAATGGGATGGCGTGTGTGAATTGATTACAGGAAATTGAATGAAAATACATACAAAGACCACTTTCCTCTTCCTTTCATGGATCAAATGCTTGATCGTCTCGCAGGGTATGAGTTCTATTGTTTCTTGGATGGGTACTCGGGATATAATCAAATCATGATTTCCCCTGATGATTAGGAAAGACGACTTTTACTTGCCCATACATGACCTTTGCTTTTAGAAAGATGCCATTTGGATTGTGTAATGCGCCTGCTACTTTTCAGCGCTGCATGATGGCAATTTTTGATGGGTTGATAGAGAAGATCATGGAGGTGTTCATGGATGATTTTTCTGTATTTGGTTCCTCCTTTGATATTTGTTTATCTAACTTTGCTACTGTGTTGAAGAGATGTCAAGAAATGAATCTTGTCTTGAATTGGGAGAAGTGCCACTTCATGGTGAGAGATGAGATTGATCTTGGGCATCATGTTTCTGCCAAGGGATTGCAGGTGGATAGAGTTAATGTGGTGGCAATTGAGAATCTTCCACCACCGACCAATGAAAGAGAAGTGCGGTCTTTTCATGGACACGCCAGATTCTCTAGAAGATTTATCAAAGACTTATCAAAATACTCCTAGCCCTTGTCTCATTTACTTGAAAAGGATGTTCCTTTTTTGTTTGATGATGAATGTCTAATATCTTTTTAGGTTTTGAAAGAGACGCTTACTAATGCCCATATCTTGATCACACCAGATTGGACTCAGCCATTTGTACTTATGTGTGATACAAGGGATGTAGCACTTGGAGTGGTGCTTGGGCAGCTGAGAGAGAAGAAGTTCTGCGCCATCTACTATGCGAGCAAGACTTTTGATGCAGAACAAAAGAACTAAACTGTGACTGAAAAGGAGTTTTTAGTTGTGGTGTATGCATTCAACAAGTTTCGACAGTATTTGGTTGGCATGAAGACTATAGTGTACATGGATCATTCTGAGATTCAGTACTTGATGGAGAAGAAGGAAACAAAGCCAAGAATCATAAGATGGATTCTTCTACTTCAAGAGTTTGACATGGAGAACTGAGATAAGAAAGGTATGGAGAACGTCTTGGCTGAACGAACGTGTGTGGTTGTTGTACAAGGAGTGGATCCATGGTATGCGGATTATGTCAATTACATTGCCGTGGGTGAAATTCTGAGAGATCTCAACCGATATCAACTTGCTAAATTCAAGAGGAATGTTTAGACTTTTATATGGTATGATCCATTTGTTTATAAAATATGCACGAATTCTATCATTCGTATGTGTGTGCCCAAGATAGAGATGGAGAGTGTTCTCGAGTTTTGCCATGCACAACCTAACGGGGGACACTTTAGAGCTCAAAAGATAGCAGCCAAGGTACTTCAATCCGCTCTCTACAGGCCTACTTTGTTTAAAGATTGTGAAACCTATGTGGCGTCCTGCGATAGATGTCAACAGATGGGGAATATAAGTAGGAGAGACGAGATGCCGTTTCAGTCGAACATAGTTGTAGAGATCTTTGATGTGTGGGGATCGATTTTGTAGGGCCTTTTCCCTCGTCTAATGGATTTCTCTACATCTTTTTAGCTGTGGATTATGTTTCTAAGTGGGTGGAAGCCATTCCTACTCGCTTGAATGATTCGAGGAATGTCATATCTTTCTTAAAGAAGCATATCTTTGCCCGATTTGGAGTTCCTAGAGCACTAGTGAGTGATGGAGGGTCTCACTTCGTCAATAAACTTCTGGAAAAGGTGCTTAAGGATTATGGTGTTAAGCATAGGGTTACTACACCCTATCATCCTCAAGCGAATGGGCAAACGGAGGTCTCTAAACGTCAAGTGAAGAAAAATTTGGAGAAAGTAGTAGGAACCAATAGGAAGGTTGGGCTATGAAGCTCGATGATGTGTTATGGGGGTTCTGTACTGCTTATAAGACGGTGTTGGATATGTCACCATACCAAATTGTCTATGGGAAGCTATGTCACTTACCCATGGAGATCCAACACAGAGCTTTTTGGGCTTTAAGAAGCTTGAATTTGTCTCTTAAGGATGTGAGAGAGTTGAGGATGAGACACATTAATCGACTTGATGAGTTTCAAAATAGTGCATACAAGAATTCAGAGATTTACAAGGAAAGGACGAAGAAGTGGCATGATTCTAAGATCTCATACAAGCAGTTCAAGCAAGGAGGTGAGGTATTATTTTTTACTCTCGTTTGAAGCTTTTCACAGGGAAATTAAAATCAAAATGGATGGGTCCGTTCATGATTCATAAAGCCTGAGGGGGGACTTTTGAGCTTATTGACAAACATGGAGACATCATCGTGGCGAATGAGCATCATTTGAAGCACTATAAATCGCCGGATGATGCTTGTGTCATCTTTGAAGATACCTTGTCCTAGATTGGTACTGTCGTGACTCTCCGACGTTAAACAAGCGCATGTTGGGGGCTTTCCCTCCTATTTTATTGCTTCTTTTATTCGTGTGAGTAAGAAATTTTTATATTTGAAGTGCTTACTTATCGGCAATTACATCTCTTTGCAAACTTAGTTTCGACTATAGTTTGTACTAAGTTTGGGAGGGTATGATGTACTTACCTCGATAAGCACCGATAGTATAATCTTTTCTTCGTAACGTTTGTTAGGGGAGTTGATTTTTTGCAGCATATTTAAACTTTAATCAGTTTTTGTGTCGATTTTTTGCAATTTGTCTAATGTTTAGTGGTGTTTTGTTCCGTGTTTTGAGTTGTTTGCGAAGTTACTCATGAATGTTATGTTTTAGGATTGATTCTTGATGAAGTTATGCTATATTTTGGTATCTAATGTTCGTTTGTTAAGCTTGAAGTGTGTAGGAGATGAAGAAAACTCAATTTTGGAGCATTAATGAGCTAATTCGACCAAGGGGCATGGTTGAATCCAAGCTTTCAAGTCGAATCGGGGGGCAAATATTGTCCAGTAGCTCAATTTGACCTGAGGCATGGCAATTCGACTAGAGGCCCAGGTCGAATCAAGGTCGAATCGGAGCGTGAATCTTTTAAGTGAGCCAATTTGACCACGACTGTTTCAATTTGACCAGCAGCTTAGGTCGAATTGAGGTCAAATTGAGGACCTAAATCTTACAGTGTGTGGATTCGACCTGAGGCATTCCAATTCGACCAGGGAAGCAAGTCGAATCAAGGTCAAATTGAAGGAGAAAGCTGTCCAAAAGGTCAATTCGACCACGATGAATTCAATTCGACCTCTTCAACAGGTCGAATCGAGGTCGAATTAGGCCAGGTAAGTGAGTTTTTATTCCCAATTTTGAATCATTCGACCACTTTTGCACACTATCTCCACTCGAATTTATCAATAATCGAAGAACCCGTGCCTAAATTCTTCAATCCCAGTTGTTTTCGCACCAATTACACTGCATTCCACTATTTAATTCCTTCGATTTGTCGTATTTTTGGGCGAATTTAGTCGCAATCTAGGGTTTTTACAGGAATTCGAAGGAGTTCAATCACCTGTCGATTTTTAACCATGGGAAGAACAAAAGGTTTTTTTCTAAACTCAATTACCCTAGGATTGATGTTCTATATGTTGATTTTGGTATGGGTAAGTTGATTGAATCTGTTTTATTTGAGAATTCATGGTGATAGTTGCATGTGATGAACAATTTCATGTTAATACTTGTTTGGTTCGGTTTGATTGCTTAATTGATGTTAGAACCTTGAGTTTTATGTGAATTGATGGGTGATTAGAGGGTGTGATTGATGAGCATGTTGATATGGGCTAGAATTGTTGAAGTTGAAGTAGTTCATGGTGATTGTTCGTGTTGAATTACTTGAATTGATGATGCATGCTCGTTGATGGTTATGATTGAGTGATTACTATGTCTGATTGGTGTTGGAATCGTGGATTGAGTTTGGATGTGAATTGAACAAGTTTGGCTTGGTTTATTACGCATTGAAACTTGAAGTCTTGAGTAGAGTTGGATGCTATGCTAGTGAATTACTTGGTTCGTCTTCCTTGTTAGTTGTTATTGAAGTATTATTTTCAGGTCAAGGTAAAGACAAGGGCAAGGAGGTTGAGGTGCGATCTAAGAAAAGGCAGGATAAGCCTACTTGAGTGGATAATGTGACGAGTAAATTGAGGCTAAAGAGAGGTTGCCTACGAACTTCAAAATCCAGATGAATGAGTAGGATGAAATTAAAGAGAAGTGGGCTGGGGTGTCAGAGAAGATTGCTAGAACAAGGTACCATGATGATGAGGCTATGGTCACAATGAGGATCTGGGATGATATGATATGGATGTTTGATCAAGTTAGGATTCGGCATTTTATGGAGCTGAAGAAGCCGACATATTTCCACGTGACAGCTGAGGTTCTGTGCTCGATTATGATGGAGAAGGATCATATGGGATATCCTTACGAGTGCACCTTCCAGCTGGGAGGAGTGATGAGGACATGGTCTGCGGAGGAGTTCAACGTGTTGTTTCAGACTCCTACAGAGATAGCTCGGATGGAGAACGAATTCTTTAATGCCAACACATTTTAGCGAGAGATTTCTGGGGAGGATGTTGATTGTAAGATGCAGGACGCTCGTGCCTCGATGATCAAAAATCCGGTGCTTCGATACATGGATAGAGTGTTGAGCAACACGCTGTTTGCCCGCTCGGAGGGAAGTTGCGTGTTGAGAAGAGAGCTCTACGCTCTATGGTGCATGTTGAATGGGGTGAGGTTCAACGTTGGTTCATATTTCATCTATCAGCTGAATCGATTTAGAGTATACGGGTTTCAGAAAGTGAACATTGGAGGATTGCTCACGATCGTGGCTGAGCATTATCACATGGACTTCACCGGCATCACACCTGTTTGTGGAGAGCCTGATTTTGTTATGTTCTCTTGTGTGAGGGGAGGATTTGCTCACTTTCGAGATGGGGATTGGTTCTTCACGAGGTCCTAAGCCCTTCGATTTTATGTTTCCCTTCAACGTGAGTAACCTGACTACCATTCTGGAGGAGAGAAATATGTTGTTGACCACATTGGGACACACCGCCTTGTCAGTGATTGTTAGGATAAGAGGAGATTGGAGGACGGTGGCCTAGATGTACATAATGGGTATGATGGCGGAGCTGCAACAGATTGTTGATCAAGGTGAGCTCTGGCCATAGCAGCCACCACCACAACAGCCGCCACCACAGCATGGAGACGAGAATCATCAAGAGATGGATATTCCCGAGCAGCACGAGAGGGTGCCTCGCCCCATTCTGGCAGTGCCACAGCAGTAGAGGGCTGGACTAGATGATTATACACGAGAGCAGTTCCACTTGTTGAACGAGCATCTGGCCATGATCAGCGCAAATCAGTAGGAGACCAACAGGCAGCTCGCACTCGCTAATGCCAACTACGCCACGCTCAGTGATCGTTTTGAGTACTTGGATAGACACATCAGTGATCAACACCGGATTGTGGAGTGGAGGTTTGATGAGATGAGTGAGGCTGATGATGATGAGGATGATGCTCCGGAGGAGTAGAGCTGCAGGTTTTTGTGTTCTCTGATTCATCTCATCTCCATTCTTCTTTTTCTCTTTACAGGTTGGGGTGTGTTCTTGTGTGAGTGGCATGTACTAAATTGATATATTTGATCTTGGATGTGGATGGTGAGGATAGATTGATGCATGAGATGGGATTGTAGAGATACTTGTATGATTGATATATTGGTTTCATGGATTTTTGTGCATTCATATGTTCATGTGTTAATTTTCGTTGATGAGAGCATGCATAATTTGATAAGTATGTAGAGTTCTTGTGAAAATTGATCTTGATTATGTGCTTTGAGGAGTACGTAGGATTCTATTCACCATGTGAGGATTTGAGCATTTTAATCATGCTTGATCATGATAGTTTATTCTTGAGAGAATCATTCATATGAACAAATTCTAGAACTTGGCTTGGAGTCTTGTGTGAGACTTATAATTGGTGAATTACTAGAACATGATCTTAGGCCATTCTTGATTATTTAAGTTACTTAGCCAAATTTTACCTTTCCATTGATTATGTATGCCTTTGGTAGCCCTGTTTGAGCTTTAAAAGCTTTTTCTTTGGCAAGCCGAATAAAAGAGCCTTATTCAACCTTTACTTGAGCTTTGTTAAATACCCTATTGGTAGAGAGTTGAGGTGAAAAAGTGTTGCAAGCGGAAGAAGGATGGTAGAATGAGGTTGAGTAAAGTAAGAGAAGTGTATGGTTAAATCTTATCTAGGGTAGTGCCTGAAATTGGTACCCCGATTGCTGTTTTAAAAGGGTAGTGCCTACAACCGGTACCCGAGTTATCAAAAGAGGAATGATGTTGATGCAAGGAAGAGAAGGAAAATTCAAAAATTGCAATGCAAGAGAAGAAATTGGAGGAGATTATGTAGCCGAATGAACAAAGCAAGAACCTCCAAGGTAACTCTCTACTAGTATTTGAGTCACTTTATCTAAATTTTCCTTCCCTTTCTAAAGAGCCAACATTACAAACCCAAAAACAAGTCCTTTGTAATCCTAGTAATGAGTTGATTGTGAGTTGATTTTTGAGACCCTTGCCAAGCTTATTGTTACGCGTGAGTGTGGATTGAGTATGAGCGTATATATTAACCTTTTAAGTGCAACTAGCACTTGAGTGAGAGAGTAAAGACTTATCTTGTGATCTTGATGACTTAGTACTCCGAATAATAATATGATTGAGTGATGTTTTGCATGAATGATATGTATGATGCAGGAAATACTTGTCTTTAATTGATGGAATTGCATGTGTAATATGTGTTGTACTTGGTGATCTTCGTGAATTATACACGACTCCTTGGTTTGATTGCGTTGCCTCGGGACAAGCAATATGTAAGTTTGGGGGTTTGGTGAGTGTGTTAATTCACGAGTCTTGTGCCTGTATTTGTGCTATTATGGAGTGTTTGAAGGTTGAAATCGATTGTAAACCTATATATATTGTAAAAAGGCCTGAATTCGGTGTTGTTGGAGCTATTTGAGTGGTTTTTCGAAGGAAATCGGAGTGGAAGAGTTGAAAACTGATGAAATGGAGTCGAAACTATCCAATTGGACGAAGCAGAAGTGCGATTCGACATGAAGGAGGTCAATTAGACCAGCTCTTCAGGTCGAATTGGAGACACAACACGAGCAGATGGTGAATTCGACTATGACAGGGGAATTCGACCTGGGCATTAGGTCGAATCGAGGTCGAATCGATTAGTGGAGATGCTGATTCAATCTCATCACGTCGATTCAACCTGGACAGTTAGTAGAATCGAGTGTCTGGGACTTATAGTGTATTGATTCGACCTCCGATTTGACTTGTGATAGTCAATTCGATCTATTGCTGAGGTCGAATCGATGCTCGGGAACTTATCATATCCGTATTTTTACACCGTCAATGCGTGTGATCACCTAAAAAGCTCATGCCAAGCCCAGGAGACGTGATTACATGTATAAAAGAAGGCTTATGCAGTATCATAGAGAGAGAAGAGTTGATCGTCCATCATCCATAGGGGCTGTGACAGAGGTTCCGCTGGAAATTCTAGTAAGATTGGTCCAACTAACCATGATTATTCTTTGATCAGTCATGGGCTAGAGCCGCTTCGGTAGTTCTTGGGTTATGAAGGTTTCATGAATTAATTAGTCTTTCGTGTGTAAACTCCATACAACACTACTTTTTGGTTTATTTTATATAAAATTACGCATTTTCAATCCATACTCACAATTGTTTTGTGCCTCAATAATTGTTGTGTAGAGTCTGAATACATAACGTGGTTATTGTTTGAGTGCGTTCACTGCTGAGCAAGGTTTTATGTTATAATTCTAAGTGAATGGATTTCGAAGTCTTATTAGAACTATCTTATATGAATACTTGTTAATTGAAGATTCGGGTTAATAAGTAGGATAAGAGTATAACTTTATAGTACTTATAAAGGGAGATAAAATCGGGTTAGAGTACTATGTGCACGGGAAATAATTGATTATGATAGTACCTTGAAAGGGGGTAAAGTATACATCTTGCTCCGAGGATATTCACACGTGTCATACGCATATTTATTTGTGTCTATAGAGTGAATTTGCATGGTTTAGTGATGCGTCCATAAACCACAAGGCAGAATCAGACACCGTCATATGAAAGATTGATTAATAAATGGAACTGGATTACCTGACGAACTACCTACGATCTTGCTTGATCACAAACTACTATCTCTTCTTATTGTTATCTTTATTTGCTATCTTAATAGTTGTTACTCAATTTCTAAATCAAAACCATTATAATTTCCAACATAGTCTTAGTTTACTAGAATAAAATTAAATTGATATTTATCTGTCCATTGGGTTCGATATATAACTTGGTCACCTTCGAAACTACGATTGATATCTTTCATACTTGAAGATTAAATTGTGTGTTGAGAAAACGCCTATCAAGGTTCAATATGGGATCATACCTCATTTATCAGCTAAACAAGTTCAGGTTTTCTGTATTTCAAAGAGTGAACATATGAGGGTTGCTTACCTCGATAGCTGAGTAATATCATATGGACTTCACTGGCATTTTACCTATCCTGGAGGATCCCGATTTGGTGATGAGTACATGTGTGAAGGGAGGATATGCCAATTTGAGGGATGGAGATTGGTTCTTCACGAGGGGATCGAAGCCCTTTACTTTCACGTTCCCTTATGATTTGGGTGTATTGAATACTATTCGGAATGAGGGGAATATGTTGATGAACACCCTCGGGCACACTGCTATCTCCATCACTAGTTTGACAAAGGGTGATTGGAGGACTGTAGCGCAGATGTATACTGAGGGGATGATGGAGGAGCTGCAAAGGATTGTAGAAGAGGGGCGTTTTCAGCCACATCCACAACAGCAGCAGGAGCTTGGAGAGGATCAGGTGGATCCGGAGATTGGAGATCCACAGCCGCATGAGAGGCTACCACGACCCATTCCAGCGGTGCCACAACAGCAGTGGGCTGGTCCGGATGCTTATTTGCAGGAGCAGTTTAGGTTGATTCATGAGCAGTTTGCTACACTGAATTCGAACAAGCATGAGACAAATAGGCAGTTGGAATTGGCAAATGCAAACCTCACAGCACTGGATGGGAAGTACAACACGCTGCTGAATAACTATGTGGAGATAGATCAGAGATTGGAGAGGTTGTTTGCTCATGAGCGCATGATGGATAGGAATCTCACTACTCTTCATAAAGATGTGGATCGATTGCGCATGGAGATGAATGGTGATGATGAAAAGGGTGCGAGCAATGATGATGATTCTCCGGAGGAATAGGATGCATTAGGTTTTTATCTTTGTCTATTTCATCTCATCTCCCTTCTCTTTTTCTCTTTACAGGATGGGTATTTGTGGTGTGAGTGGCATGTACGTATATTGAATTCATTAGATGTTAGGTTGAGAGGTGACTATACTTGTATGGATTGTATTCCTATGAGGGTTCTTGGTTTAGTATGATGCATTCGTATTTTTCATGTGATAATTTTATTGATTAGAAGCATGTATGCTTGATAAGTATGTGAATTTATTGTGAAATTGATCTTTGTTATTTACTTTCAGGAGTACTTAGGAATCTATTTACTCGTGTGAGGATTTGAGCCATTTAAATCATGTTAGTTCATGATTATTTATTCTTGAGGGAATCATTCGTATGACCGTATTCTAGAACTTGGCTTGGAGTCTTGTGTGAAACTTATGATTGAGGAATTTCTAGGGCATGATCTTAGGCCATTATTGTGTAATCAAGTCACCAAGTCACTTAGCCAAAATTTTACCTTACCTGTTAATATATGTATCATTGTAAGCCCTTTTGAGACTTAAAAATCTTTTTCTTTGGCAAGCCTTGATAAAAAAAGCCTTATTAGACCTTTACTTGAGCCTTGTTGAATACCATATACATTAGTAGAGAGTTGAGGTACGAAAATGCTTGAAAGAATAAAAAGGTGGAAGCTTGGTTGAGAATTATGAAAAAGAAAAAAATATGGTTAAATCTAGTTTAGGGGTAGTGCCTGAAACTGGTACCCCGACTGCTTGGAAGGATAGTGCCCAAAATTGGTATCCTTGCTCATTGAAGAAAGATGATGTTGATGCTCGGAAAAAGAAGGAGAATTCAAACTATGAAGTTTATGAGAAGAAGATGGAGAAACAGACGAAGCTATGTGACGAAAAGCAAAACTCCAAGGTAATTCTCTACTAGTGAATTAGTTACTTTACCCAAATTCTCCTACCTTTTCCAAAGAGCTAACATTACAACCCAAAGACAAGTTCTTTGTGATCCTCGTAAGGAACTGATTATAAGTTGAGTTTTGAGACCCTTGCCAAGCTTATGGTTATGCGGAAGTATGGATTGAATATGAGCATAAACACTAACCTGTTAGAGTGTACATCTTTTTACACTTGAGAGTGAGAGTAAATATTTTTCTTGTGAGCTAGATGATTTTGTACTCTGAAAGATATTATAATTGAGTGATGTTTTGCATGAATGATGCATATGATGCTTGTAATACTTGTGTTCGATTGATAAATTACATGTGTGAGTATGAATTGTGTTGGTAGTTGGTGAATTTTACACTACTCCTTGGTTTTGATTTCGTTGCCTCGGGACGAGCAACATGTAAGTTTGGGGGTTTGATGAGTATGTAAATTCACTAGTTTAGAGCCCGAATTCGTGTACTTATGGTATGATAAATGGTTGTAACATTATGTGAATTGCTATACATGTTGGAAGTCACGAATCGGGAGTTTACAAGGCTATTTGAGTTGATTTTCGATGGAAAATGAGTTGGAAGTGATCGGATCCGAAAAGAAGAAGAAACAGGGGTGTGATTAGACCATGAAGGGGTCGGATTCGACCAAGAAAAAGGGAGTTCGACCAGCACCTCTAGTCGAACTGAGTTTCAAAAGTGCAGTTCGACCACGACAGGTGAGTTCGACCAAACTACTTGGTCAAACTGTGGTCGAACGTGAAGCCTAAACAGAAGCAGTGCCTATTCGACTAGGAAGCATTCAGTTCAACCAACACTCTGGTAAAATCCGTAGTCAGAGGCCAAGTTACAGACAGATTCGACCGGGGATTCGACTTGCATGGAGGAGTTTAACCAACTTGTTTGGTCAAATTGATGTTCGAAAACTTACCAAATTCGTATTTTTACACCTTCAGTGCATTTGTTCACTCAAAAAGTCCATCCAAGGCCCGTAAGGAGAGTTAACAACTATAAAAGAAGAGCTTTCGCAGGAGAAAAAAATTTCATCATCCATCCATCACCTAACCCTATCATCATCCGAAGGAGTCGTGAGGAAAGTTTCGTCTAGCGAGTTAAGTAAGATCATACCAACTAACCATGATTGTGCCTAGATCAATCATGGGCTAGAATTGCTCCGGTAGTTCTAGGGTTATGAAAGTTTTATGACTTAATTGAATTTTCATGTGTAAACTCCGTACAACACTACTTGTGGTTTATTCTATATAAGATTGTGCCTTTTTAATTCATTCTCACGATCGTTTTGTGCATCTTTAACTATTATGTAGAGTCTGAATACATCTCTTGGTTATTTATTGAGTGCGTTCACCGCTGAGCAGGATTCCATATTATAATTCTAAGTGAAGGGATTTCGAAGTCTTATTAGAACTTTCTTATATAGATACTTGTTAATTGAATCATATTCGAGTTAATAAATAGGATGAAGAGTATAACTTTATAGTACCTAAAAAGGGAGATCAAACTGGGTTAGAGTACTAAGTGCACGGGAAATAATTGATTAAGATAGTACCTAGAAATGGGGGTAAAGTATACATCTTGCTCTGAGGATATTCACACGTGTCATACGCTTGCTTACATGTGTCTATAGAGTACGCTTGCATGGTTTAGTGATGCGTCCATAAACTACAAGGTAGAGTCGGACAACAACACATGGAAAGGAAATTAACAAGTAAAACTGGATTACCTGAAGAACTACTATATTACTTACTTGATCACAACCGAGTTTTCTTGATTGTTTGCTTATTTACTGTGCTAATTTTACTTATACGTTATTTAGTTTCGTAACAAAATCAAAACCAATTTGCCTCATAAACTTAGCTAATTAGAATATAATTAAATTGATAATTATCCGTCTCTTGGGTACGATAAACACTTGGTCATCTATCGAAACTACAATTGATATCCTTATACTTGAGGATTAATTTTATGTGTTGAGAAAATGCCCATCATGTGTTCACCGCTGAACAGGATTCCATGCTATGATTTTAAGTGAGGGGACTCCAAAGCTTCATTAGAACTATCATATATGAATACTTATTAATTGAATTGAATTCAGGTTATTAAGTAGGATAAAGAGGATAATTTTATAGTACCTATAAGGGGAGATCATATCGGGTTAGAGTACTAATCCTAAGGGGAAATAATTGATATTGATAGTACCTAGGTGAAATTATATCTCTTGCTCCAAGGTTATTCACACGTGATACACGCTTATTTATTTGTGTCTATATAGTAGATTTGCATGGTTTAGTGATGCATCGATATTCCACAAGGCAGAATCGGACATTGATACACGAAAGAGAGATTAATGAGTGAAACTGGATTATCCTAGAGCTGCCTATTCTCCTACTTGATCCAATTTCGTATTCTTCTAGTGTTATTTATTTTAATTGTTATTTAATATTTTTGTTAGTAGATTAATAATTAAATTCACAACTTTTATTGCCACTTCGTCTTAATTAATTTAGTAAATAATTAAATTGATAATATGTCGTCCTTTGGATTCGATATTTAACTTGTTCGCTTGCTTAAGCAGCAACTGATATCCTTCATACTTGGGGATTAATTTTGCATGCAAAGAATATGCGCATCAAGTTTTTAGCGTCGTTGCCTGGGATGGCTGTTATTATTAATTTATTATTTCTAGTTGATTAAGATTTTTATTTGTGATTATTTATTTCGATCTAACCTTGAATTTTTCTGAGGTACTTGCGCACTAGGAAAATGAGAGGAAAGAAAGGAAGAAGTAACACACAAATATAAACATGACCGGAGCAAGGCAAAATCTGGATAATAATGTCGTACGTGAAATTTTTATAAACTATGAGATTGGCAACATGGGGTTGATAGGAGCAAGGGGGGAAGATGATGATTTTGAGATACATCTCGCTTTTATTAACATGGTAGAGAAGAATCCCTTTTCTGGAGGTTACTTAGAAGATCCATATAAGCACCTCAGAAGATTCCTTGATTAAGCAAACACTCAAAAGGGTGCTGGAGCTAGTGTTAATGCTAGGTGGATCGCCCTATTCATGTTCTCTTTTATTGATAGGGCGGAAGCTTGGTATGAGAGTCTTGATGCCACAGATTACACTTCATGGGACCAACTGCAGCAGAAGTTCTTGGAGAGATACATGCCACCCTCAAAGGTTTTCAGAATGAGGCAAGAAATCACCCAATTTGTTATAAATCAGGGTGAGAAATTTTATGAGGCGTGGGACAGGTATAAAGCCATGCTCAGGAGGTGCACATAGGATGTCTAAGGCTCAATACATAATTATCTTTTACTATGGATTGGATTATGAGTCGCGTGTTATTATTGATGCATCATCAGTGGAGCACTGTTATCTAAAACAGAACTTAAAGCAGAGAAGTTATTTGAATACATCTTTATGAATTCACGTGACTGGCCTGTAGAGAGAGATAGAGGATCATATGTACTTGGTAAGGTAGCACATGTTGAACATCAAGTGGTGAAGCCGAGTAGGAATGATGAGATCGTCTCTAGTGTAGCTAACATCAACAAGCTACTAGAATCCCAACAGAAGCAGATTGCAGAGTTGACATAAAAAGGGCCTAATATGCAGCAAAGAAGTGAATACTGTTGAAGATACTTTCAATCGATACATGGCTAGGAATGATGCAATGGTTGATCATCTTGAGGCTACTATGAACTCTAAGCATGCAGATTTATCTAAGCAGTTGAAGGGCCTGACTTTGATAATGAAGCAGATGGCCGGGAATGTGAATCAAGTGACGCAAACGTTGGAGAAAAGAAAGTTCTCGTCTTAAGGCATAATGAACCCGAAAGTGTGCAAACCTATCACATTGAGGTCAGGAACGCAGTACGAAGGTCAGATGATACCAGTGGGCGAAAATTGAGGCAAATTTAGCCTGCTCGACAACCGCTCGACCAAACTTGTTGGTCGAGCAATGTCTCACGTAACAGAGAAACAATGCTCTATTTTTAGTTCCTCCGCTCGATAAAAATCGACTCGCTCCACCAGATCACTTTTGTCGAGCAGTGGTCGAGCAGCCCATTGTTTATCTAAAAACTGCTGATCAGCGTACAGGTCCCTTGCTCGACTAAAATGGTGCCGTTTAACCAGAAATTCCTGGTCGAGCTGAGGTCAAGCAGCCTCTGTCGGGACTGTACAATGCAAATCCGCGAAAGGGGTACCTCGCTCGACTAATATACCCTCACTTGACCAGACCCTTCTGGTCAAGCAGTGGTCGAGCAATATCATACGGCTCCCATTTCTACGCAGTCATGCCTAGGAGGTCCATTCGATCAGTCATTCGAGTCGTGCAATCAAGAAATAAGGATGCCCATGGAGACTCAATCATGCAAGAGCATAGATGTGATTTCTAACTTGTTTAATCTTGATTTTAACAAGAAAGATGATTCTGAATTTGAATGGAAGATTGACAAGGAGGTGTCTAGACAGCCATGAGAGGAAGGAAATTTCAAGGATCATATACTTGTAACCAAGAAATGTGAGGTGTTGAGTGTAGACAAAAAAAGGGAAAGAAAGTACTTGGAGGAGAGGACGCGAGAAGACCTATAATATCTTAGTTCAACTAGATTTTTTTTAGAAAGCCCAAAACCTATTTATTTATTTTATGGCCCAAAAGGCCAGCCCTATCTTAGCCCAACTAGATTTTGTTAGAAAGCCCAAAACCTAATTATTTATTTTTGTGGCCCAAAAGGCCAGCCCAATTAAGCCCAACTATATTTTTTTTAGAAAGCCCAAATTTATTTATTTATTTATTTTGTGGCCCAAAGTTTCAGCCCACTTAAATGGCCTGATATATAATTATTAAGGCTAAAGTTAAAAAAAAAAGAGAGAGAAGAACGGGAGAAGAAAAGCAAAAGAGGGGAAAGAAGAGAGGAAGAGGAGAAACCCTTGTTGATCAAATTCTCCCTTACAACCCTCATCCTAGGTGGTTTTTAAGTTGTTTTGAGGTAAGTGGTGTGTGAATTAAGCTTCCTTCTTCCATGATTTTGTAATTTTGTGGGGTTTTTCTTTTTGGTATGTGGGTAATTTGCAGACTGTTCGAACTGATTTTGGCATAGCTATTGCCATCGAAACTTTGCAAACTTAATTTCTGTACGTAGCTGAACTCGTTAGCTTTCCGTAGCCACTTGAAACGCCTCAATCCGATTATTCTACAATTAGTTATGATTTTTCTCGTAAACTGCCGCTAGCTGGAAAATTTCAGAATTTTTATGTCGAATTCAAACTTATTTTTTTTATCGTTTCGTTTAGTTAATGTATTGAAACAGTTATATGGGATTGGGAACTGATGTTAAAGAGTTACATGCCATTTTTATTTAATATCGACTCATTCGAACTCGATTAGGATTTGTTTTTAGCAATGAAAGGGATGTTAACGCTAATAGTTAGTTATATTTAATTTGTCTTTAATTGCTCATCTCCTTTCTAGGTAAAGAACCATCGACGAAGGGCAAGGGACCGACTTCAGATTCTGGAGAGAGTTAATCACTTCCTTGTGAGTTGATAATTCGGGAACGCCTTCTCTTGTGGGAAGTGTGGACCCTCGATAAATGTGCATTTATTTTAGTTTTAGTTAATTGATAAGAAAATTATTTGGTATTATGTTATGTGGTAAAGAGCCTGATTGGCTCGATTGCTCTGGTTAGAGTCATGTTAGCCATTTTATGAGTATTATTGATTTCTGGTTATTCTTGTGTGCCAATTAAGACTCTAACTTGAGTCGTTATTTATCTTATGATGCACATGCATATGTATGCCTGGTACCAAGGTTAAGTAGCCCGAATTGGTCACGGTTCGGGTGAGTTGGAGCGACATTGATTAAGTAGCCCGAATTGTCGCGGTTCGGGTGAGTTAGAGTGACAACCAAGTTGTCCGTGATTGGCAAACCTGGGTGAGTTAGATCTAACAGGGCACCTGTCCATTTGCCAAATACTGATACTCTGGAGGGTGATCGTTAGATGGATCAGTCTATTATAGGCTCAGTCAACGTCACCGGTGTGGGACATGCATGTCATATATGTTTATATGTTTGATCATTTCAAGTATTCACGTCGATATTGAATTGTGAACTTTAGCACTTGGCGTATTGAGAAATAATATTAATGTGCATTTTATCTAGAGTAACGGTGACGGGCTTGGACTGTCTCTCGACGGAGAGCTCAGTTCGAGGAGGATATTGATTACCCACGCGTCTTTTATGTGATAACATGTTGTTTGAACTAATTGTGTTATTCATAAATGTGCACTAAGGTTTTTATTTTCATTAATATGTACACTGAGTGAGAATAATTATTGTGGGACGAATTGTGGGATTTTATGTTATGAACCGCGAGTGGAGTACATGCTTCGTATAAGGGTCGGGGTGACCGGCTTATCACCTCACTGAGCTAGTGGTTTTGCTCACCCCCCATCATTCTTTCCTTTTCAGGCTGTTGATATCATTTTGGTTGGAGGTTTGCCTATCGTTTGCTCATCATCCAATCCGTGTTTTGGGTACTTTCTCTTTTATGTAAATTGACGGATTCATTGGCGAGATTGTATAGTTTATATTTGGTGACCCCCTTGATGTTCTTTTTGGACCTTTGCGATGTTATATCGTTCATGTATATTTTCTTTAAACTAAGTTACACCGTTGAATTTTGTACCTTTGTAAATCCTTGTTGATACTTTATGAGATAATGTCCTCGGGTTGTACCCGTTGTTATCAGTTGTTCAGTTCTACAGGTACTTGATAGCAAGCCTTACGTTTTCTATAAACTTTGTGGAGTGGAATGCACCCATTCTGTGAAATTTATGGTTAACGTAGCAGTTGTCGCGCTTTGTCTGGGGTCGGGGCGTGACAACTTTCTTGGTATCAGAGCCTGGTTTTATGATTCTCATTCTTTTTGTGTCAAGCCAATGAGTCCAACTTTGTTTCTATGTCATCCTAAGGTATCGTATTGCCTTGACGTTGACCTTGCATTTTCTTTCCTTTCTTCCTTTCAGTCATTATGGCACCTCCAGTTCGAGGTCGAGGTCGAGGTCGAGGACACGCTCCTCGTGATCCTCCGAGTCCTCTACTCTCTTCTGTTCCTCGTGGACCTCGAGGACATGTTTCTTCTGATCATGTCATTCCTCCGACGGTTATGGACCCTATCAATTCTGATCATAGGGTGCCAGTTTCCCAGGTAGAGCAACCACGGGCCCAGTTGCGGGTTGAGCACATGATGACACCCGAGCAGTACCAATTGTATTATGATTACATTCGAATACATGGTGTTCCACCACCTACAACGGCTCATACAACTACGACTGTCGAAAGCAGTTGAAAACATGGGGACTTCGAAATTTGACGGTGCAAGAGATGCTTCTAAAGCGGGGGCATGGTTAAAGGAGATTACAGAGACCTTTGACACCTTGATGATTGAAGAATGTTATCGTGTGGTCATTGCGACCAAGCTGTTAGGCCCAGATGCACGACGATGGTGGCAGAATCTAAAAGAGACATCTTCGGTTACTATTACGTGGGCTATCTTTGTGGAACGATTCAAAGATCGATACTTCTCTCAGTACATCAAGGATCAGAAGAGAAAGGAGTTCTTCAACCTCTTTCAAGGCATTATGTCGGTCGTTGAGTACGAAAGCAAATTTCTGGAATTGCGAGAATTCGCTCCTGAGTCATATACGACGAGAGACTTATGCAAGAGATTTGAAGATGGTCTTAATTTAAATATTCGAGATCGCATCAAGTCCGGAGACAAGTACGAGAGTCTTGACGATCTCGTAGAAGAAGCCCTGAGGGTAGAAGGTTTAGTTCAGGCGAGACATAAGCTTGCAGAATGATCTCAAAAGAAAAGGCAAGGGAGCGCATTTCCAGGAAATGCATCGAAGGTGTATAGGGGTGTGGGATCTTCGCGTGGCGCACCAAGTTCGGCATCTATTAGTTTTCCTCAACCTCGGGAGCAGTTTAGTAGAGGCGGGAGCAGTGTCTCTGGATCGGTTGGTGAAAATCGCAAGTGCAAGAATTGCCTAAAATATCATGACGGCCCCTGTAAGGCTCCTCAAGTATGTTTTCAGTGTCGACAGCCGGGGCATATGCGAAGTTCTTGTCCTCAGCTTATGGGAACGAGCAGTCAGGGTTCTGGTCAGTTTCGTGGTAAACTAACATATTCTACACCCAGAGATACTCGATCTGCAGTTACCAGAGTGCCCGATGCCTCAAGCGGCCCTAGTACTCAATCACCTATGCAAGGAAGGAAGCAAACTAGAGTATTTCATATTTCCCAAGAAGAGGCTCGCTCAGATCCGAAGGTTGTGACAGGTAATTTATAATTTGAGTATTTTCACATGCTAAATCTAACCCCGCCTTGTTATGCCACTTGATTACGAATAAAACATTCGTAAGAAATTCTATCTTTTCAAATTTTTTAAATCACAATCTCACCTAATATTGCTTCTTTAGGCCATGTGTTTGTGGGAGACCATCAGGTCTACGCTTTATTTGACCCAGGTTCTGATAGGTCTTATATCCGAGATGATCTTACTGCGATCTTAGATTATCCTATCTCTCATTTGTCACCTGGAATCATCGTTCATACCCCTCTTGGAGAGCGTCTAATTCGTGATTCAGTATTCCTTGGTTGTCCATTGAAGATCAAAGATGTCATTTTAGAGGCTGAATTGATACCATTGCCTTTGATTGATCTTGATGTTATTCTTGGCATGGATTGGCTTTCTTCTCATCATGCAATTCTCGATTGCCACGAGAAGCTTGTTATTTTTCATAGACCAGGATTCTCAGAACTTGTTTTTGAGGGTAAACTTCAAACGAGATCCCTCTCTTTTATTTCAATGTTGACTGCGCATAAATTAATGCGTAAGGGTTGTGAGGCATTCTTGGCATTTGTCATCGATACTTCTCTTTCTGAAACTAAACTAGATGACATCCCAATCGTGAATGAATTTCCTGATGTCTTTCCCGAAGACTTACCAGGACAACCTCCGAATCGAGAGATTGATTTTTCCATTGACGTACTTCCTGGAATCACACCTATATCGATTACTCCATATCGAATGTCGCCTGCTGAGCTTAAGGAACTCCAGACACAACTTGGGGAATTATTGGAGAAGGGTTTCATACGACCTAGCACATCTCCATGGGGTGCTCCAGTTCTTTTTGTCAAGAAGAAAGATGGATCACTTCGTCTATGTGTCGACTACCGTCAATTGAACAAGGTGACTATCAAGAACAAATATCCTCTTCCAAGAATCGATGATCTGTTTGATCAATTGCAAGGAGCAACTGTGTTCTCAAAAATTGATTTGCGATCCGGTTATCACCAACTCAAGATTAGGGAATCTGATATCCCTAAGTCTGCTTTTCGAACCAGATACGGTCATTTTGAATTCTGTGTTATGCCTTTTGGACTCACAAATGCTCCTGCAGCTATTATGGATCTTATGAATCGGGTCTTTCGGCCGTACTTAGATAAGTTTGTCATCATCTTCATTGATGACATTCTTATTTATTCTAAATCGGACGACGAGCATTCTCAGCATCTAAGAATTGCTCTGAACATTCTCAGAGAAAATCAGCTTTATGCTAAATTCTCGAAGTGTGAATTTTGGCTTCGTGAGGTAAGCTTTTTGGGTCATCACATTTCTAAAGAAGGAATCTACGTCGATCCAGTGAAGATTCAAGCTATACTAGATTGGGAGCATCCAAAGAACGTGACAGAGATTCGTAGTTTTCTGGGATTAGCTGGATATTATCGACGGTTTGTCAAAGACTTTTCGTTATTGGCTTCATCTTTGACTAAATTGACTCGAAAAGGGGTAAAATTTGAATGGAGTGAAGAATGCGAGGAAGCATTTCAAGAATTGAAAAGACGACTCGTTTCAGCTCCTATTCTTGCTTTGCCAGACCCAGCGATTGGAGAATTTACCATTTATAGCGACGCCTCGAGACAAGGATTAGGATGCGTTCTCATGCAAGAAGGAAAGGTTATTGCCTACTCTTCAAGGCAATTGAAGAAGAACGAAGAAAATTATCCTACACATGATTTAAAGTTGGCTGCAATCGTCTTTGCATTGAAGATATGGAGACACTATCTGTATGGTGCAACTTGTCGGGTTTTCACTGATCACAAGAGCTTAAAGTATATCACCACGCAAAAGGATCTCAAATTCAGGCAAAGGCGATGGATGGAGTTGATTAGTGACTATGACTTAGTCATCGATTATCATCCTGGCAAGGCGAACGTTGTTGCAGATGCTCTGAGTAGAAAGTCTTCTACCTCACTTGCTTCAATTCAATCTTTTTATCTTCCTATGTTGGAGCAATTTAAATCTTTACACATTTCGCTCGATTATGAAAAGTCTAATGATTCTGCCTTAATCGCCAAATTCGAGGTTAGACCTACCTTGTTCGAGAAAATTCGAGAAAAACAATCACACGATGTTTATTTACAACAGATGATGGCGAAGCTAAATCAAGGAAAAGAAACAGAATATCAAATTCGGGATGATGGACTTCTTACTTTTAAAAATCGTGTTTGTGTTCCATCAGAACTTGATGTTCGTAGAGCTATTCTTGAGGAAGCCCATTCTTCAGCCTATGCTATGCATCCTGGTAGTACCAAAATGTATAGAACACTTCGGGAGCATTATTGGTGGCCAGGTATGAAACAGGACACTACTGAATTTGTATCAAAGTGCTTATCTTGCCAACAGATTAAAGCGGAACACCAAAAACCAGCCGGCATGCTTCAACCACTACCTATTCCTGAGTGGAAATGGAAAAACGTCACAATGGATTTTGTTTCTGGTTTACCTTGAACCCAAAAGGGTCATGACTCAATTTGGGTCATTGTCGATCGTCTGACGAAATCGGCACATTTCCTTCCAGTGCATACCAACGAATCTTTAGAGAAACTTGCCAAGTTATATGTCGATGAGATCGTGAGATTGCACGGAGTACCAGTGTCAATCATATCTGACCGTGATCCAAGATTCACTTCCCGTTTTTGGCCTAGTCTGCAGAAAGCGCTAGGTACAAAATTACTATTCAGTACCTCGTTTCATCCACAGACTGATGGACAGTCAGAGAGAACTATACAGACACTAGAAGACATGTTACGTGCAGTGGTGTTGAATTTGGGAGGTAGCTGGGATAAGTACGTAACTTTGGTGGAGTTCGCTTATAACAACAGTTATCATTCAAGCATTGGAATGCCCCCGTACGAAGCTCTGTATGGCCGAAAGTGTCGAACACCACTCTTTTGGGATGAGGTTGGCGAGAGACAAATCGAACAAGTAGAGCTTATCGAAGATGCGAAGGCAAAAATACAACTTATTCGAGACAGACTTAAGGCAGCGCAAGATCGATAGAAAAGCTACGCAGATAATAGGAGGCGCGATTTGGAGTTTAATGAAGGAGACAAAGTTTTTCTGAAAGTTTCTCCATGGAAGGGCGTGTTGCGATTCCGCCGTCGAGGAAAGTTGAGTCCAAGGTATATTGGCCCGTTTACGATCGTGCAAAGGATTGGTCGTGTCGCGTATCGACTTGAGCTACCATCGGAATTGTCGAAGATTCACGATGTCTTCCATGTCTCTATGCTTAGAAAATATGAACCAGATCCTTCGCACGTGCTCAAAGATCCCCCAGTTGTATTAAAGGAAAATCTATCGTACGAAGTACAACCTGTTCAAATTGTAGATCGCCGAGAGAAAATGCTTCGTAACAAATCCATTCCTATGGTGAGAATTCTATGGAGAAGTGATCAAATTGAAGAAGAAACATGGGAACCAGAGTCAGTCATGCGTCAACACCATCCAAATCTCTTTTCATCTCTAGGTACGTTTATGTTTCGAGGACGAAACTTTTTGGAGGAGGGGATACTTTATAATATCTTAGTTCAACTAGATTTTTTTTAGAAAGCCCAAAACCTATTTATTTATTTTATGGCCCAAAAGGCCAGCCCTATCTTAGCCCAACTAGATTTTGTTAGAAAGCCCAAAACCTAATTATTTATTTTTGTGGCCCAAAAGGCCAGCCCAATTAAGCCCAACTATATTTTTTTTAGAAAGCCCAAATTTATTTATTTATTTATTTTGTGGCCCAAAGTTTCAGCCCACTTAAATGGCCTGATATATAATTATTAAGGCTAAAGTTAAAAAAAAAAGAGAGAGAAGAACGGGAGAAGAAAAGCAAAAGAGGGGAAAGAAGAGAGGAAGAGGAGAAACCCTTGTTGATCAAATTCTCCCTTACAACCCTCATCCTAGGTGGTTTTTAAGTTGTTTTGAGGTAAGTGGTGTGTGAATTAAGCTTCCTTCTTCCATGATTTTGTAATTTTGTGGGGTTTTTCTTTTTGGTATGTGGGTAATTTGCAGACTGTTCGAACTGATTTTGGCATAGCTATTGCCATCAAAACTTTGCAAACTTAATTTCTGTACGTAGCTGAACTCGTTAGCTTTCCGTAGCCACTTGAAACGCCTCAATCCGATTATTCTACAATTAGTTATGATTTTTCTCGTAAACTGCCGCTAGCTGGAAAATTTCAGAATTTTTATGTCGAATTCAAACTTATTTTTTTTATCGTTTCGTTTAGTTAATGTATTGAAACGGTTATATGGGATTGGGAACTGATGTTAAAGAGTTACATGCCATTTTTATTTAATATCGACTCGTTCGAACTCGATTAGGATTTGCTTTTAGCAATGAAAGGGATGTTAACGCTAATAGTTAGTTATATTTAATTTGTCTTTAATTGCTCATCTCCTTTCTAGGTAAAGAACCATCGACGAAGGGCAAGGGACCGACTTCAGATTCCGGAGAGAGTTAATCACTTCCTTGTGAGTTGATAATTCGGGAACGCCTTCTCTTGTGGGAAGTGTGGACCCTCGATAAATGTGCATTTATTTTAGTTTTAGTTAATTGATAAGAAAATTATTTGGTATTATGTTATGTGGTAAAGAGCCTGATTGGCTCGATTGCTCTGGTTAGAGTCATGTTAGCCATTTTATGAGTATTATTGATTTCTGGTTATTCTTGTGTGCCAATTAAGACTCTAACTTGAGTCGTTATTTATCTTATGATGCACATGCATATGTATGCCTGGTACCAAGGTTAAGTAGCACGAATTGGTCACGGTTCGGGTGAGTTGGAGCGACATTGATTAAGTAGCCCGAATTGTCGCAGTTCGGGTGAGTTAGAGTGACAACCAAGTTGCCCGTGATTGGCAAACCTGGGTGAGTTAGATCTAACGGGGCACCTGTCCATTTGCCAAATACTGATACTCTGGAGGGTGATCGTTAGATGGATCAGTCTATTATAGGCTCAGTCAACGTCACCGGTGTGGGACATGCATGTCATATATGTTTATATGTTTGATCATTTCAAGTATTCACGTCGATATTGAATTGTGAACTTTAGCACTTGGCGTATTGAGAAAGAATATTAATGTGCATTTTATCTAGAGTAACGGTGACGGGCTTGGACTGTCTCTCGACGGAGAGCTCAGTTCGAGGAGGATATTGACTACCCACGCGTCTTTTATGTGATAACATGTTGTTTGAACTAATTGTGTTATTCATAAATGTGCACTAAGGTTTTTATTTTCATTAATATGTACACTGAGTGAGAATAATTATTGTGGGACGAATTGTGGGATTTTATGTTATGAACCGCGAGTGGAGTACATGCTTCGTATAAGGGTCGGGGTGACCGGCTTATCACCTCACTGAGCTAGTGGTTTTGCTCACCCCCCATCATTCTTTCCTTTTCAGGCTGTTGATATCATTTTGGTTGGAGGTTTGCCTATCGTTTGCTCATCATCCAATCCGTGTTTTGGGTACTTTCTCTTTTATGTAAATTGACGGATTCATTGGCGAGATTGTATAGTTTATATTTGGTGACCCCCTTGATGTTCTTTTTGGACCTTTGCGATGTTATATCGTTCATGTATATTTTCTTTAAACTAAGTTACACCGTTGAATTTTGTACCTTTGTAAATCCTTGTTGATACTTTATGAGATGATGTCCTCGGGTTGTACCCGTTGTTATCAGTTGTTCAGTTCTACAGGTACTTGATAGCAAGCCTTACGTTTTCTATAAACTTTGTGGAGTGGAATGCACCCATTCTGTGAAATTTATGGTTAACGTGGCGGTTGTCGCGCTTTGTCTGGGGTCGGGGCGTGACAAGACCGTTCTCTGTTCCAGTAGTTTAAAAGGTTACATCCGTCGTAACTCTCCGATGTCAAACATGAGCGCCTGTTGGGGGCTTGCCCTTCGATTTTATTACTTTAGTGTTTCTTTTGTGTGAGTGAGGAGTTATTATATTTGAAGTGCTCACATTTCGGTAATTACATCACTTTTCAAACTTAGTTTCGACTTACGTTATTACTAAATTTAGGGGGTGTGATGTACTTACCTCATCTTATGAGCAAAAAGGGTATAATTTTTCTTTTCGTTGGTTACTTGTTTGTTAGGGGGTTGATTTTTTATGGCATATTAATATTTTAACCGGTGTTGGTATGTCGATTTTTACAACTTACGTAATGTTTAGTGTGTTGTGTTGGTGTGTCTAATGTGTGGAGTTGATTAAATAGTCAATTAAGTCTTTCTTATAGTTTTCCTATATTATTATTAATGAATCTGTGATGATGAGGTGTGCTTGAGCTTTGATGATAGAAATAGGTAAACTGAGGCTTTGACCTAATCGAGTTGAACAACTCGAGGAGCTCGTGATCGTGTTGAGGATGAAAATCAGGTGCCCTCAATTCCTTATTCTAATTTTTATGTGTACTTTAAATTAGTAGGAGTGGAAAGATTGAATTTTTGGTGGTGATCCATGTGAGCTTATGTTGTGCCCGAAACTCATATGCTCTTGAAATTGATGAAGGAAGTTTACTTGTGTTATATTGTAATATGAAGTTCTATGTGTACTTGAGGGATATTGCTTACCTTGAAAAGTGATCTGTTACTTGTAAAAAACACATATGAGATTTTGAGCCTCGTTGATCACGTTACATAATCACATGATATTTCTTTATGGTGAGTATCATTCTTGTGCGTGTATTCTTGACTTGTCTCTTGTCTTACTTGAAACTAAATGTGTGTTAGATGATGGGAGATGATTTTAGGCCATCCTTGAAATTATGATTCACTTAGCTAAATAATTTTCTACCTAATGATGTTTATCCGTAGTTAGCCCCGTTGAGCCTAAGAACCTCATTCTTTGGCAGCCTACGAGAAATTACCACTTTGAGCATCTGAATTTTTTGAGCCTTGGTTGTCTTTCTAGAAGAGAATTAATAGTTTTTAAAGTGTGTTGATGGAGCTTTATAACAACTTGGGAAGGAATGAATTTGTGATGAAACAGTGATTGAGTTTGATAAAGCATCGAAGGAAAATCGTAGAGTAGTGCTTAAATCTAGTACTCCATGGAATCAAACATCCTGGGTAGTGCTTAAATCTAGTACCCTATGGAGGATGGGCGAGGTAATGCCCAAAACTGGTACCTCGAGAGAAAAAAGAGAAGGAAAAAAAGAAAAAATGTTGTGCTTGAATTGAAGTGACTAAGAAGAATGAAAGATCATGATGGAGTGCATGCTTGATTGATCCGAGTTTTAAGTCACTTATCCATATATTTCCTACCTCACCTAAGAGACAATATTACATCTAAAAGAAAAGTCATTTTTAATCTCATTGTCGAATCATACTTTTAGTGGTGGAGAGTTTGAGACTTTTTGCAAGCTTATGGTTACCATGCAATTGAATCGAATTTGAGCATAAACACCTTAACTCATTAGTGTACATCTTTTACACTTGAGTGCGAGTGATATATACTTCCCGTGAGAACATGTCAATGGAGCATTTGAATTGGTGGTGATTGTCTTAACTTGTACGCTATGATTGATTATTACATGTAACGAGAGTTACATGACCTAAGTTCAGGACAATTGTATTTTGAATATGGTATGAGACATAGTCCATGTTTCCCCGCTAATTTTCATACTCTCTCTCTTTATTTTTATTTTGTTGCATCGGGACGAGCAACGGGTAAGTTTGAGGGTTTATTGAGAGTGAAAATAAACGTGTTTTAGTGTCCAATCTAACACCTTTTTGATGAGTACTGTTGTTATATATTACACAAGTGTCTTATATTCTATATATGTGAGAAAAAAGTACACTTGAGGTGTTTTATTATGTTTTAGGTGAAAAAAGGGATCAAAAGTGTCAAGTTGGAGAAAAGGTGCAATTTGTGCAAGGATGCTCTGAAACGCACGTCCAACTTGTGAAAATTTTCTGTGTTCATGTGGAGATCTGAATTGAAAGTGTGATATTGGAAAGCCACAGAAGAAAGGGTCATTTTGGCATAAATAGCACCCCAATCGAATTCCAAATGAGAATCTTATGATCAAAGTGGTAACGTCGCGAAAGCTGTGCCGAACAGAACGGCTGTGCCACTTTACATGACTTGTTACATAATCAAATGTTGGAGTTTCTATGAGTTCCTTATATGGATAGAAATCCAAAGAAGATAGGATCACGTGAGCGCAAGGATTACTCAAATCGGAGGTCGGATGTGGAAGTTATGTGCGAAACGGTGAGACTGCGCAAGTTTGTTCGACCACGGGATTCCGCTCTACCAGAATCATCTTGGTCGAGCGGATGAAGTTTGGTTGACTGAAATGACCAAATTCTTACAGAAGGTTTGCTCGACCATTGCTCGACCAGGAGGCTTTGCTCGACTAGTGGAGGTTTGGTCGAGAAGAATGTCGCTGGTGATATTTTTGATAGTTTCGGGTTTCTTTTACCAAATTTGACGTATGTCTCAAGTAAAAGCCCATCCAAGGATTATAAGGCGAGCTTACAAGTATAAAAGGGGGTGTAGATCACATCATTATTCATCATATTAAATTGGAGAGGCCACAACAATACTACACACCACAAGGGGGATCACCCCCGACCATCATCCACATCCTTTCCTCCTTCCATCCATCACTTTAAAGATTCATCTGTTGAATAAAGAGGAGAACTAAGAGGAGAATTCAAGACATAGAATGACGCGACGATGCCCATATCTATGGTTTATTTCGTTTCCTAATTTATCTTGTAATTTTCCAGACATCCGGGTAAGATCTACCCAACACCCATGATTGTTCTTCGTAACATTATGGGCTAGAACCTTTTTGGTAGAACTAGGTTTGTGAAGGTTTTTACGAATTAATTAAACTTTCGTGTGTAAACTCCGTACAACACTACTTGTGGATTTATTTTATATATGATTGTGCTTTGTTAATCATATTCACGGTCATTTTTGTGCTTCTTCAATTGGTATATAGAGTCTGAATATATATATCTTGGTTGCAGATTGAGTGTGTTCACCGCTGAACAGGATTCCATGTTATGATTCTAAGTGAGGGGACTCCGAAGCTTCATTAGAACTATCATATATGAATACTTGTTAATTGAATTGAATTCGGGTTATTAAGTAGGATAAAGAGGATAAATTTATAGTACCTATAAAGGGAGATCATATCGGGTTAGAGTACCAATCCTATGTGGAAATAATTGATATTGACAGTACCTAAAAAGGGGGGTGAAATTATATCTCTTGCTCCAAGGTTATTCACACGTGTTACACACTTATTTACTTACGTCTATAGAGTAGATTTGCTTGGTTTAGTGATGCGTCCATATTCCACAAGGCATAGTCGGACATTGATACACGAAAGAGAGATTAATGAGTGAAACTGGATTATCCTAGAGCTACCTATTCTCCTACTTGATCCACTTTCGTATTCTTCTAGTGTTATTTATTTTAATTGTTATTTAATATTTTTGTTAGTAGATTAATAATTAAATTCACAACCTTTATTGTCACTTCGTCTTAATTAATTTAGTAAATAATTAAATTGATAATATGTCGTCCTTTAGGTTCGATATTTAACTTGGTCGCTTGCTTAAGCTGCAACTGATTTCCTTCATACTTTGGGATTAATTTTTCGTGCAAAGAAAATGCGCATCAGACATTCGTGATAAAATGGTGACAATATGTGAATATATATGTGCATAAATATTTACGTGCATTAATTTGGATATATATAATTAAATTATTTTATTTGTATAAATATATTATTTCTTAATTTTTAAGTATCACATGTCTTTTTGTAATAATAATAGTAGTAAGAAAATGTACACGTATGTGTTTTCATTTGTAAATGTATCATATGTTAGTTATTAATTATTGCACGTATATTCGTAATGGGTAATATCAATAATAATAATATATTTATTATAAATAGTAATTAATATAAATAGAAATTACTAAAAATAGTAAGTACTATTAATGTTAATTAGGGTTTGGGGCGGTGAACAACACCTCTCCATTTGGTATAAATAGGGGAATACCCCTTTAGTTGTTGTAGAGCTGTTCGCAATTTAGAGAAAAAAAGAGATAAGAGAGAAGAAAAAAAGAGAAGGAGAGAAAGAGAAAGAAGAAGAGAGGGGCTTGTCGGAACAGGAAGAAAGAGATTAGTTACAATTATTCATGAGGACTTTAGTTTTATCGCATTTTGAGTCCAAGTAAGTTGAAGTCCAACTACAATGTATAAACATGTGTGTGAATTATTTGTGATTAATATGTGATAATTATGTTATGAATTATTTGTGAACAATTTAATTACGTTATGAATTGTTTGAAATTAGTTTATGATACAAGCTGTGGATTTATGTAATTTGAGGAAAGTAGGTATTCATATGCAACACAATATTATTTTTATAAATTATTTGTGATAAAGTTGTGATACACGTTGTGAATCTATGAAATTTGATAATATCATTGTCTTATATAGTTCTGTGTGATTGGAAACAGTTGAATATAGATCTGTATGATTAGAGAAGATATTGTTTATAAGGATCTGTGTGATTCGAGATGAAGTTGTCATTCTAAAAAGGGATCCGTATGATTCGAGATGAAGTTGTTATTCTATAAATGGATCTATGTGATTGAGGTGAAGTTGTTGTTTTAGAAATGGATATGTGTGAATTGAAGTTAAGTTGTTACTTTATTGTGATTAAATATTAATGTTAATGTCGTAAATGGTTTATGATGCATATTTAATTTCCCAAGTTGCATTCCATGCATAATCATGAAAAGTGTTTTCCCCATAATTAATCAGATACTAATGGTGTGTTCGGCCATTATATGCACTCTTTTGATGGACCGCTGAAAATCTGTCCGAGTCATGTGTTGACTCAACGAGTCACTTGTCGGCTCACTTTTACTCAAGGATCGCGGACTCGGACGCGATCCGAGTCATTTGTAGATTCAACGAGTCGCTTGTCGGCTCACTTTTATTCAGGGATCGCGGGGTGATCCGAGTCATGTGTTGACTCAACGAGTCGTTTATCTGTTCATCTTTACTTAGGGATCGAAAAAATTGATCCGACACTGTTGAGCTCAATTGGGGTGCATATCATAAGTGTGTCGTGGTGATCCCGCAACGTGAACAATTTTCAAAATAAAAGACACCAACTAGAAAGATTAGGAAATAGGCGATAGAAAACTAAATGCATTTTTATGTACTGTCATGCATGATTTCTACTTACTGAGATTTTTGTCTCACTAGTTTATGCATTGTAGGTGAGTCTGTTGATAATTGAGTTTTATGATGTGATTGTGCAAGCTCTGGAGCTCATACAAGATTTTGAGCGGATGTACATAGATGACATCCTGTTGGGCTAGGCCGTAGGGTTTATTTCATTTCCGCTGATGTTTTGTTATGTAATATAATAAGTATTATCACATGTTTGTGTGGTTTGAAGTGGTGCCAGAAACCAGTTACATATGTTGAACTGGTATGATGTTTTGGTTATAAATATATTATGTGAGAAAAAAATGTATATAGGTTTTTATAATGATGATGTTTATGTTAATTAGTATTGGATTATAAGTTATGTAAGGTGGGTTATGTTAGAGTGGTATCAGAGCACGGTTTGGGTCCTGCAGACTGTCTATGTACATGAGCTCATTCCTTTGGAGCACGGCCTTGCATGTAAATGTTTTTTTCATTCTGTGTTGTTACATGTTTCATAAATTATATAGGCCATGTGGTGGAGAACTCGTTATTAGATAGCACAGATATGATAAGGACTACAGGTGGAAGTAATGAATGAAGACTACTCCTCGTTCACTTGATTGTGTTAAGTTGAATGATTATAATATCATACTGGGCATTGATAGGCTGTCAAAGTACGGTGCTACAATATATTGTTAGAAGATGTCTCACCTTTCAGTCTTTGGAAGGAGAACCGTTCACCTTTGTCGGAATTAAGAAGAATTTTAGATTTCTTGTGATATCAGCGGTTGTTGAGAAAGTGGTTGTGAGGGGTATCTAGTGAGTGCGATGAATGTTGAAGGACAACAATGTCGTCCTTAGTGATGTACCAGTATTTCGGGAATACCGTAGGTATTTCCAGATGATCTTCCTGGTTTACCACCAGACTGGGAAATAGAGTTTGTGATTGAGCTGAAACCATGAATTGCTAATATATCAAAAGCGCCATACAGAATGGCATCAACTGAACTGAAGGAATTGAAGATACAGTTGCAAGAGTTGCTAGACAAAGTTTCTCACCTTGTGGAGCACCAGTTCTATTTGTCCGAAAGAAGGATGACACATTGAGGATGTGCATCGATTATCAGGAGCTAAACAAAGTTACAGTAAGGAATAAGTATCCATTGCCACGCATTGATGATTTGTTCGATAAACTACAAGGTACATTTATCTTTCCAAAGATTGATTTGCGATCAGGGTATCATAAGTTGAAAATAAAGGAGGAGGACATTCCGAACACTGCATTCAGTACAAGATATGAAAATTATGAATTCTTGGTGATGCCATTCGGTTTGATGAATGCTCCAGCAACATTTATTGAGTTGATGAATAGTGTATTTTAGAATTTTCTATATACATTTGTGATTGTGTTTATCGATGATATTTTAATTTACTCTAAGAATAAGGAGGATCATGCGCTGCACATAAGAAATGTGTTAGAGATTTTGAAGGAGAAGCAATTTTATGCAAAGTTCAAGAAGTGTGAGTTCTGCTTAGACCATGTTGTTTTCTTAGGACACGTGGTATCGGGAGAAGAAATTTCAGTGGATCTAAGCAAAGTTAAAGCAATTCATGATTGGCCACAACCCTAAAATCCCACTGATGTTCGCAACTTTCTTGGGTTGGCAGGATATTATCGAAGGTTTGTTGAAGGATTCTCTAAGATCGCTTAACCATTAACATAGTTGACCAGGAAGATGTTGGCGTTCGATCATTTGGTTAACGTGATCCGTTAGGGTTCCATACATTTCTAACATGCAGCGGAAGCAAGTAAACAAGAAATGTATTACCATTCACAGGGAATGTTGGAGATGATGAATTCTCGCCACCATCCTGCGCAGCCTTACCATTTTGGGCATAACTCTCTCATCCGATGTCGAATTTGAGTGATCAATGCGCCAAAACTATCCTCTCTTCCGTGGATTTCCATCAGTATATCACACATCCTGTTCTGAAGTCTGTACAATTTTATAAAAATCATAGAAGGTGGCTGACAGCAGCAGCAAACAACCTTTCAGTCTTCTGATGTATTCCCAAGTCCAATCTCAACGTCGTGTGGGCGACGATCTTCGAGATCTTCTCAATCTGCTCTTCTCTATCCCTCCTTTTATTGTTAGGCGTGATTAATCTCATAGATTAGGGTTTTCGGACAGCTGAGATGACTTATATATGGGCTACAGCAGGGACCATGAGGAGAAATTAGTGTTGGGCCTCCATTGGGCTTAAGTATCCAAGCTTAGCCCAAAGTTTATACTTAAGTCCAATAATAATAATATATACCACTAAAATATTATTATTGCACTACTGTTCTAATCCCATAATTACGTTATGAGCTCCTTCTTATTATGATGCCATTAGTCTCCCCATGTTTAAGATATACAATGCCCATTAATTAATTAAGTTACTGACAACTCCATTAATTAATATCTCATCCGAGAGTAGTACTACTCAAACTCAGTATCATGCCGAAATGAATCCACCTGCAGGGTTTACATGATAATCCTTATGAGCTCCTCAAGGGGACATCATCAACCTATAACAGACACAGATTCCTTCTACAATGAACAGCACACCATAGAGACAACACTATTTCCCAACTCACCGAGTTTGTTGATTTAATACATGTAAATTTCACCCGTTGATGAATCAAAGAAATATATACTGCCTTACATGTCGAGGTTATTGTATAGGGATTAAGAGCACGAACATCCATAATAACTGAGATCAAGTTCTCCTATAAATCAGTATAAGTTGAACGATCTTAAGCGGTCCTGCTCAATACACATAAAGTGCAGTAATGTAATTCTATAGCCAAGACAAGCTAATACCAATCCACACTACAACCATCCCGATAGAGAGTCCCCGTCTATCTTGGTTGTGAGCATCTGTTTATACTATATAAGGAAACTGATAATATGAACTTCCGCGTGTTGTCTCACAACATATTATCTACAGTATAAAGTAAGTGGACTATTGCATCGTGCATATAAATAAATTATAAGACGCAATCATTTGATCATATGATTCTCATTTCAAATTAATTGTTATAACACTGTTCATACTAAAACTAGACTTTTAGTATACAATCCAACAGAAGAATGTGAAGTTCACATGGACGGAGGCATATGAACAAAGTTTTCCAGATGAACAAAGTTTTCCAAAATTAAAGAGACGGTTGACATCAGCATCTATCTTAACTATTCCTATGGAGGCAGGAAACTTCAAGGTTTATAGTGATGCTTCAAATAATGGTCTTGGATATGTACTGTTATAGAATGGGAAAGTGATAGCATATGCATCCAGACAGTTAAAGGAGTACGAGAAGAACTACCCCACCCATGATTTGGAGTTAGTCATAGTGGTGTTTACAGTTAAAATTTGGAGGCATTATCTATATGGGAAACGTTGTGAGTCTATACTGATCATAAGAGTTTGAAGTACTTCTTCACTCAAAAATAGTTGAACATGAGGCAGAGAAGATGGTTGGAATTGGTGAAGGACTACAACTGTGTTATCAATTATCATCCAGGCAGAGCCAATGTGGTTGCTGGTGCATTGAGCTGAAAGGCAATATAGAGTGTAGCTGCTATGACCCTAAAGCAGAAACCAGAGTTGCTTGATTTGAAAAGAATGGGTGTGGAGATCATTCATGAGGGATTGTTGGAAGCAAAGAGACAGTTTTGACACATTGACCAACTTTGATTGATAAGATTCGATAGGGGCAAGAGGTGGATAAGTGGTTTGATAAGATAAAGAATAATATCAACTCTGGAAAGTCTTCTGATTTCAATTAACAGATGATAGTGTGACTCATTCAATACCGTACTATGTACATCCAGGAGCTACTAAGATGTATAGAGATTTAAAGTCACATTATTAGTGGCCAGGGATGATGAGAGATGTCGCTCAATATGTGGAGCAATGTTTGATTTGTAAGCATGTCAAAGCTGAGCATCAGAGACTAGCAGGAACTTTGCAGCCTTTATATATTCCAGAGTGGAAGTGGGAGAATATCACTATGAATTTTATCACCGGCTTACCAAAGACAGTAAAAGGTCATGATGCCATTTGGGTTATTGTAGATCGATTAACTAAGTCTGCTCATTTTTTTCCTATTTGCTCTATGTATTCCATGGATCATTATGCCTAGCTATATATAAGAAATCATCAGACTCCATGGAGTACAACTTACCATTGTACCAGACAGAGACATAAGATTATTGTCAGCTTTTTGGAAGAGTTTACATAAGGCGTTGGGGACACATTTATCTTTTAGCACAGCATTAAATCCACAGACAGATGGTCAATCGGAGCGTACAATATAGATTTTGGAGAACATGCTCAGAGCATGTGTGTTAGATTTTCAGGGTCAGTGGAGTAAATTTTTGCCTTTGATAGAGTTCTCGTATAACAATAATTATCAGTCTATTATCGGGATGGCTCCATATGAAGCATTGTACAGGAGGAAGTGTAGATCTCCAGTATATTGGGATGAAGTTAGAGAGAGAAAGCTTGTGGGTCCAAACTTGATTCCTGAAATGACAGAAGCTGTAACACGGATTAGGGAGAAGTGAAAGTTGCACAAGATCGGTGGAAAAGTTATACAGATAAACGGAGAAGAGAGTTAGAATTTGAAGTGGGTGATCAGGTATTCTTGAAGGTATCTCCAATGAAGGGGATAATGCCGTTTGGAAAGAAATGAAAGCTCAGGCTAAGATATGTTGGTCCATTTACTATCATTGAGAGAGTTTGAAGTGTTGCCTGTAAGTTGGAGTTATCATCATCGATGTCTAGAGTACATGACGTGTTTCATGTGTCTGTGTTGAGAAAGTATGTTGCGAATCCAACTCATATTCTCAAACAGGAACCAAATGAGTTGAAAGAAGATTTGAGTTATGAGGAAATACCAGTTGAGATCTTGCAGCGAGAAGTGAAGAAGCTTATAAATAAAGAGATATTATTAGTAAAGGTGTTATGGAGGAACCAATTAGCTGAGGAGGCCACTTGGGAAAGAGAAGATGATATGATGGCCAAGTACCCAGAACTCTTCAGGTAAGTAAATTTCGAGGATGAAATTTTTGTAAAGTGGAGAGGATGTGATACCCGAGCTTCACACTACTCATGTGTCAATATAATTAATTTGTGTTATGTGCATTTTTATAGTTATGTGACAATTACGTGCTAATTATGTGGCAATTATGTGACAATTGTTTATACATTTTATCTGTATTTACAATTTTATTTGAGACATAAGTGATAAAATGGTGACAATATGTGAATATATATGTGCATAAATATTTATGTGCATTAATTTGGATATATATACAAAATTAAATTATTTATTTGTAATTATTTCTTAATTATTAAGTATCACACGTGTTTTCCTAATAATAATAGTGATAAGAAAATATACACGTATGTGTTTTAATTTGTAAATGTATCACATCTTAGTTATTAAGTATTACACGTATATTCATAATGGATAATATTAATAATATTAAAATATTTATTATAAATAGTAATTACTATAAATAGAAATTACTAAAAATAGTAAGTACTATTAATGTTGATTAGGGTTTGGGGCGGTGAACAACACCTCACCATTTGGTATAAATAGGGGAATACCCCTTTAGTTGATGTAGAGCCGTTCACGATTCAGAGAGAAAAAAAGAGAAGGAGAGAAAGAGAAAGTAGAAGAGAGGGGCGTGTCGGAACGGGAAGGAAGAGATTAGTTACAATTCTTCACGAGATCTTTAGTTTTATCACGTTTCGAGTCCAAGTAAATAGAAGTCCAACTACAATGCATAAACATGTTGTGTGTGAATTATTTGTGATTAATATGTGATAATTATGTTATAAATTATTTGTGAACAATTTAATTCGTTATGAATTGTTTGAAATTAGTTTATTATACAAGCTATGGATTTATGTGATTTGAGGATAGTAGGTATTCATATGCAACACAATATTATTTTTGTAAATTATTTGTGAAATAATTGTGATACATGTTGTGAATCTATGCAATTTTATAATATCATTGTCCTATATAGTTCTGTGTGATCGGAAACTGTTGAATATAGATCTGTATGATTTGTGAAGATATTGTTTATAAGGATCTGTGTGATTCGAGATGAAGTTTTCATTCTAAAAAGGGATTCGTGTGATCCATGGTGAAGTTGTTATTCTAAAAACGGATCTATGTGATTGATGTGAAGTTGTTGTTTCAGAAGTGGATCTGTGTGAATAGAATTTAAGTTGTTGCATTATTGTGATTAAATATTTATGTTAATGTCGTAAATGATTTATGATGCATATTTAATTGCCCTGGTTGCATACCATGCATAATCATTAAAAGTATTTTTCCCATAATTAATAAGATACTAATGGTGTGTGCGGTCACTATATATGCACTCTTTCAGGGACCGCTGAAAATCAGTCCGAGTCATGTGTTGACTCACCCCATTCAGGGATCACGGAGCGATCCAAGTCATGTGTTAACTCAACGAGTCGCTTGTCGGCTCACTTTTACTCAGGGATCACGGAGCGATTCGAGTCATGTGTTGACTCAACGAGTCACTGTCGGCTCACTTTTATTCAGGGATCGCGGGGCGATCCGAGTCAACGAGTTGTTTATCGCCTCATCTTTATTCAGGGATCGAAAAAATTGATCCGACACTGTGTGTGTCTATTGAGCTCATTTGGGGTGCATAAAATAAGTGTGTCATGGGGATCCCGCAACGTGAACAATTTTCAAAATAAAATAGACCAACTAGAAAGATTAAGAAATATGCGATAGAAAACTTAATGCATTTTCATGCACTGTCATGCATGATTTCTACTTACTGAGATTTTTATATCACTAGTTTATGTATTGTAGGTGAGTCTGTTGATGATTGAGTTTTATGATGTGACTGTGCAAGCTGTGGAGCTCATACAGGATTTTGAGCGGATGTACATGATGACGACCTGTTGGGCTAGGCCATAGGGTTTATTTCGTTTCCGCTGATGTTTTATTATATAATATAATGTATTGTCACAAGTTTATGTGGTTTGAAGTGGTGTCAAAAACCAGTTACATATGTTGAACTGGTGTGATGGTTTTGGTTATAAATATATTATTTGAGAAAAAAATATATGCAGGTTTATATAATGATGATGTTTATGTTAATTAGTATTGGAATTATAAGTTATGTAAGGTGTGTCTTGTCACTATCCAATCCGTTATAGAAAATACTAATGTACTGTGGCTTTGTCAACCCATGCTGAGGACATCTTCTGAGCCTGTCCTTTAATCTATCCCAAGCTTCATGGAACTTCTCTCCGTTATTGATCATAAACTGATGAATCTCTTGCTTCAATTTGAACACCTTCGAAGATGGCATATATCTCTCCAAGAACTTCATCTTCAACTTGTCCCATGTATCATATTCAGCAGAACTAAGAGTATCGTACCAATCACTAGCTCTTTCCATAAGAGAGCATTTAAACAGTAGGATTTTCCTTGCATCTTCATTAGTTTCTGCATCTTTTTGTGTACTTGCATAACCAAGGAACTTATTAAGATGTTGTTGAGGATCCTTGAAAGTCCCTCCCGGGAAGGAGGTGCTTTCATCAGGCTGACAAGCGTGGGGTGAAGATCAAAATATGCAGCAGTTGCAAGCGCTCCTAACAGCCCCTGGTTGCCCCCTCCATTATTATTTAAGACTTCAAGGATGGTAATTTCGTCCTGATTTACTGCTTCGGTCATGTTGATTGCTTCTGTTTCAAAATTACCTTCAGTTTCAACTTCAATCACTTCCGGATTCGTTTCTTCAACTTCAACTCTCAAATTAAGAGCTTCAGTTGATTCCACTATCTTTTTCTTGTTCTTCACCTTTATAGCGTTCCTCATTCTCGTTGATGCTTCTATTTCTGGATCAAAAAGTTTCAAGTTAGTTTCCTTCAACCCAGTGTGCATACACCTGAGAAAGATTCACAGTTAGAAAACAAAGAAACAAGAAGAAAGTAGTCTTAATTAAACTAGAACTAATAAACTAATAATAACTTGGCGTCCCTGGCAATGGCGCCAAGAACTTGATGGGCGTTTTCTCAACACACAGTTAATCCCCAAGTATGAAGGATGTCATTGTAGCTTAGATAAGCAACCAAGTTAAATATCGAACCTAAAGGACGGCGCATAATCAATTTAATAATTAACTAAATTAATTAAGATAATGCAATTGAGTTTGAGGATTTATTCATTAAACTACTAAGCATTAAATAACAAATAAAATAAAATAATACTAGAAGAATACGAAAGTGGATCAAGTAGGAGAATAGGCAGCTCTAGGGTAATTCAGTTTTACTACTTAACTTTCCTCTCATGTGCTGGCAAACTCTGCCTTGTGCACTATGCACGCATCACTAAACCATGCAAATCTACTCTATAAACACAAGTAAATAAGCGTGTAACACGTGTGAATAACCTCGGAGCAAGAGATGAATTTCACCCCCCTTTCTAGGTACTATCAGTACCAATTATTTCCCTTGTCTAGAACCTAACCCGATATGATCTACCTTTATAGGTACTATGAAATTACCCTTTTATTCTGCTTACTAACCTTAATTCAATTCAATTAAAAAACATTCATATATGATAGTTCATATGAAGCTTCAGAGTCCCCTCACTTAGAATCATAACATGAAATCCTATTCATTGGTGAACGCACTCAACCTACAACCAAGATATATATTCAGACTCTGTATACCAAATGAAGATGCACAAAACTACTGTGAATATAGATTAAGAATGCACAATCATATATAAAATCAATCCACAAGTAGTGTCGTATGGAGGACTTATAAGAGAGTTTAATTAATTCATAAAACCTTAAAACCCTAAATCTACCAAAACAGTTCTAGCCCATGATGTTGCAAAGAACGATTATGGGGATTGGATAGATCTTATCCATATGTTCAGAAAATACAAGAAAAATTAGAAAATGAATAAAACCCTAGATGTGGGTGTCATCGCTTCCTTCTCCGCCTTGAATCCTCCTCTTAGCTCTCCTCTTTATTCAACAGACGAATCTTCAAAGTGATGGATGGATGAAGGAAAGGATGTAGATGATGGTTGGGGGGTGATCCACCCTTGTGGGGTGGGTGTAGTATTGTTGTGGCCTTTCTCCAATTTAATGCAATGAATCCAATAAATAATTATGTGATCTACATCCCCTTTAATACTTGTAAGCTCTCCTTATGGACTTTGGATGGGCTTTTTTTTAGAAAACACAAAAATTCACGAACAGGGGATAAAAATCCCATCGAAATCAGATCTGCATGTCCTCACCTTGGTCGAACGGCAAGTCGAGCTGCATAAAGCAGTCTCACCGTTTCACGCATAACTTCAACATTCGAGCTCCGATTTGAGTAATTCTTGTGCTCACGCAATCCTATTTTCTTTGGATTTCTATCCATGTAAAGAACTCACAGAAACTCTAATATTTGAATGTGTAACAAGTCATGAAAAGAGGCACACCCGTTCTGTCCGGCACAGCTTGTGCGACGTAACCATTTGATCATAAATTTCTCATTTGGAATCCGATTGAGATGTTTCTTACGCCAAAATGACTCTATCTTCTGTGGATTTCCATCCATGTATCACAATTTCAGTATTGACCTAGACAAGAATACAAAAAAATTATACGAGTTGGACGTGCGTTTTTCAGCATCATTACACAAATTGCACATTTTCTCCAACTTTGCACTTTTGATCCCTTTTTCCACCTAAAACACAATGAAACACCTCAAGTTCACCTTTTTCTCAAATATAATGAATATAAGACACTTGTGCAAATATATAACAACAATTCTTATAAAAGGTGTTAAATTTGACACTGAGACACGCTTATTTTCATTCTCATCAAGTATACGCGTGCTCGGATAACTTCCTATGATCATCATAAAGAAGTTTGTACAAGTGATCCATGAATAAACTCATCCGATATGGAGGAAGGCCCAATTGCTAACGCGTAAGTTTACTCATATCACTTACAAACTAATAATGGAGTCCGCGGGAATTAATTATCTATCCCCTCTCCCACTTAGTTATTTAACACCGAGAGTATTTAACACATATATAATATTCAAATATAATACACAACCTAGCATGCTTCTAATAATAGCAATTAAAATCAAATAGAACATGCAACCACATATATAACAATAATGGACAAGCATAAAATTGAGTAGCTATGACTATGCGAGGTTCGACTTCGCCGGTGAGGTCTCAGGAATCGACCTGCCTGGATAGGTCACGTGTTTCAGGGTAGCGCACCGAAACTAGTACTTAATAGCCTTGCTACAGAGTTGAACTCGACTCGAGTGGCAACCATTACTAGAACTCAAGTCAAGCCAAATATGCATCTGTATGCCATCTGTCGCGACCAGAGCTTGAGTCGAGTCATCTCCAGGTCAGCAGCTCGATTCGAGTGCAAGTCCAGCGACGCGAGCCTTAAATTGTACGCCAAGGCATCCCACTGTGCCCACCCACACCATCGTCTGCCAGGGCTCAGTCCGATCACCACTACTCACCGCCGAACCTGTCAAAAATTACGCAGCCGCTAGCCTGTCTACCGTGCGTGAAGGAAGATCCGCGCGCGCCTGGCTCCTAAAACCTTGCTCGCATGATTCATTGTGTCGGCATCCTTCAGCAGTCGTGTATTACTGCATCTTGTTCCCCTGTGTGTTGTGCCAGACAGAACGCACCACCATCTCGAGGCTTTCTGAGCGGCGCTAAGCAACAACCAGAGATAGCCGACTGGGATTGGGTATAGACCCACTCGAAAAATTAGCAGGCTCGACCAAAATATGCATTAGACGTGCCCGAAATGACCAGTTGTGTCATGCCCCAACCCCAGACAGAACGCGACAACCGTCACATTAACCATAAATTTCGCGGAATGGGTGCACTCCACTCTACAAAGTTTATAGAAAACGTAAGGCTTGCTATCAAGTACCTGTAGAACTGAACGACTGATAACAACGGGTACAACCCGAGGACATCATCTCATAATGTATCAATAAGGATTTACAAAGGTACAAAATACAACGATGTAACTTAGTTTAAAGAAAATATACATGAACGATATAACATCGCGAGAGTATCAAAAAGAACATCAAGGGGGTCACCAAATATAAACTATACAATCTCGCCAATGAATCCGTCAATTTACATAAAAGAGAAAGTACCCAAAACACTGATTGGATGACGAGCAAACGATAGGAAAACCTCCAACCAAAACGATATCAACAGCCTAAAAAGGAAAGAATAATAGGGGTGAGCAAAACCACTAGCTCAGTGAGGTGATAAGTCGGTCACCCCGACCCTTATAAGAAACATGTATTCCCACTCGCGGTTCATAACATAAAATCCAACATTTCTTCCCACAATAACTATTTCTCGCTCAGTATACATATTAATGAAAATAAAAACCTTAGTGCACATTTACGAATAACACAATTAGTTTAAACAACATGTTATCACATAAAAGACGCGTGGGTAGTCAATATCCTCCTCGAACTGAGCTCTCCGTCGAGAGACAGTCCAAGCCCGTCACCGTTACTCTAGATAAAACGCACATTAATATTCTTTCTCAACACGTCAAGTGCTAAAGTTCACAATTCAATATAGACGTGAATACTTGAAATGATCAAACATATAAACATATATGACAAGCATCTCCCATACCGGTGACGTTGACTGAGCCTATAATAGACTGATCCATCTAACGATCACCTTCCAGAGTATCAGTATTTGGCAAATGGACAGGTGTCCCGTTAGATCTAACTCACCCGGGTCTGCCAAGCAACGTGCAACTTGGTTGTCACTCTAACTCACCCAAACCGCGACAATTCGGGCTACTTAATCAATGTCGCTCCAACTCATCCAAACCGTGACCAATTCGGGCTACTTAACCTTGGTACCAGGCATACATATGCATATGCATCATAAGATGAATAACGACTCAAGTTAGAGTCTTAATAACACACAAGAATAACCAGAAATCAATTCTCAAATAATTCACAATAAATGCTGTCAGATATCGAGCCGACAAGGCTCTTCAACATAAGTTAAAATCAATAATACTCATAAAATGGCTAACAGGACTCTAACCAGAGCAATCGAGCCAATCAGGCTCTTTACTACATAACACAATACCAAATAATTTTCTTATCAATTAACTAAAACTAAAATTAATGCACATTTATCGAGGGTCCACACTTCCCACAAGAGAAGGCGTTCCCGAATTATTAACTCACAAGGAAGTGATTAACTCTCTCCGGAATCTGAAGTCGGTCCCTTGTCCTTCGTCGATAGTTCTTTACCTAGAAAGGAGATGATCAATTAAAGACAAATTAAATATAACTAACTATTAGCAGTAACATCCCTTTCATTGCTAAAAACAAATCCTAATCGATTTCGAACGAGTCGATATTAAATAAAAATGGCATGTAACTACTTAACATCAGTTCCCAATGCCACATAACCCGTTTCAATACATTAACTAAATGAAACGATAGAAAATAAGTTTGAATTCGACATAAAAATTCTGAAATTTTCCAGCTAGCGGCAGTTTACGATAAAAATCATAACTAATTGTAGAATAATCGGATTGAGGCGTTTCAAGTGGCTATGGAAAGCTAACGAGTTCAGCTACGTACAAAAATTAAGTTTGCAAACTTTCAAGGGCAATAGCTACGTCAAAATCAATTCGAACAGTCTGCGAATTACCCACATACCAAAAAAAAAACCCACAAAATTACAAAACCATGTAAGAAAGAAGCTTAATTCACACACCACTTACCTCTAAACAACTTAGAAACCACCTAGGATGAGGGTTGTAAGGGAGAATTTGATCAACAAGGGTTTCTCCTCTTCTCTTTCTTCTTTCCCCTCTTTTGTTTTTCTTCTCCCGTTCTTCTCACTTTTTTTTTTTAACTTTAGCCTTAATAATTATATATCAGGTTATTTAAGTGGGCTGAAACTTTGGGCCACAAAATAAATAAATTAATAAGTTTGGGCTTTCTAAAAAAATCTTGTTGGGCTAAGATAGGGCTGGCCTTTTGGTCCATAAAAATAAATAAATAGGTTTTGGGCTTTCTAAAAAAAATCTAGTTGGGCTAAGATAGAGCTGGCCTTTTGGGCCATAAAAATAAATAAATAGGTTTTGGGCTTTCTAAAAAAATCTAGTTGAGCTAAGATATTATAAAGTATCCCCTCCTCTAAAAAGTTTCGTCCTCGAAACATAAACGTACCTAGAGATGAAAAGAGATTTGGATGCTGTTGACGCATGACTGACTCTGGTTCCCATGTTTCTTCTTCAATTTGATCACTTCTCCATAGAACTCTCACCATAGGAATGGATTTGTTACGAAGCATTTTCTTTCGGCGATCTACAATTTGAACAGGTTGTACTTCGTACGATAGATTTTCCTTTAATACAACTGGGGGATATTTGAGCACGTGCGAAGGATCTGGTTCATATTTTATAAGCATAGAGACATGGAAGACATCTTGAATCTTCGACAATTCCGATGGTAACTCAAGTCGATACGCGACACGACCAATCCTTTGCACGATCGTAAACAGTCCAATATACCTTGGACTCAACTTTCCTCGATGGCGGAATCGCAACACGCCCTTCCATGGAGAAACTTGCAGAAAAACTTTGTCTCCTTCATTAAACTCCAAATCGCGCCTCCTATTATCTGCGTAGCTTTTCTGTCGATCTTGCGCTGCCTTAAGTCTGTCTCGAATAAGTTGTATTTTTGCCTTCGCATCTTCGATAAGCTCTACTTGTTCGATTTGTCTCTCGCCAACCTCATCCCAAAAGAGCGGTGTTCGACACTTTCGGCCATACAGAACTTCGTACGAGGGCATTCCAATGCTTGAATGATAACTGTTGTTATAAGCGAACTCCACCAAAGTCACTTACTTATCCAGCTACCTCCCAAATTCAACATAACTGCACATAGCATGTCTTCTAGTGTCTGTATAGTTCTCTCTGACTGTCCATCAGTCTGTGGATGAAACGAGGTACTGAATAGTAATTCCGTACCTAGCGCTTTCTGCATACTAGGCCAAAAATAGGAAGTGAATCTTGGATCACGGTCATATATGATTGACACTGGTACTCCGTGCAATCTAACGATCTCATTGACATATAACTTGGCAAGTTTCTCTAAAGATTCGTTGGTATGCACTGGAAGGAAATGTGCCAATTTTGTCAGACGATCGACAATGACCCAAATTGAGTCATGACCCTTTTGGGTTTGAGGTAAACCAGAAACAAAATCCATTGTGACGTTTTCCTATTTCCACTTAGGAATAGGTAGTGGTTGAAGCATGCCGGCTGGTTTTTGGTGTTCCGTTTTAATCTGTTGGGATGATAAGCACTTTGATACAAATACAGCAATGCCCCGTTTCATACCCTGGCCACCAATAATTCTCTCGAAGTGTTCTGTAAATTTTGGTACTACCAGGATGCATAGCATAGGCTGAAGAATGGGCTTCCTCAAGAATAGCTCTACGAACATCAAGTTCTGATAGAACACAAACACGATTTTTAAAAGTAAGAAGTCCATCATCCCGAATTTGAAATTTTGTTTCTTTTCCTTGATTTAGCTTCGCCATCTTCTGTTGTAAATGAACATCGTGTGATTGTCTTTCTCGAATTTGCTCGAACAAGGTAGGTCTAACCTCGAATTTGGCGATTAATGCAGAATCATTAGACTTTTCACAATCGAGCGAAATGTGTAAAGATTTAAATTGCTCCAACATAGGAAGATAAAAGATTGAATCGAAGCAAGTGAGGTAGAAAGACTTTCTACTCAGAGCATTTGTAACAACGTTTGCCTTGCCAGGATGATAATCAATGACTAAGTCATAGTCACTAATCAACTCCATCCATCGCCTTTGCCTGAGGTTGAGCTCCTTTTGCGTGGTGATATACTTTAAGCTCTTGTGATCAGTGAAAACCCGACAAGTTGCACTGTACAGATAGTGCCTCCAGATCTTCAATGCAAAGACGATTGCGGCCAACTCTAAATCATGTGTAGGATAATTTTCTTCGTTCTTCTTCAATTGCCTTAAAGCGTAGGCAATAACCTTTCCTTCTTGCATGAGAACGCATCATAATCCTTGTCTCGAGACGTCACTATAAATGGTAAATTCTTCAATCGCTGGGTCTGGCAAAGCAAGAATAGGAGCTGAAACGAGTCGTCTTTTCAATTCTTGAAATGCTTCCTTGCATTCTTCACTCCATTCAAATTTTACCTCTTTCTGAGTCAATTTAGTCAAAGATGAAGCTAATAACGAAAAGTCTTTGACAAACCGTCGATAATATCCAGCTAATCCCAGAAAACTACGAATCTCTGTCACGTTCTTTGGACGCTCCCAATCTAGTATAGCTTGAATCTTCACTGGATCGACGTAGATTCCTTCTTTAGAAATGTGATGACCCAAAAAGCATACCTCACGAAGCCAAAATTCACACTTCGAGAATTTAGCATAAAGTTGATTTTTTCTGAGAATGTTCAGAGCAATTCTTAGATGATGAGAATGCTCATCGTCCGATTTAGAATAAATAAGAATGTCATCAATGAAGATGATGACAAACTTCTCTAAGTACGGCCGAAAGACCTGATTCATAAGATCCATAAAAGCTGCAGGAGCATTTGTGAGTCCAAAAGGCATAACACAGAATTCAAAATGACCGTTATCAGATTCTTTAATCTTGAGTTGGTGATAACCGGATCGCAAATCAATTTTTGAGAACACAGTTGCTCCTTGCAATTGATCAAACAGATCATCGATTCTTGGAAGACGATATTTGTTCTTAATTGTCACCTTGTTCAATTGACGTAGTTGACACATAGGCGAAGTGATCCATCTTTCTTCTTGACAAAAAGAACTGGAGCACCCCACGGAGATGTGCTAGGTCGTATGAACCCCTTCTCCAATAATTCCCAAGTTGTGTCTGGAGTTCCCTGAGCTACGCAGGCGACATTCGATATGGAGTAATCGATTTAGGTGTGATTCCAGGAAGTACGTCAATGGAAAAATCAATCTCTCGATTCGGAGGTTGTTCTGGTAAGTCTTCGGGAAAGACATCAGGAAATTCATTCACGATCGGGATGTCATCTAGTTTAGTTTCAGAAAGAGAAATATCGATGACAAATGCCAAGAATGCCTCACAACCCTTATGCATTAATTTATGCACAGTCAACATTTAAATAAAAGAGAGGGATCTCATTTAAAGTTTACCTTCAAAAACAAGTTCTGAGAATCCTGGTCTACAAAAAATAACAAGCTTCTCTTGGCAGTCGAGAATTGCATGATGAGAAGAAAGCCAATCCATGCCAACAATAACATCAAGATCAATCAAAGGCAATGGTATCAATTCAGCCTCTAGAAGGACATCTTTGATCTTCAATGGACAACCAAGGAATACCGAATCACGAATTAGACGCTCTCCAAGAGGGGTATGAACGATGATTCCAGGTGACAAATGAGAGATAGGATAATCTATGATCGCAGTAAGATCATTCCGGATATAAGACCTATCAGAACCTGGGTCAAATAAAGTGTAGACCTAATGGTCTCCCACAAACACATGGCCTAAAGAAGCAATATTAGGTGAGATTGTGATTTAAAAATTCAAAAAGATAGAATTTCTTATGAATGTTTTATTCGTAATCAAGTGGCATAACAAGGCAGGGTTGGATCTAGCATGTGAAAATACTCAGATTATAAATTACCTGTCACAACCTTCGGATCTGAGCGAGCCTTTTCCTGGGAAATATGAAATACTCTAGTTTGCTTCCTTCCTTGCATATATGATTGAGTACTAGGGCCGCTTGAGGCGTCGGTCACTCTGGTAGCTGCAGATCGAGTATCTCTGTGTGTAGAATATGTTAGTTTACCACGAAGTTGACCAGAACCCTAACTGCTCGCCCTCATAAGCTGAGGACAAGAACTTCGCATATGCCCCGGCTGTCGACACTGAAAACATATTTGAGGAGCCTTACAGGGGCAGTCGTGATATTTTAAGCAATTCTGGCACTTGCAATTTTCACCAACCGATCCCGAGACATTGCTCCCGCCTCTACTAAACTGCTCCCGAGGTTGAGAAAAACTAATAGATACCGAACTTGGTGCGCCACGCGAAGATCCCACACACCTATACACCTTCGATGCATTTCCTGGAAATACACTCCCTTGCCTTTTCTTTTGAGATCGTTCTACAAGCTTATGTCTCGCCTGAACTAAACCTTCTACCCTCAGGGCTTCTTCTACAAGATCGTCAAGACTCTCGTACTTGTCTCCGGACTTGATGCGATCTCGAATATTTAAATTAAGACCATCTTCAAATCTCTTGCATAAGTTTCTCGTCGTATATGACTCAGGAGCGAATTCTTGCAATTCCAGAAATTTGCTTTCGTACTCCACGACCGACATAATGCCTTGAAAGAGGTTGAAGAACTCCTTTCTCTTCTGATACTTGATGTAATGAGAGAAGTATCGATCTTTGAATCGTTCCACAAAGATAGCCCACGTAATAGTAACCGAAGATGTCTTTTTTAGATTTTGCCACAATCGTCGTGCATCTAGGCCTAACAGCTTGGTCGCAATGACCACACGATAACATTCTTCAATCATCAAGGTGTCAAAGGTCTCTGTAATCTCCTTTAACCATGCCCCCATTTTAGAAGCATCTCTTGCACCGTCAAATTTCGAAGTCCCCATGTTTTCAACTGCTTTCACCCAATCAGGTATAAAAAGTGGACCTCGAGAAGTAGAACCTCCTAAAGCCATTTCTGGAGTAAAAACTGGTACATTAGTTGTAGGTCGAATCGATTCATTAGCACGAAGAACCTCTTCAGCGACAGTCGTAGTCGTATGAGCCGTTGTAGGTGGTGGAACACCATGTATTCGAATGTGATCATAATACAATTGGTGCTGCTCGGGTGTCATCATGTGCTCTACCTGAGAAACTGGCACCCTATGATCAGAATTGATAGGGTCCGTAATCGTCGGAGGAACGACATGATTAGAAGAAACATGTCCTCGAGGTCCACGAGGAACAGAAGAGAGTAGAGGACTCAGAGGATCACGAGGAGCGTGTCCTCGATCTCGACGACGAACTGGAGGTGCCATAATGACTGAAAGGAAGAAAGGAAAGAAAATGCAAGGTCAACGTCAAGGCAATACGATACCTTAGGATGTCATAGAAACAAAGTTAGACCCATTGGCTCGACTCAAAAAGAATGAGAATCATAAAACCAGGCTCTGATACCAAGAAAGTTGTCACGCCCCGACCCCAGACAGAACGCGACAACCGCCACGTTAACCATAAATTTCGTGGAATGGGTGCACTCCACTCCACAAAGTTTATAGAAAACGTAAGGCTTGCTTTCAAGTACCTGTAGAACTGAACAACTGATAACAACGTGTACAACCCGAGGACATCATCTCATAATGTATCAATAAGGATTTACAAAGGTACAAAATACAACGATGTAACTTAGTTTAAAGAAAATATACGTGAATAATATAACATCGTGAGAGTACCGAAAATCAAGGGGGTCACCAAATATAAACTATACAATCTCGCCAATGAATCCGTCAATTTACATAAAAGAGAAAGTACCCAAAACACTGATTGGATGACGAGCAAACGATAGGCAAACCTCCAACCAAAACGATATCAACAGCCTGAAAAGGAAAGAATGATGGGGGTGAGCAAAACCACTAGCTAAGTGAGGTGATAAGCCGGTCACCCGGACCCTTATACGAAGCATGTATTCCCACTGACAGTTCATAACATAAAATCCCACATTTCATCCCACAAAAACTATTTCTCGCTCAGTATACATATTAATGAAAATAAAAACCTTAGTGCACATTTACGAATAACACAATTAGTTCAAACAACATGTTATCACATAAAAGACGTTTGGGTAGTCAATATCCTCCTCGAACTGAGCTCTCCGTCGAGAGACAGTCCAAGCCCGTCACCGTTACTCTAGACAAAATGCACATTAATATTCTTTCTCAACACGCCAAGTGCTAGAGTTCACAATTCAATATCGACGTGAATACTTGAAATGATCAAACATATAAACATATATGACATGCATGTCCCACACCGGTGACGTTGACTGAGCCTATAATAGATTGATCCATCTAACGATCACCCTCCAGAGTATCAGTATTTGGCAAATGGACAGGTGCCCCATTAGATCTAACTCACCCGGGTCTGCCAAGCAACGGGCAACTTGGTTGTCAGTCTAACTCACCCGAACCGTGACAATTCGGGCTACTTAATCAATGTCGCTCCAACTCACCCGAACCGTGACCAATTCAGGCTACTTAACCTTGGTACCAGGCATACGTATGCATATGCATTATAAGATGAATAACGACTCAATTAGAGTCTTAATAGCACACAAGAATAACCAGAAATCAATTCTCAAATAATTCACAATAAATGCTGTCAGATATCGAGCCGGCAAAGCTCTTCAACATAAGTTAAAATCAATAATACTCATAAAATGGCTAACAGGACTCTAACCAGAGCAATCGAGCCAATCAGGCTCTTTACCACATAACACAATACCAAATAATTTTCTTATCAATTAACTAAAACTAAAATAAATGCACATTTATCGATGGTCCACACTTCCCACAAGAGAAGGCGTTTCCGAATTATCAACTCACAAGGAAGTAATTAACTCTCTCAGGAATCTGAAGTCGGTCCATTGTCCTTCGTCGATGGTTCTTTACCTAGAAAGGAGATGAGCAATTAAAGACAAATTAAATATAACTAACTATTAGCGGTAACATCATTTTCATTGCTAAAAATAAATCCTAATCGATTTCGAACGAGTCGATATTAAATAAAAATGGCATGTAACTCCTTAACATCAGTTCCCAATCCCACATAACCCATTTCAATACATTAACTAAACGAAACGATAGAAAATAAGTTTGAATTCGACATAAAAATTCTGAAATTTTCCAGCTAGCGGCAGTTTACGAGAAAAATCATAACTAATTGTAGAATAATCGGATTGAGGCGTTTCAAGTGGCTACAGAAAGCTAACGAGTTCAGCTACGTACAGAAATTAAGTTTGTAAACTTTAAGCTATGTCAAAATCAGTTCGAACAGTCTGAGAATTACCCACATAGCAAAAAAAAAACCCCACAAAATTACAAAACCAAGTAAGAAGGAAGCTTAATTCACACACCACTTACCTCAAAACAACTTAGAAACCACCTAGGATGAGGGTTATAAGGGAAAATTTGATCAACAAGGGTTTCTCCTCTTCACTCTCTTCTTTCCCCTCTTTTGTTTTTCTTCTCCGTTCTTCTCTCTTTTTTTTAACTTTAGCCTTAATAATTATATATCAGGCCATTTAAGTGGGCTGAAACTTTGGGCCATAAAATAAATAAATAAATAAGTTTGGGCTTTCTAAAAAAAATCTAGTTGGGCTAAGATAGGGCTGGTCTTTTGGGCCATATTTATAAATAAATAGGCTTTGGGCTTTCTAAAAAAATCTAGTTGGGCTAAGATAGGGCTGGCCTTTTGGGCCATAAAAATAAATAAATAGGTTTTGGGCTTTCTAAAAAAAAATCTAGTTGAGCTAAGATATTATAAGTTGATGTGCCATGAACCTACCATGGACTCTCCCAGAATGCCAGCAGCAGCGTCAACTTGTAGGCGTTTGGACCTTTAGGTTAGCGTGAACCGCTAGGGTTCCATACAATTCTACTACAACGGAAGCATAAGAGCATAATTGAATTACCTTTCATCGGATTTGATTTAGAGGATGAACAGCAAGAACAAACGACCTTACAATCTTCTTTTGTATTTCTAAGCCACGTCTTGACGTTGTGTGGGCAACGATCACCAATGCAAACTCAATCTGCAGCTCTCTCTAATCTCACAATTTTTTTGTCATGTGTTTCAAGTTACTGGGCTGATGAGATTGACTATTTATAGGCTACAACAAGGACCAGGAGGATAAATTCGGGTTTGGGCCTCCCATTGGGCTTAAGCATCCAAGTTTAGCCTAAAACTTATACTTAAGTCCAATAATAATAAATAAGTCCACTAAATAAATATTATTGCACTACCACTTTAATCCCAAATTATGTTATGGGCTTCTTCTTATTATGAGCATGTTAATCTCTCTGTGTTAAAATCTAATGTCCATTAATTAATTAAGTTACTAATAACTCTATTAATTAATATATTTACCGAGAGTAGTAATACTCAACCTTATTATAATGCCGAAATTAATCCAAATACAGGGTTTACATGATAATCATTATGAGCTCCTCAAGGCATCATCAACCAATTCTGTTAGGACACATTTTCCTTCTACAATCAACAGCATACCATAGAGACAACATTATTTCTCAACTCACCGAGCATATTGATTTAACTACTAAATCTCACTCACTGATGAATCAAAAAAATAAATACTGACTTACGTGTCGAGGTTATTGTATAGGGATTTAGAGTACGAACATCCATAATAACAAAGATCAAGTTCAATTATATAGTCAGTACAAACCGAACGATCTTACAGCGATCCTATTCAATACACAAAATGCACTAGTTTTATTTTATAGCCATGACAAACTAATGCCAAATCACACTACACCATACCGATGGATAGTCCCCGTCCATCTCTGTTGTGAATATCTATTTGTACTTTATAAGAAGCTGATAACATGATCTTCCGTGTGATGACGCACACCACAATCTAACAGTAGCACCATATGGGTTCCATCGTCACGCCTTCAACGCCAACTGTCAACCGCCATTGATGCAGTCACATGCCATGAACTCCACCGACAGCTTGCTCCAGTCATCGTTTCATGCTACAGGCTTCGTCAACCACCAGTCATCTCCACGTCGATGTAGGACCGGCTAACGGCATGCACTTTCGTACGCCTTGCTTCCATCCCGCGTGATCAGCGACACACACCATCTTTCGGTGTCGTCCCTTTCAGCGCCGCCTCTATACTATCGCTCATGGTATAGCCATGTGTGCGTGTAATTCGGTGTTCGATCATCAACGATTACACATAGCAGATAGGGTTACATGGATAAATAATAATACCAAACCCTAGCTCTATCATGCGATTATATCTAGATTATATCACATAATAACATAAACCCTAGCCTAACGTGTCATGCATCCTCCAAACTATGGCTCCTACTCCAAGAGTAAACATGATGAGTGATATTTTTACTTAGATTTTAATGCCTTTTTATGTCTGTTTTCATATATTTTTATCCGTATTTATGTTCTATTTGGTGGAGTTATGTGTTTTTATGGAATTGAGTGTGAATGAACCTAATCGTATGTGAAATAGATAAAATCAGAGCAAAAATGGAGAAGGGAGACGAAAGAAGGAAGAAGAAAACAGGACAGCAAGAACACGGCCAGCCATTTTAAGTACACAAGTCGTGTCGTGCTACACGAGCCATGTACTGCAAATGGGACTGTAAGAGATAGTCGTGTGACAACATCAGAACGCACAACATGATCATCCCTTGGCTGTGTTGCGGCACACAACTCGTGTGCCATCGTAAGATCGCGTTGACCCATAAACCCTGACATGACTTGAGGCATGATGTAGCACACGAGTCGTGTAGGTGCCTGATCAGTAAAAAATCAGATTTCTTCTAGAAGCTTCTCAAGGGGTATAAATATCCAATACTTCAATATTTCATTAGATTTTTCGTGGGTTTGAGGTTGCGCACACACATCACACACAATTCTCTTCATTTCACACCATCATCTTCATCCATTCATCATCCTATCCATCTATCTTCACTCCTCCATCAAATCTACCATCAAAGTGAGCAAAATAAGCATGGAAGAGAGGAGAATTACAAAGGAAGGAAGGAGATCACCATTGAAGCACTTCAAGGGAGTTTTCATCCATACTTTGTAGTGAATTCTTATTGTTCATCATGTTTTGTAAGAATTTTAATGTCTATGTTAATGTTATTATGAATATGGTAAGCTAATATCCCTTGTGAGATTAGCAACATGAGAGTTGTTGGATAATTTTAGGATTTGTGTTTTTTAATTCATGTGTTGATTGGATCTATGATTTTCTATCATTGATTATTAATTGCTTGATTTGTATTGATGATTTGTGTGTTTAGTTGTTCTAAATATGTGATTAGATTGAGAAATCAATTATGTGCTTAGAATAATTGAGGGAATCATTTTATCAAACACTTCATGTGCATTATAAATTGTAAAGAGATTGAGAAATCCTTTAGAGCTTGGAACCCTTTGATAGAACATGTGATTAGTTTGATCAAGAGGTTGATTAATCGTGTGAAGGGACTCTCATTTCAAGCTTAGTACCTAGTTGGAATGTTTGAGTGATAAGCAACTCATTGAGCTATTTGATATTCATATCCTATCCATGATGAGAGGGAGTTTAGGTGATCTTAGTGTTGGCCCTTAGTCTTCAATCCATGATCCATATGAATTTGATACATAATTCCTATAATTACCACTTCTTGATTGTTTTTAATCTCTCTTTTAATCAATTTTGGTAAACCCTTTCTATCCATCCATCTTGTTTGTTGATCATTGCTTGCTTGCTTGCTTTGATTACTTCTATTTACTTGTTTGAACAACCACTCTATTGATGATTCGTCTCTATAAAATTACCAGATACGTGAGATCGCTTAAGCACTAGTGCCTACCTCCATGTGGTTCGATAAATTATTTTAATTAGTCATCCCTATTACAAAATGGCTAATCAAATTGCGCCGTTGCCGGGGAGGCAACGGTTGCTCGTAGCTTGAAGAAGGATCGTTTTGAGTAATCTTACTAGAGACATTTTTTTATTCAATTTGTTTACTTGTATTTGCTTTTGAAAACCTTGTTCTAACTTCTTTTGCTTTGAAGGTGTATGCAAACAAGATCCAAAGGGAAACAAATAGAACCTATTGATTTGGAGATGAGCATACGTTGAGAAGGAGAAGAAAGGAGAACAAATCAACAAATAGTGAGTTAATGGAGAATTTCCAAGAAGATAATCGTGTGGGGATAGAGCATGATGGGGAAGGAGGACAAAATGTGAACGTGCAAGACAACGTACCTCAAGTCAATGCTAATCGTCCTCAACAAGCTCAACAAAATTTTGGAGTTAGAAACAATCAACCTTTGTTTCAACCAATGGTGCAACAAGTTCTAAGGCAACAATGCTTTCCACAAGCTTATGCTCCTTCACAACAAGCTTATGTACCACCACCACCACCTCCGGTGCAACATGCAGTTCACAATGATCAAATGGTGATTTGGGATTTCTTTATGCCAAGGGCAATGCCATAAATGATAGGTCCACCAATCAATACCAACAACTTTGAATTTAAAGCGGGATTGATTTCTATGGTGAGAGAACAACAATTTAGTAGAACCCTGAATGAGGATCCTAATGCTCATCTAGCTCAATTTATTGAGATTGCCAATGACGTGAAGATGAATGTGGTGAGCAAGGATTGTATTAGGATGAGATTGTTTCCATTCTCGTTGAGGGATAGAGCTCGAACATGGCTCTCCACTATTACTCCAGGTACGTGTAACACTTGGGAGGAGCTTTTGTACAAATGTTTTTGAACAAATATTTTCCGCCTTCTAAGACGCTTCAAATGAAGAGCTTGTTCACTCAATTCAAGCAAATGCCTCAAGAGAGTTTTTATGAAGCGTGAGATAGGTTTAAGGATATGCTACACAAGTTTCCACGACATGACTTCCCGGAGTATCAACAAGTTGGATTTTTCTATCAAGGATTAATGAATGGTCAAAGAGTATTTGTTGATGCTTCGGCGGGTGGATCCATACTTGGTGTAACTCCGGAAAGGGCCATGAAAATATTTGAAGAGATTGCTACGAATGTTTATCAATGACCATCGGAGAGGGTAAATGGATATTATGGTTTTGAGAATTTTGATCAAGGGCAATAGTTTAGTGTGAAGAGTTTGAATGTTGAGCCAAGTATGCCACAAATGCCTAGTTTTGAAGCGATAGCAATGAAAATGTTGAGGCAAATGAGTTTGAACCAAGGTATGAATCAAGGTGCAACATGGTTGAAGGGCTACAAAGTGAGCAAGGTGTGCTTCCTCCGAATGTTGTGAATGGAGAATAATGGGCTATGTCGAAGCCAAAAATAGAAGATGTGTTCTACATGCAATAAAGGGGTTATCAAGGGAATTACCAAAATAATTTTCAAGGTAATTTTCCATCAAGGTGAGGATGCTTTAACAATCAAGTGAGTGGAAGTTCTTACTCACAACAACAAAGGCAAGGTTACTTCTCCTACTCTAATCCAAGCAATGCAGTTGATTATCCGTCGGGATATCAACCGGGGGCCAAGGCACCAAACAGTGAAGGGAAAGCATCTATAGATGAGCTACTTGAACAATTGATATCATCAAACAAAGCTCGAGATGGAGCTTTGAAAAAGGTGGAAGAAGCAAATGAAAGGAGGCTCAAAGCTTTGAGTATAATGTGGGACAAATTACAAGTTCTTTGAGTGCTTAACAAAAAGGTAAGTTTTCGGCCACAACCTAGGTTAATTCGAAGGCTCAATGTTTGTTGGTTAATATAAAAGAGGAACGAAATGTTGAAGAAGGGTTGGTGGAAAGTAAGGTTATTGAAGAAAAGGAAAAAGTAAGTAAGAAAGAAGAGAAGGGGCCTAAATGGATACCCAAGTGGAAGATGGTGCAAGAGGAAAGGTTAGTGGAGGAGAAGGTCAAAGAAGAGGAGTACAAGCGTGACTATTGGGTATTCTGATCACTACATTCCCTATTCCCTATCCTCAAATGTTTGTTAAAGAGGAGAAGAAGAAGGAGTTTGAGGAGCGTGTCAAATTTCTCAAGAAAAAGTATGAGGAGAAAAGGAAAGAAGAGCAACTCGAAGTAAGTGAATCGATGCAAAAAGGGGGACCTACAAAAGTTGGTGATCCAGAGAAATTCATCATTCCTTGTGATTTTGAAAGGAAAGACACTTTTGATGCACTGTGTGACTTGGGGGCAAGCGTCAATGTAATGTCTCATGCCACATTCAAAGACCTTGAAATTGGAGAGCTAAAGCCTACTACTATCCTTCTTGAAGTTGTAAATGGAGAAGTTGTGAAGCCACTAGAAATTGTTGAAGACGTGGAGGTAAAAGTGAATGAGCTAGTTTTTCCGGTTGATTTCATGGTACTAGAAGTAAAGGCGGATCCTCAAGTACCACTCATTTTGGGAAGGCCATTTTTAGCGACAGGAAGAGCGAAAATTGATGTTGGTAGAGAAGAAGTATCCTTGAGCTCAAAAGAAAAAAATGTCACATTTTTGTGTAATAAGGAAAAAGGAGTCAAGTCTCATTTGAAGCCTCCGGATGATATTATGGATCATGACTTTATTATCTTTGACAACTTAAATTCATTTATTAATGATTATATGAAAATGTCAAATTCTAACTTATCTTCTTGTGGTGTTGATAGAATGAAGACATGGAAGCTCGATTGGAAATTAGACAAAGGAGAAAGAGGAAGTCCACTAGAATCACTTCTTGATAACGATTTGATGCTCGTAAGTAAGAATGGTGAAGTGGAACTTGTGGACAAGAAGAAGGCAAAGCAAATGTTTAAAGTAAGGATGCGAGGAGAAAGTGTGGAGGACTAATATATGGTCAAATGATCGTAAAATTCCATCCGGCTTGAAGACGTTAAACTTAGATCTAAATGGGAGGCAACCCATTCTTTTTGTTTTTTATTCTTGTTTTGTTGTTTGGTCTTGTAGGTAGATTGTGCTTGTGAGAAAAGGCATAGTGAAGAAAAGAGAAGTGCTTCATGGATTCGAGTAGGCATGTCGCATCACTTGTTGCAAACTTAATTCTCGACTCTTATCTCGAGTTAAGTTTGGGGGCCAAGTGCGTGGAGGACATAGCTCAAGTCATTGGATGTGTTTGCTTCTCCACAAAAAGATCATTAATGGAAACTACAAGGGTAAGTCTCACCACCTTTTTACAAACTTAAGTCTCAACTTGTTTCGATTTAAGTTTGGGGGAGAGTGTGTGGTGTGACTCACCACTTGAGTGTACTTGATGTTATGATGATGAGAGGACTTCTTTTAAAATTGGGTCAATTTTAAAATTTTTGTCATGAGTATTGGTTTGATTTTGGTATGATTGGTTGTGTTGAAGTACATGATAGTCCATATTCTTAATAATATTGTTGAGCTAATATTTTTGATGAGTTGTTGAGCATGAATGAAGTGTAGTGGAAGCACGAATTGAGTCCGGAGATCAAGTCGAGATTTATTGTGTATTCAATCCGGAACTAGTGCCAACCATTTCCACTACCAAATGCCTATTGAAGGAGTTTACTCTATACTCTACCACTTCTAGTAGTTTGACATGAATTTATTTTATTTGGATTGGTGTGATTAGCATGTTGCTTCATGTGTTATGTTTTTGGGATGTTTACTTTCGTAATTTAGGATTTCCTTTTCAATCAAAGATGGGGATTTTTGTGAGCTTACTTGATCATGGATGATATAGAATGTGTGCTTTATTGTTAATGATGGTGATTTTTGTTTTTGCATGTTTTATGTTTTTGGTTGTTTCTTGTTTGTTGTATCTTTATTTTATGTTTTGTATGTTTTCTTATTTTTGTCTAGGGTTTGGTGGTTTGTTTGCAGGATGTTGTGAGTCATTTTTGAATGTGAGTGATGACCTGTTGTTGTGATAAGTTATGACAAGTTATGATTAAGAATCTTTACACTTTCGAATTTTGATATGTTCTATTTAACTTGTTCAATTTAGAGATGATTGTGGTGTAATAAGTTCTTTAAGGTCCGAGAATATGCTTGTGAGCATTGAGCCTTAACCGTGCATACATGGTTATTCTTCATGAGTGGATTGGTTGTGTTAGATAAGCTATAACTTGCTCAAGGATTATAGGAAAAAACCCGATTTGTGGAGATTAGTGATATGATCTAAGACTATCCTTGTCATTAATAGTCATTGCCAAATATTTTCATACCATGAACATCATCCCTAGTCAACCACTTTGAGCCTTTAAGCATATTTATTGTGAATTTCGCACATTACAAGTCATGATTACCCACTTAAAGCCTTATATATACACCCTTTGTGTGGGTGATTGAGGAGGTGATAGCTAGAAAGGATAGATTTAATAACAAGAGAAGAAAAGGAAATGGTAAACAAGCAAGAAAAAGGATGAAAAGAGCAAGAACAAAAATTAACATGCAACCTCAAAACAAGAAAATGAGCAAAGCAATGATAATGTGCTCAAGAACTAAAGTTCGAAGAAGGAAGCATGCATTGGAAGAAGTTCAATCTAAGGAAAGTTGATGATTAGTGCTTGTGAACATAAAAGATAAAAAAGGAAGAAAGAAAAGTGGAGAAGTTGGAGAAATTTGTTATCTCTTCGATTACTTGCACTTGTTTAGTCACTAATATCCATATTCTACTTACCCTACCAAAGAGTCTATCATTACATCCTAATTAAAGACTTTTTTTATCATTAATTTAAAATATGGTGGTTTGTGAATAAAGTCCACGAGCAAGCTTATAGCGAGTCGAGCCAATCGAATGATGAGTGTTGATTTACCCCACTTCATAGAGTGTTGAGTGACATTGATATCTAATGTGAGGCTTGGACTAAAAAGGATTATATTACACTTTATTCTATTGTGATTGAACTTCTTAATTCTTTATGTCATGAGTTTAATGTTGTAGGATGACTTAACATAAATTGTGATTCTTATGGCTATTGATATGTTATTACTCATTTTCGTTTAGTCTTTTCCTAGGTGAAAACCACTCCTATTGGTTTATCATTTTCATTGTTCGGGGACGCACAACACTTTAAGTTTGGGGGTGTGATCAGTGATAATTTCACCTAGATTTTAGTTCATTTTTATGTCCGTTTTCGTATATTTTTATCTGTATTTATGTTCTATTTGGTGGAGTTATGTGTTTTTATGGAATTGAGTGTGAATGAACTTAATCGTATGTAAAACAGGTGAAATCGGAGCAAAAATGGAGAAGGGAGACTAAAGAAGGAAGAAGAAAATAGGACAGCAAGAATACGACCAGCCGTTCTAAGTACATGAGCTGTGTCGTGCTACACGAGCCATGTACTGTAAACGGGCCTATAAGAGATGGTTGTACGACGATATCAGAACGCACAACATTACCATCCCTTGACCGTGTTGCAGTACACGACTCGTGTACCGTCGTAAGCTCGCGTTGACCCATAGACACGACTCGAGGCGTGTTGAGCACACGAGTCGTGTAGGTACCTGATCAGTAAAAATATCAGATTTCTTCTAGAAGCTTCTCAAGGGGTATAAATACCCAATACTTCAATATTTCATCAGATTTTTTGTGGGTTTGAGGCTGCACACACACATCACACACAATTCTCTTCATTTCACACCATCATCTTCATCTATTAATCATCCTATCCATCTATCTTCATTCCTCCATCAAATCTACCATCAAAGTGAGTAAAAGAAGCAAGGAAGAGAGGAGAATTACAAAGGAAGGAAGGAGATCACCATTGAAGCACTTCAAGGGAGTTTTCATCCATACTTTGTAGTGAATTCTTATTGTTCATCATGTTTTGTATGGATTTTAATGTCTATGTTAATGTTCTTATGAATATGGTAAGCTAATCTCCCTTGTGAGATTAGCAACATGAGAGTTGTTGTTAATTTTAGGATTTGTGTATTTTAATTCATGAGTTGATTGGATCTATGATTTTCTATCATTGATTATTAATTGCTTGATTTGTATTGATTATTTGTGTGTTTAGTTGTTCTAAATATATGATTAGATTGAGAAATCAATAATGTGCTTAGGATAATTGAGTGAATCATTTCATCCAACACTTCATGTGCATTATAAATTGTAAAGAGATTGAGAAATCCTTTAGAGTTTAGAACTCTTTGATAGAACATGTGATTGGTTTGATCGAGAGGTTGATTAATCGTGTGAAGGGACTCTCATTTCAAGCTTAGTACCTAGTTGGAATTGTTTGAGTGAGAACCAACTCATTGAGCTATTTGATATTCATATCCTATCCATTTTGAGAGGGAGTTTAGGTGATCTTAGTGTTGACCCTTAGTCTTCAATCCATGATCCATATGAATTTGATACATAATTCCTAGAATTACCACTTCTTGATTGTTGTTAATCTCTCTTTTAATCAATTTGGTAAACCACTTGCTATCCATTCATCTTGTTTGTTGATCATTGCTTGTTTGCTTGCTTTGATTACTTCTATATACTTGTTTGAACAACCATTCTATTGATGATTCGTCTCTATAAAATTACAAGAAACGTGAGGTCGCTTAAGCAATAGTACCTACATCCCTGTGATTCGATAAATTATTTTAAATGGTCATCCCTATTACAAAATATCTAATCAAAACACATAACCCGAGGTGGATTTACTATTGTCCTTATCTGATTGGAAATCTGAATCCGTGTAACCCACAAAGAGATAAATACTGTCTTACATGTCGAGGTTATTGTTGTTGGCATTTGATCATTTGGTTAATATGAACCGTTAGAGTTCCATACGTTTCTAATAATCAGCGGAAGCAAGAAAACATAGAAACGTTATTATCTTTAACAGGGTATGTTGGAGAAGATGAATTCTCGCCGACAGCCTGCGCAGTCTCACCGTTTTGGGTATAACTCTCTTGTCTGATCTCCAATTTGAGTTATCTACACGCCAAAATAATTCTCTCTTCAGTGGCATTCCGTCAGTTTATCACACGAACAGTTCTGAGTTCTGTACGATTTTAGAAAAATCATACAAGTTGACAGACAGCAGCAGAAAACAACCTTCCGGTCTTCTGCTATATTCACAAGTCCAATCTCGACATCGTGTGGGCGACGATCTTTGAGATCTACTCAATCTACTGTTCCCTAACCCTCCTCAAAGTGTTAGGCGTGATTAATCAGCTGATTAGGGTTTCCAGATAGTTGAGATAACTTATATATGGGCTACAGCAGGGACCAAGAGGAGAAATTAGAGTTGGGCCTCAATTGTGCTTAAGTATCCAAGCTAAGCCCAAAGCTCATATTTAAGTCCAATAATAATAATATATACCACTAAAATATTATTACTGCACTACCGTTCTAATCCTATAATTACGTTACGGGCCCCTTCTTATTATGAGTCCGTTAATCTCCCCATGTTTAAGATATAAATGCTCATTAATTAATTAAGTTACTGACAACTCCATTAATTAATATCTCATCCGAGAGTAGTACCACTGAACATTATGGGTTAGTGATTTCTTCAAGTTTGCAACTGCACCAATATTATCACAATAAATTGTGATACCCTTGGACAAAATTAGAAACCGCATCCAAGTCCATCACGAAGTTACTAGAGTCATATAAATACTTTGGCTGCCTCAGAGGCTCCAATTTATTATTTTCCCATGGTGGAGTTCGAAATATATTTCTATATAACATTCCTCCATCTTATGACTCTACTTCCTAAAATTAAATACATAACCTTTGAGGTGGATTTACTGCCGTCCCTATCTGATTTGAAAAATGCGAATATATGTAACTCATAAGAAGCAGTGAATATGTCCAGTAAGTCCAAATATAATTTCTAGTCCCTTTTCAGGTACATAAATATATGTCTTACCACAGTTCAACATTCTTATTTTGGGTTACCTTGATATCCACTGACCATGCCATTGGCAAAATAGATATCCATTCTCGTGCGTAGCATTCCTTAGATTAATCTTCCTTATTCGCCGAAGCATAAGGTACCGCCTTGGTCACCTTTATCTTCTTTTGTGTCCTAAGACACATTTTCTTAGATAAAGTCACGTGCTAAAACAAATAGGGATTGAATCATTTCATCAAGCTTGAGACAAGCATAACATTTTTTCTTGTGATCCGTATTACCGTGATAAAAAGGATATGTTGCTTTTCTTATGTCCTTCATTTTATACTTCTTTATCAACCATACACATATGCCCGACAATACTTTTTCATTATCTCCAATGAGCAATAAATCTACGTATAGTAGAAGAAATACCACCACGTTTCCGTCATTCTTTTTTCAATACACAAGACACATCCGCGCATTGATTAAATCCATATGACTGGATTACCTCATCAAAACAGATGTTTCATGTTCTTGAAGCTTGCATTAGTCCATTGATGAACACTATTAAGCTTACACACAAAATTCTCGTAGCCCTTTGCAATGAATCATTCTGGTTGCTTCACATAGATGTTTTCCTCAGGACTTCCAGTCAGGAAAGCTGTCTTGACATCTATTTGCTATCCCTCATATTTCATATGAGTAGCAAAAGATAAAAGAGTCTGGATCAATATAGGCATAGCTATCGGCGAACAGGCTTCATCATAATTGAACCTTTTCTTTCTGATTATACCTTTTCGCAACAAGCTTTGCTTCCAAGGTTTTCACTTTACCGTATGACCCTCTTTTATTTTGTGTGACCTCTTCTAATGGCTTTTAAACCATTTAGTGATCCTACAAGCTCTTAAATTCAATTTAAAATCCATAGATTTTATTTCAAAATTCATTGCAACTTGCTAACATATCACATTTTTATCTTGTAGTGCTTCTTTGTATTCGTGGGTCAATACCATGTTTACTATGGACTAAGTCTCACGACTCTCTCAAAACATATATCTTACGGGTTGTCGAACAATCCTTCCACTACGACAAGGCACTACATGCAATTGTGTATCAGACATGATGCGTGTTGCAGTTTACTTGTGGTATTTCATCCTGCGCAATTGGTATTATACTATGTGTTTTCCCTCTCACTTCCTATAGAACAACTTATACATATGTTTGTGATTTATTACATAGTCCTTTTTCAAAAACTAGTTTTCGTGTTAACAATCACCCTTTGATCTTTTGGATTATCAAATAAGACACCCTTCGTTTTTCTAGGATATCCCACAAACAGACAAATATTCAAACAAAATACTGTTTTTAGGGGGTACTCATAAAATGAATTTAATAATTCATCATCTATCTAACCATTACCATAAGAGTCTTATTCCTTCTTTCATCATACCATTCTGTTGGGGTTTGTCCAGTGTAGATTACTTGAGATTTAATCTCATCCTCTGATAAATAGCTCCTAAACTATCCTAAGAGGTACTCGCCACCACGATTAAATTGTAATGACCACCTCTCATTAAGATAGTCTTAAGATCGCATAAATCAGAATGAATCATTCTCAACATATCTTTGCATGGCTCTCTCCCTTTGCCTTAAAAATGCAATTAATTATTTTACTTCCAAGCAAGACTCGCAAGTCAGATAGTTTCCACTTCAGATAAACCCAACGGTCCATCGGCTATCAACCTTTAAATGCTACTCAAGTAAAATTACTCTTGTCTTAGATGCCAAAAGTATATTTAGTTCATCTCCGAAGGTTCCTTTCTCTTACTTAGAATTAGAAGACGCGTTATTAATTACTATTTGTTGTATTCGTGGGATAAGCATGGTTTAAGAGTGTATAAATTGTCATCAACGTACCATAACAGATTATAATTCTATCCTTCATTATAATGATCATGTCATTTAAATGAAATAGAGTACCTATCCGTAAATGCATAGAAACATAAATGAAATTCTTTCTATGAAAATATACGTAAAGACAATTTCTCATAATTAAACATTTATTCGTATCGTAAGATAAATAAACAACTCCTATTGCAACAGCTACTACTCTCGTAGTATTACCCATGTACATAACAATCTCATCATTACTTAGTTGTAGGCTTTTAGTGATTCTGGTATCTACACAATACGTGTCAGTAGATTCCATCACTAATCATGCTTCAATGACTAGTGAATGAGATACTAGCCTTGTTCATACCTTGATGAAAATATCCAGAAGTTCCCCACCATACAACCTCTCTTATTTCGGGTAGAACTTGCTCAAAATATCCAGGCTAATTATAGAGAATAAATTGATCTAGGTTTCCCCTTCAATTTCTACTCGAAGCATTCCCAATTCATTCATCAGCTTATCCAGGCTAATTCATTCATCAGCTTATCAAAAACATAGAATCATAAATAAATACACCGATCAAATCTTCGAATTTATCCATTACATTGATTCCCTCAAAACAATATAAAAATAAAATTCACCAACATCTCAAGCACCGTGAGTCTGCAAGCCACGTTTGTGTGGATGTTTACAAACTCGAACATTTACAAGGGAAGGTTTTATCTATTAATTTCATTTGTCAACCTAATCTCATGACAAAATAATTAATAGTCGGTTCCTCTTTAGCCATGCAAATAATAGCAGTAACTCCGATGGGAGAATACTAATTATTTACACTTAAATGTACACCATTATTTGATCCCAAGTCCATTGCGCAAGCTTACGTGCATTACAGTTGGAGAAGTACACACGCGCTCGGATAACTTCCTACAATCATCAATTATAAGTTTGTACTAGTGAACCGCATATAAACTCATCTGTTATTGTGGAATGTCTATGCCAACATGCAAGTTCATGTGCATCAAATTACAAGCAATAATTATTTAATGAAGTCTATACCAGTGATCCATGAATAAACTCATCCGTTAGAGAGGAAAGCCTATTGCCAACACGCAAGTTTACTCACATCCATACAAACCAATAATAGATGCTGAGGGAATATATTACCAATCCCCTCTCCCACTTAGTAATTTAAAACCAAGAGTTTTTACATGCATATAATATTCATAATAAAATACGCAACCTAGCATGCTCCTATTATGACATATTAGGCAGTAAATCAAAGAGAATCATGCATGGCATATATAACAAGAATTAAATAATTAAATTAATTATAACAGTTATATATCAGCGAATTCGATTGTTCACACCAAGCACAAATACGGGCAACGACCTCCAGATTATCAAATTTTCGAAAATCTCCAGATTTTCAAATTTTTAAAAATATCGATATCAATCATTTGATATCTTCGAGATTATCGAAATCATCGATATCGACCAGATTATCAAATTTTCAAAACACTTTCAAATTATTAAATTTTCAAAACTATCGATATCGACCGTCGATATCATCTAGATTATCGAAATCATCGATATCGACCAGATTATCAAATTTTAAAAAATATCCAGATTATCAAATTTTTTTAAATTTCTAAATTATCAAATTTTTTAAAACTCCAGATTATCAAAATTTCATAAATTTCCAGAATATCAAATTTTCGAAAGTTCGAAATTATCAAATTTTAGAAAACATCCAGATTATCAAATTTTTGAAAATTTCAGATTATTAAATTTTCAAAATTTCATATTCTCAAATTTTAAAAAATTTCCAGATTATCAAATTTTCAAAAATTTCCAGATTATCAAAATTTCGAAAGTTCCAGATTATCAAATTTTAGAAAATATCCTGATTATCAAAATTTAAAAATTTCCAAATTATCAAATTTTCAAAAATTTCCAGATTATAAAATTTTTAAAATTTTCCTGATTATCAAATTTTCAAAATTTTCCAGATTATCAAATTTTCAAAATTTTCCAGATTATCAAAATTTTGAAATTTTCATATTATAAAATTCTCAAAATTTTCCAGATTATCAAATTTTCAAAAATTTCTAGATTATCAAATTTTCTAATAGTGCTATCAAACGTACAGAGTATTCAACAAGAAACAATAATTTCTAAACCTTAGTCCACGTTTGACACAGGTATATGGTATCCGATTAGGTATACTAGCATAACATGAATACTTTTCACCTTTTGACATAAACCCTAGCCTAACGTTTCATGCTTCACACGAAACCGAAGCTCTGATACCAATTGTTGGCTTTCGATCGTTTGGTTAACATGAACCATTAGTGTTCCATACAATTCTAACAATCATCAGAAGCAAGAAAACATAGAAACATTATTACCATTCACCAGGGTATGTTGGAGAAGATGAATTCTCGTCGACAGCTTGCGCAGTCTCACCGTTTTGCACATAACTCTCTTGTCTGATCTCAGATTTGAGTGATCTACATGCTAAAATGATCCTCTCTTCAATGGCTTTCCATCAGTATATATCACGAACAGTTATAAATTCTTTAAGAATTTAGAAAAATCATGCAAATTGATGGACAGCAGCAGCAAACAACCTTCCGGTCTTCTGTTGTATTCCCAAGTCCAATCTCGACGTTCTGTGGGCGATGTTCTTCAAGATCTTCTCAATTTGCTGTTCCCTAACCCTCCTCACAGTGTTAGTCATGATTAATCAGTTGATTAGAGCTTCCATAAAGCTGAGATAACTTATATATGGGCCACAGTAGGGACCAGGAGGAGAAATTAGAGTTGGGTCTCAATTGGGCTTAAGTATCCAAGCTTAGCCCAAAGCTTATACTTAAATCCAATAATAATAATATATACCACTAAAATATTATTACTGCACTACCGTTCTAATTTCATAATTACGTTATGGGCCCCTTCATATTATGAGCTCGTTAATCTCTCCATGTTTAAGATATACAATGTCCATTAATTAATTAAGTTACTGACAACTCTATTAATTAATATCTCATCCGAGAGTAGTACCACTCAACCTCATTATCATGCTGGAATAAATCTACCTGCAGGGTTTACATGATAATCCTTATGAGCTCCTCAAGGGGACATCATCAACCTATGTCAGACACGGATTCCTTCTACAATCATCAGCACACCATAGAGACAATACTATTTCCCAACTCACCGAGTTTGTTGATTTAATACATGTAAATCTCACCCATTGATTAATAAAAGAAATACATAGTGTCTTACATGTCGAGGTTATTATATAGGGATTAAGAGCACGAACATCTATAATAACTGAGATGAAGTTCTCATATAAGTCAGTATAAGTCAAACGATCTCAAGCGGTCCCGCTCAATACACACGAAGTGTACTAATGTTATTCTATAGTCAAGACAAACTAATGTCAAATCACATTACAACCATCCCGATAAAGAGTCCCCGTGTATCTCGGTTGTGAGCATCTTTTTATACTTCATAAGGAAACTAATAATATGATCTTCAGCGTGTTGTCGCACAACATATTATCTACAGTATAAAGTAAGTGGACTATTGCATCGTACATATAAATAAATTATTAGACGTAATCATTTGATCATATGATTCTAATTTCAAATAAATTGTTATAATATTGTTCATAAATAAAGCTAAACTTTTAGTATACAATCCAATAATTGTATTGGGATTAAGAACACGAACATCCATAATAACATAAATCAAGCTCTTCTATATAGTCTGTATAAGACAAACGATCTCAGGCGGTCCTACTTACCACACACAATGCATATTAATGTGATTTTATAGTCAAGATAAACTAATACCAAATTACACTACAACCATACCAATAGAGAGTCCCCATCTATCTCGGTTGTGAGCATCTGTTCATACTTTATAAAGAAACCGATAATATGATCTTCAGCGTGTTGTCGCATAACATATTATCCACAGAATAAAGTAAATGGACTTTTGTACAAACATATAAATAAATTATAATATACAAAATGTTTGATCTTATGATTCTCATTTCAAATTAATTGTTAAAACATTATCTATATAAAAGATAAACTTTTAGTATACAATCTAACACCGGTGACGTTTGGTTGGGACGGAGGGAGTAATATTTAATATTTTGATTTAAAATGAAATAATTTTAGTTAAATTTATTTTTAGTATCAAATTATGAGTTTAATGGTGTACTAGGGGCAAGGCACATAAACGATTTTAATTATTAGATTAAAATTTAATTAAATCTTAACAATAAAATAAAATAATGAAAATTTAAAGACAAAGACTTGAGTGAGATCTTCTTACGTATCCTTTTATGTGAGACGGACTATTCATGAACCCAATTTAAACATTCCTAGACTGATTTGTCAAGTTTGAGGCCATTGCACTCCAAAAGCCGGCCCAATTGAAAGAGGCCTCAGTCATTGATGCCAAAGCAACTCCACCAACCACTGGTACAAGAGATGAAACTACCCATAGTGTAGGAAACTCCCCAAGAAACATTGTAGAAAGGACAACTGAGAAGAAAAGCTTCATTTCCTTAAATGTGTGAGTGAATGAAACAGAAACATTTCCCAAACCAACATTGGTGAAAAGTTTCCCTAAGGTGTGCACCACGGCTAGTGGGAGAATTGTTGCAAGATGAAAGATATTGGAAACATAAGACATGGAAAAGGAACAATCAACATTTTAAATGCATAAGTTGTTGCTAGTGATGATCTTCTATTAACATATCTAATACAAAAGGATATGGACAAGGAAATATTGACATACTAAGTGCATATTAGACGCTAATGATGATCTTTTATCAATAATTCTAAAACAAAAGGCACGAAAAAGCAAAGATCAATATCATAAATGCATAAGTTAGTACTAATGAGAATAGCATTGAAAGCTACAAGAAGATAGTCAAAAATAGAAAACCTCACCATTTGCTGTCATATCGATCTTCCATTTACCACAAAAATATTTTAATAATTTTATATTAGGCATAAATATAAGTGAAAGTAGTTGGAAAGCATACTTTCTTAATATGACATAAGTCCAAGTACTAAAGAACAATTCAAAAACCAATGACAATAACTTTTCTACCCACAATAACATACCATTGCCATACCCTAAAGAACAATTCAAAAACTATTCTCACCAATCATTATAAAGAAGCAACAACTAAAATAACAATGGATCATAGAAATATAGCTAGACACAACAGATATAAAAATATCAGTCAATCAACCAATTATTTAAATAGTCAAAATTGATAAAATGCACATAAATTAAAACAAGATGTATCACCATTGCTAGACCTTAAAGAACAATTTAAAAGCAATACTCACTATTCATGATAAAGATACACCAACTCATAAAGCCATGGATCATAAGAAAGGCAATAACAGAAATCTAACTTCAAATAGCAGATATAAATTATACCAAGCAATCAATGAATCACTCATCAAATAAACTAAAACAAGCTAGAGACACTAAACATGCAGTGCTCCGAGTAAGAGGTTTCTGCTTGAGAATATTCTTGAACAAGTCCTTAGCCTTACTCAAATTCCCCACCATCTCACAACAATGAGCCTGCAAAAGACATGGATCTGACGACGAATATGAGTAGAAAAGTGGGGAAGCTAGCAATCCACATCGTAACCCTAAATTACAACACCATTTCAATTGAATTAAGAAATAGGAATTAAATAATTCAAATAATTAGTTCAAAATTGGATGAGTTAATGAATGAATCAAAATTTAATAAATTTCTTCAGGACATTGGGATCGTATCCGTACCTTTCTTCGTCATCCACGTCCACCAAGTTCTTTATCTTCCCAATCAAACTTTTCCAGGTAGCGGTTTATCATACCATAAATGTATTACGAGCATTCTTCCAATGGTGACCACTTCTTCTCTATTCGAAAACGCGGAGGGAGAGATGTAAGGGAAAAGAGTGTGTGTTCTTTCTGGAGTAATGAGTGTAATCTTGACCCAGAGAGAACAAAATTATAATGGGTATACTGCATACGACAGTACCAATCTAACATGAACAGGACATGCATTGGAATCTAAAGGCGAGGCCGCCAGATTCTGCGGCGCGATGACACGCTGCCCTAAACAGCAACTGGAGGCGTGAGGACATGCTTTTGGGAAATCAATCGATGGCGGTGAAAGGATGCGATCCGCAAATCGAAAGGGGTACAACATTGATTGAAGATGGTCGACGTAGCCCTGTGAATCGTGAGTGGCTGCCAATGGAAGAAATCGAAACGAGTGCAGTTGTACAGCGTTGAGTATGGGTATTTTAGGGAGATTAGCATGAATTTATGTATCCGAGAGTTATTTTTATTTTTTATTGTATTGGGATGTAATAAACCTCTAAATTGTGTATTCCTCAGTAATAAAACCAATTAAAATTACAGTTAAATTTGCTCTTTATACAAATATATGGGGATTACTTGGGTAACTCATGTCATCTATTACCCAAATTTTACCGGCAATAACTGGTTTCATATATTTTCTTTTTATCGCCACATCACCTAATTTATCTTTATATAATTTTGTATCACTTATCATATTTCTTTGTAATATCTCTTATCACTCCATTCTCGTAGTTATCGCATTTGTTTTGTTTGACAATACTATTTATTTACTTACTGAGTTTATTCGTATTATTAATTATTCTTATTTATTTAATTGATCTATAATAAAATTATTTTAAAATTTTTAGCATTAAACTTTTTAATAATTTTTAGTTTTTAAATTAAAATTTAAGTATTTACAAATTAAAATTTTAACATATATAATTTACTTTTAGTATTAACGTATTAAACAAAAATATATTATTGCCTCAAAAATAAATAAAACGTGAAAATTAGGATGAAATCGGATTTACTTTTTAGTACAGTGAAGAATTTTCTTTAAAACAATTACTCCTTCGTATTAAAAGTAATATTATTATTAACACTACAAATAGAAAGTAACAATTTATATTTCAAGTAACAACGCTCCAGCTAAGGTGCACCATACACACGATTACACATTAGAATCTCTTTAAATAAATAAATAAATCAATCAATCAAATTTTATTAATATACCAAGTGAGTATATTTTTATGAATATTATGAATTTTTTATATTATTATCTATTAAATTTTAATTTTAAGTATTTTTTATTTTAAAATTATAATTATAGATGAATATTATAAAATATTTTTTTTGTGTAGAGTATGAGGGAAACATTCTAGTTTATTTTTTAAATAAAAACTAAAATTGTTACATGAGTTTGTTTTTTGTGTATCTAGTTCACAGAACATTCAAATTTAAAGCAAACACTTGTATGAGACCGTCATATAAAAAATTTTATGTGAAACAGTTAAAATATGATAACATCTTATATATATTAATTGCAAATACACTATTATAAATAACTTTTTAAAAGTATAAGGTGTCGCGACGTGGTTAATTGTCCTATTTTTTTATTTTAATATCATATATATAATCTTTCTACTTTTTATTTATTTATTATTACTATATTATTCATGTTATCTATAAATTAAATGTCATCTTTAATTATATTTTTTGATTGGTCAGAAATAGATAATTAAACCAATGAATATAAATATATCCAATTTATTATTATTATTATTATTATTATTATTATTATTATTATTCGTGTATATCTTTAAATTAAACATCATCTTTAATCATATTTTTTTATTGGTTAAGAATAGATATTTTATTTTTATTTTAATATCACACATAATTTTTCTATTTATTATTATTATTATTAATCCATATCTTCATATTTAGAATTAAAATTAAACCTTAAAATTAGATAAATAAACCAACTAATAATAGTATATCTTCAAAAATTTTGAGTACATTCTCATTATTAGATTATTACAATATACATTTAATATTGGATTATCTAATTAATTTTCTTACAAAATATAATGCTTCCGCATATTATGCGAAAATATGTACTCTATTATAATAAAAAGTAATACTCAATTAATAAAAAGTGATAATGGTATTTTATAAACAATTTATCTTATATATATTAATTGCGATAACTTTTTAAAATATGATGTGTCACGTGGTTAATTGTGTTATATTTTTGAGTTGATCTTGGGTGAGACCGTCTCGCAGATTCTATTATGCAAGACAGATCATCCACAAATTCAAAAAAATATATTTTATATTAATAAAAAAAGAATTTAAAAAAAAAAGAAAGGACCTTATTTGGCTTCACTGATTAAAATATCTTTTTTATTAAGCATTCAAGTAAATTTCGGCAATCTCAATTATCAAGCCAAGCATTAAAGATGAATTAATTAAATTAAAAATTTTTACTTTTAATAAAATAATAATAATAATAGCAATAATAATAATATTATTATTAGATAGGTCAACGGTCTCATTATCACTTTATTATAATCAGGTATCACTTTATATTAAAAATATTATTACTTTTTATTCATCATATATGAATTGTTCATAAAATAAATAAATTAAATTAAATAATAATCACTTTTTCTTTATTATGTAGAACTTTTTATTAACTATGTTATCACTTTTTATTTCAATGAATTGTTCGTAAAATAATAATTGAATTATATGGATATTAGTTTTCTTTAATTAAGAATAACTTTATATTAAAGATATTATCACTTCTTATTATTCCAGTAAAATGTTTGTAAAATATACATTGATTGGCTATCATTTTTTTAGGAAATATGTTACTATCACTTTTTTTTAAAAATATTATTACTTTTCATTTATATTATAAATGGTTTATGAAATATAATTCACAACAAACTTATCACATTTTATTACATGATTATCACATTGCATAAATATATAATTTTAAATAAAAAATAAATTAAATAAATAACAAATTTTAAATTAATAAAATTTTAAATAATAAAAAATTTAAATTAAAAAAAATTGTAATATATATTACATAAAATACCTAATTAATTTAATTTTATAATTAATTTTTAATTTTCTTAATTTGATTAGGGGTAATTCTTTTATGAATCTGTCTCATTAATTCTCTTATATGAAACGGATCATCCATCAACCCTAATAATTAGTATATGTGTTATATTATATAAAAAGGAAATTAAATAAATAATAGGAATTGTTTAGCTTAACTAATTAAATATCCTATTTTACTAAATACTAACCATGAATTTCTGTGATCTCCGGATTCTCCACGCCAATTGCATTCCTGACATGTTATAAACTAAAAAAAGTTTCTATTTTAATAAAAAAAATGTTAATTAGTTTATTATTATTATGACTAATTATACTGTGCATCTAGATGCACTCTAAGATATGGTGCACCCACTTTAAAAAATGTGTACAAATATAAACAAAAACATATACAATTATGAACAAAAATGCATACAATTTAATTGTTAATTTTTTTAATGAAAAATTGAGTGTAAAAAATATAAAATTATTAAAAAATATGTATACACAATTGAATAAAATGTTATACAAATAGATGCAAGTTTTTTTAATAAAAAACTTAGTGTGAAAAAAATATACAATTATTAAGAAATACGTATACAAAATAGAATAATTTATATACAAAATAGAATAAAAATTTATACACATATAGATGCACTCTTACACTAGGTGCACCTAATATCAACCCTATTATTATTATTATTATTATTAATTGTTCAATAGATAGTTCAACAGTTATCACTATACTATAATCAGATATTACTTTATTTTAGAAATAGGATTAATTGCGAGAAAAGTCCCCACCTTTGATTGAATTGCAAATTAATTTAAACATTTGAAATTTACCAAAAAAATACATAACTTTAACAAGGAATTGAAAATTAAGTCATCGGTCAGATTTTGACAATTTTGACTACCCAGATCCTAAATGGAAAATAAAAATATTTTAAATTTTTTTAATAAAATCTACGTGGCAACCATCTCTCTCATCAATTTTCATCTTCTTCATTAAAGATCACCAGCAACGTCTGACGACAACCAATGTCCAGCGATCGTCCTCGCTGCCTTGTCAACCACCAGCGACCACTATCCTCGTTCCACCACTGCCACCGGCCACTAGCTTCGCTGAGAAGCCACCATGGCCGTTCCCTTTCGGATGGAGATCATTGGATATTTTTTCCTTCAGATCTCGACAGTCGTCCTTCCCAGAAGTAGGCAACGGCATTCCGACAGCGGTTGTTGGCATCAAGTGACATCTATTTCTAATCGGCTAGAGTGCCATTGTCGGCAGCGCGAGTGACAGACAACGTGGTGCTTTCGCGTTTCCTGCGAGAAAGCATATCTGTAGTGACAAACTACCGACGAGTGGTTGCACCGATGGCTCAGTGTGGTGGAGTGGTTGAAATTATATTTCTGATGGGAGAAGAGGGAGAAAGACGCAGTCCCCGACACTCATGTTTTCTTTTTCTCTTTTAACATTTTTTTAAAATTTATTTTTCTCCATTAATTTTCTTTTCTGTTTTTTATTTACTTTAATTTATTTTATTTTATTTTCCATCTAGGATTTAAGGCAGTCAAAATTGGTCAAAATGTAATCAGTGGTTTAATTTGCAATCCCTTGATAAAGTTCTATATTTTTTTGCTAAATTTTAAAAGTGGAGACTTATTTGCAATTGAAGCAAAGGTGATGACTTTTTTAGCAATTAACCCTTAAAAATAGTATAACTTTTTATTCACCCTATAAATAGTTCATAAAATAATTAAATTAAACGTTTATCACTTTTTCTTTATTATGTATAACTTTTTTATTAAGCGTGCTATCACTTTTTATTAGAATAAATTATTCGTGAAATAATTTAATTAAGAAGATATCACTTTTCTTTGATTGTGAATCACTTTTTAATAAAAATATTATCACTTTTTATTATTCCAGTAAATTATTCGTGAAATACACTTTTTTAATTAGTTATCATTTTTAGGAAAAATTTTATCACTTTTCTTTTAAAATGTTATCACTTTTAATTTATATTAAGTATCACGTTGTTTAAATTTATAATTTTAAATCAAAAAATAAATTAAATGAATAACAAGTTTTAAATTAATAAAAATTTAACTAATAAAATATATAAAATAAAAAAATATAATATAAAAAACCTAATTAAATTAATTTCTCAATTTTATAATTTGATTACAACCAAATAGGACCCTTTAAAATATGTTTGACTGGCTAATGGATGATCGGTCTCACCCAAGTTTTTGCTTTTAATTAGAACCAAACAAGGCCTTTTAAAATATATTTAATGGGCTAATGGATGACCCGACTCACATAAGAGTAGACATGCATGGCGGTTCCAAACCGGCGGTTCCGATTTTGGAAAATGTGAAATCGGAACCGAACCGAGGGTAGGACGATTTCGGTTCTGGTTTGGAGCCGCCAGTTCCGGTTCTTACCGCTGATTCTATTTTTTTTATTTTTTTTATTTTTAACCTAAAAACGTAAAAAGAAAATTAAAAAATCGCCGGTTCCAACCGGGAACCGTCGGTTTTAACCGGTACCGCCAGTTCCAGTTTCATGAAATGAAGAACCGGAACTGAATCGATATATAGCCAATTTCGGTTCGCTTTTTATCAGTTCTGGAACCGTAGGTTCCGGTTCCGGTTGGAACCGCCAGTTTCCAATTCCGAACCGGCGATTCTGGTTAAAATATGCATGTCTACATAAGAGGATCCGTGAAACGATCACACCCATATCTTTGTGTAACGTCCCAGATTACGCTATGACATTGGGACGCTACTAGATATACAATTCCTAATATAGTAATAAAGGGGTCGAGAATGCACAGTGAAAATAATATAAAAATTCCCAAAGCGATAATATAATAAAGTAAAAGTTGCATAGAGATTATTACATATTAGCGTCTACTCACCCGAGTAGAGTGAAATACCAAAATAAGTACGTTCAGATGATATATCTGAAATAAAGTTCTTAATAAAATACTAAAATATAAGACATAATATAAAGACCTCTATGGGCTTGGGACATCTGCAGGGGCCCCTTCTTCTTCTAAACCTTGTTTTGAAAATCAATAAGGGGTGAACGTCTAAAATACACTCAGTGGGTTAATTAAATGATTGCACAGTTAAAAATAAATATGCATACCAAATATACCATAAAATGTAATATATGCCATTTTAATAAAATAATTTGCACATTGTCATTCGATAACTTAATGAAAATATTTTAGATCGAACCATCATCCGATAATTTGTGTTAGTTCGTATATGTGTACCGGACCGTCACCCCAGTACGATGTTGACATACTTTGAAATATATTTTAGTAGTGAACCGACGTAGCAAGTAACTTGTGTTAGTTGATATATGTGCACCGAGTCATCACTCCGTACAAGTGTTAGTAAGAAAATATTTGTCATCGAACTAAAAGCACACATGACACATAACATGACATATAAGTAACACATATCACATTTTAACATAGCAATCATGACATAAAATTGTAGCACTCGATAAAGAGTGATGGTTACCCCACCTTGAAATTTCTAGGAAATAGTAAACTGGACTACACTTTCTCTTGAGTCTCAGGTATGCCTGCAAGAATATACTAATTGACTTCTACTTCTAATAATAATTTCTGGTACTTAAGCTAAACTTCTAACAAACTAATTATTATTATATATTAATAATATACTAATTATTAACTTAAGAAAATATAAATAATTAATTGTTAAATAAAATAATAAAATAGAAATATATTATTAATAATTTAACAATTATAGTTTTCAACTTTAGTAATAAATTGTAACATTAAAGATTTAAATATGAATGACATTAATTTTATTAAAAACGGATATTAAATAAAGATTGTATACCTATAATAATAATAGTAATTGTAATAGGGCTTTGGAGTTGGTCTCCCATTCCCCCCTGTTCATCCATTGGGCTTAATAGCCCCATACTCCAATAAGGGCTTAAAGACCCCCAATTTGCGAGGAGCTTCAGCCTAACTGAGGCCACTAGGCCACTTTCCCTAATTGCCCAAGATACGCAGATATCCCCTGAGATATCTGCGTATGGTATATCCTAGATTAGATCCTAAATATAGTCACATGAGACTAAACACATTTAATGCTCGCACTGTACGCTTATATTGTAAAATGGTCTAGCGATTTATCCAGATTCGGATGACGTCAGGATACCCAATATAAATATGGGGACAACCCATATTAATAAAAAATCACTCATTTACCCCCTCAAAAAGGCCCAAAACTGCCTAGGGGGAAAACCTCTCTCCACATTTTATGTTAGCTTAGCACAGATAATCCTTTCATTATCCACTAACATCCATATTAACCACCATTAGGAAGGGACCAAATCGGATAAGCTATATTTGGCGCTAGAGGAAGGGTGCCCTCGGAGGATACGACTGACACCCTCAATACACCCCAACCCAATTGTTCCTCCAATGGCGGATAAACACGACGAAGCCACCCTAGTAGCGCTGGTGCGACTACCAGTTGGCTTCGATAGGAAGACCTGAACCCCCCCTCGAACTGTAGAAAAAGAGGTCCCGCCACGTGATACGTATCCGAAAGAAGACGACCCGTAGACCAATTCCGACAAAAATATTTTGACCTTCTCAAACAGATGAAGGGAAAGCAAGCAGCAGGACCGAAGGCCACCAGTCGAAGGCTAAGTTTCAGCCTCGAGGAAAACTCAGTCGAGTAGACAAATGAGCAGCAACGCAAATGGACTCTACCTAGGAGGTCAGTGCACGAGCAAGTGGGACAGAAGGATGCACAGAAGGAACCGAGAAAGGCCCAGAAGGTGGTAGACGAATGATGCGAATGGAGGAAGACGACGTCTCATGCTAACTCAGTCGCTAGTCGATCCCCCGTGCATACTACCGGACGCATAAGTGCCAAGGATCGGCTAGGACTAGATCCTGTGAAGTCTCGACACGAGCAAATAGGAGAAAGTGCGAGAGACGATTCAATAACTCGACTCAAGTGGCAGCATGATGTAGAAATAAATGCGCTAAGGAGATGACTCGATCAAATGGAGAGAAGAAATGAGGCCGGGCTCCACAGTATTCCAGACCTAGAGTCAGGGAGAACCTCGTTCACCCATCGGGTCATCACAGCTACCACCATGAAAGAGATCTGGATCCCAGAAATTTCCCAATACGCTGGTGACTCTAACCCGATCTCGCATCTCAATAAATATGTTGGTTGGATGCTGGCACAGGGAAGTTCAGAAGAAGACCAATGCAAGATGTTCCCCTTAACATTGGGAGACAAGACACACTCGTGGTTCGAATCACTTCCCGCTAATTCCATCGACTCGTGGACGAAACTCGCTACATCATTCTCGTCCCACTTTGCATATTTGAGGCAGGAGAAGGAGCCGAAATAGAAGTTGGCTTGCTTACGACATGGTCCAAAGGAGTCCCTGGAGGATTTCATGAAGAGATTCAATAAACAGCGTGCCAATACTGAAGAAACCTTAAATGAGACATCAACCATTTTGGCAACTGCCGCCTTGCTCCCAGGGGTCACCTATGTGGACTAGCTGCCAGCAAAAATTACCTAGCAGTTACGCAGCCTTCATGGCCTCGGCTCAAGCGTTCAGCCTTAGCGAAGAGATTCTCGAAGAATATAAGAAGTCTAAAGGCGACCTTAAAGAAGGCGATAAGAAAAGGAAAAAAGGAGAAAAAGATTATAGGGCTCCGTCTTCCTTCAAACCGTTCCCGAATGATGATCAAATTCAAGAAATGACCGAGGTACTTGAGCTCATTCTTGAGGAGATATTTAGCAAGATATAAGACAACAACTTGTTGAGCCCTCACCCAAGATACGAGCGGATCCGGCTAAGCTGAATAAGAAGAAATTATGCAAATACCACAAGTCTATCGGCCATGACACCAAAAAGTGTCTTGACCTGTTGGCCGAACTAATAAGACTGTTTGAAGATGTGAAGCTGGACCGACTTGTGTCTGGCCCGAAGCGAAGGGGAAAATAACCTATTGCGAAGGGAGAACGATTTAAAGGACCGGCCAATCAGCAAGGACAGATTGGTCCCAAAGACCGCCTGCCCACACCACCTCGGGAAGTATACATGATGGACGAAAGTTACATGGGAACGTCACGGGCCCTAACCACCAAGTCGCGGAGGAAATGGAAAGTCGAGCTGTGAGAACTCGACAGATACCACCATGTATTTACGGCAAGTCCTCGACTGCCCCTACACAAAGCTGACGTATTCTTCTCTGAAGAAGATCTTGTCGAGATACAAACCCCCACAATGACCCACTAGTGATTTTGACTGCAATCTCTGGTGTATAGGTGCACTGGTGCCTGGTCGATATTGGTGCATACACAATATTATATTCAAAAAGGCATTCAAATCCATCAGAGGACTCTCTCACCACAAGGCTCTTCGTTCAATGACGAGATTCGAGGCTTCGGTAATGCCATTGCTACTCCCTTGATGCAGACAGATCTTTTGATCCAAATGTTGGACGAAAGAAAGCAGTAAAAGCCCAACACACTCTCGAATTCAAAGTAGTGGACCTCCCGTCACCATACAATTGTATCCTCGGAAGGACATTTATTCACAGGTTCAACTCCGTCCCATCCAAGCTCTACCAATGTCTGAAGTTCGTAAACACTAACGGTCGAGTTAGTTCCAACAGAGGCAGCCAAAGAAAAGCCAGGGAGTGCTCGTTCATTGAAAAGGGAGATGGACTCAATTACCATGATCTAAGTTTTCAGTTAATAATGATGGAGCAGCCGAATCAAGTGGAGCAGGCGGATCGCGAAGAAGCCCCCCTACCAGATGGCCGGATAACCATAGATCCAAAGCTGAGAAAGGACCAGAAGCTCCGACCCTTCGACAACAAGGAAGCCAATCTATCTTCGATAATCGATGAAGATCTGAAATTAGAAAAGAAAAGAAAAAGAGGGAAACTGGCCGAGGAAGTCGAGGCAATAAGGATGGAACCAAGCAACTCAGACCTGGAATTGTATGTCGGATAGCAGCTGAAAGAGCAGTACAGAACGACCCTAATCAAATTTCTAAGTTCTAACCTAGACATGTTCGCCTGGTCACCCAGCGACATTCAAGGAATAGACCCAAAACACGCCTGACACCGGCTCAATACAAAACTATCTTGATAGCCTAGTGGAATAAAAGAAAAGAAAGTACAGCCCCGAGAAATATGAGATCATCGAGATGGAAGCCAGGAAATTATTGGCAAACAAACTAGTAAGAGAAGCTCTATTCCCCTAATGGGTGGCTAACCCAGTCTTAGTGCTGAAGACAAATAAGTCTTGGAGGTTATGCATCGATTTCACAGATCTCAACAAAGCATGCCCGAAGGACAGTTTTCCACTACTACACATCGATCAAATGGTGGATGCCACTACTGGCCACGAACTGATAAGCTTTATGAATGCATATTCGGGCTATCACCAAATCCCTATCAAATGATACAGAAAAAATAGCTTTCTTTACCAAAAAGAACTTACTATGCTGGCTAATGATGCCATTTGGGTTGAAAAATGCAGGCGCCACATATCAAGGCTAGTGACCAAGATGTTCCAAGAAGATCTGGGAAAACAATGGAAGTATACGTGGATAATAGGCTGGTCAAAAGCGTGACCTTAGATGACCATGTACGCCACCTAAGCAAAGCGTACGACATCCTATGACAGTATAAGAAGTGCATGTTCGGAGTATCTGCGGAAAAGTTCCTCAGGTATATGGTGAGTAAACGAGGAATAGAAGCAAACCCAGATAAAGTGAAGGCCATACAAGATATGGAGCCTCCCAAACACTCCAAGGGTGTACAAAGACTAGCTGGACGAATTGCATCTCTTAGTCGCTTCCTACCCAGAGCATCCGATAAATGCAAACCCCTCATAGATGTGATCCGAACTGAGAAAAAGTAACAGGAGCTGATATATTATGTGAGTCAGATGCTCCGTGATGGCGAACTCAGGTACCCCGTAGTTGAGAAGCTTGCTTACGCCTTGGTAATGAGCGCATGAAAATTAAGGCCCTACTTTTTGGGACACCCGATTGAGGTAGTGACATCTTTCCCACTGAGGCAAGTGCTTGATTGTCGTTATTTTCACCAAGATTTTTATACTTTTTTGTGTGCATTTTTCATTTTAGTTTATCCGTATTTATATGTATTTTGGTGGTGTTATGTATTTTTATGGAATTTTGTGACAATGAGCTTATATATGTTAAATCAGGTGAAAAATGGAGCAAATGGAGTCGGGAGAAAGAAGAAGGCAAAGCAGCACAAACACGGCTGGCCGTGTTTGACACACGAGGTGTGTTGCATGCATGACCCGTGTGCCGTGCACGGCCCTGTAAGAATAGGCCGTGTGAGCGCATCAGATCACACAACACGGCCACCCCTGTGGCCGTGTACTGCGCACGAGATGTGCGCTGCCTGAAGCTCGCCGTTGCCCAAAAACCCTAGACACGACTCGGGCCGTGTACTGTGCTCGAGCCGTGTAGGTGCAAAAAATTTAGAAAATTTCAGAAACCTTCTAGAAGATATCCAAGGGTATAAATACCTTCCCATTCAACATTTAATCAGATAGAGAACCGAATTTTCAGCTGTCCACAGACCTCACACATCAATCATTTGATTTTACACCATATTCGTCATCCCTTTCATCCATACTTTGATTCTACATCATTTCTCCATAAATTCTACCATCCAAATCAAGTGAAGAAGCATGGAAGAGTAGGTGATCACCAAAGGAAGAAAGAAGATTCAATTTGAGCCAATCCAAGGGAGTTTTCATTCCAATTTTGTGTTAATCCTAATTTTTTGTTAATCCTCTAGTTTATCATGATTTGTAAAGTTTTTAATGTCTATGTTAAGGATCTTATGAAGATTGTAGGCTAATCTCCCTTGTGGGATTAGCAACATGAAAGTTTGTGGTTTAAATTTTGAGATATATGTATTTAAATTCATATGTTGATTGGGTTAACTGATTTCCTATAATTGATGCTTTAGATCTTGAGGTTTTTGATGATTTGTATGTTTAGATGCTTTAAATATATGATTAGATTGAGAAATCAATTATGTGATTTGGACATTTGAGTGAATCATTTCATCAAACACTTCATATGCATTATAAATTGTAAAGACATTGAGAAATCCTTTAGAGTTTAAAACCCTTTGTTAGGACATACGGTTGGTTTGATCGAGAGATTGATTAATTGTGTGAATGGATTCTTATTTCAAGCTTAGTACCTAGTTAGAATTGTTTGAATGAGAACCAACCTTTGTGCTAGTTGAGATTAATATCCTATTCATCTTGAGAAGGAGCTTAGGTGAATTTAGAGTTGGCCCTTAATCCATACCCTTGATTCATATGAGTTTAATGCATGTATCCTGAGATTGCCCATTACTTAATTGTTGTTAATCCCACTTTTGCTTAATTTGGTAAACCACATTTCATCCCCTTATCTTATTTGTTAGATCATTGCTTTCATTTTCTTTGATTACTTATATATACTTGTTTGAACAACCACTCTATTGATGATTCGTCTCTATAAAATTACAACAAATGTGAGATCGCTTAAGCACTAGTATCTATCTCCATGTGGTTCGATAAATTCTTGAATTAGTCAACCCGACTATAAGTTATGGCTAATCAAATGGTGTCGTTGCCAGGGAGGCAAGGTTGCTAGTAGCTTGAAGAAGGATCGTTTTGAGTAATCTTACTAGAGATATTTTTTTATTTATTTTATTTGTTTACTTGTATTTGCTTTCAAAACTTTGTTCTAACTCTTTTATTTTGAAGGTGTATCCACACAAGGTCCAAGGGTAAACAAGTTGAACCTATTGATCTAGAGATTGAACACACTTTGAGAAGAAAGATAAAGGAGAACAAAACTAAAAACAGTAATCTTATGGAGAACAATCAAGAAGAACATGTAAACATTGAGCATGATGGAGACAGAGTGCAAAATGTGCGAGACAATGCACAAGCACCCCAAGTCAATGTTAATCCTCCTCAACAAGCTTATCAATAATTTGGAGAGTTTAACAATCAAGCTTTGCTTCATCAAATGGTTCAACAAGCTATGCTTCGACAAGGTTTTCAACATGCTTATGCATCTCCACCACCACTTTCGGTGCATTGAGGGTCTCATGTTGACCCAAGGGTGATCCGAGATTTCTTTATGTCAAGGGCAATACCACAAATAATGGATCCACCTATCAATGCCAACAATTTTGAGATTAAGGCGAGCCTAATCAACATGGTGAGAGACAAACAATTTGGTGGTCTACTGAATGAGGATCTTAATGCAGATCTAGCTCAATTTATTGAGATTGCCAATACTGTGATGATGAACGGGGTGAGCGATGATTGTTCAAAGATGAGGTTATTCTCGTTTTCCTTGAGAGATCGTGCTATAACATGGCTCTCCACTATTACTCCGGGTACGTGCAACACTTGGAATGAGCTTGCACAAATGTTCTTGAATAAGTATTTTCCGCCTTCCAAAACACTTCAAATGAAGAGCTTGATCACTCAATTCAAACAAATGCCTCAAGAGAGTTTTTATATAGCGTGGGAAAGGTTTAAGGATATGTTACACAAGTGTCCACAACACGGTTTTTCAGAAAATCAACAAGTGGGATTTTTCTACCAAGGTTTAGTAAACGGGCAAAGAGTTTATGTTGATGCTTCAGCGGGTGGATCCATACTTGGAGTTACTCCGGAAATGGCTATAAGGATTTTTGATGAAATTACTACAAATGTCTACCAATGGCCATCGGAGAGAGTTAGAGGATGCTATAGATTTGAGATCTTCGATCAAGAACAACAGTTGAGTGTGAAGAGTGCTAGTGTGGAGCCAAGTTTGCCAAGTGCTGAGATGATAGCGGCGGAGGTAATGAGCTTGAGTCAAGGTATGAATCAAGGAGTTAACATGGTGGAAGGCCAAATTGATCAAAATTTTCTTCCTCCAAATGGTGTTAGTGGGGAACAATGGGTTATGACTATGCCATGTGTGGAGGATGTGCAATACATGCAAGGAAGGAATTACCAAGGTAACTATCAAAACAATTACCAAGGTAATTTCAACCACAACCAAGGAAACTACCCACCAAAGAACTCATTGAGAAGTTGATTGCATCGAACAAAGCTCAAAATAAGACAAGAAGAAAGATTGATGAAGCTAATGATAGAAGGTTCAAAGCCTTGGAGCACTTGGTTGGTCAAATTGCTTGTTCGTTGAGTGCGAACGAGAAAGGAAAATTTCCTTCTATCACTATTGTAAATCCAAAAGAGCAATGCAAGGCAATCACTTTGAGGAGTGGAGCAAACTATGAGGGACCTTCTATGCCTATGGAAAGTGAGAAGTTAGAAGAGAAGGAGGTTGAGGAAAACTTGGTTGAAGAAGAATTTGTAGGAGAAAGTGAAGTTGAAGTAAAAGCGAATGATGAAACAGATGTTCTTGAGCTGGAAGTTGTTGAAAAGAAATGGCAAAGAACAAAAGAATTGAAAAAGAAAGAGAATGAAGTGGAGTTGGAAAGGGATAGTTGGGGCATACCAAAAACTCAAGTGCATATTTCTTTTCCACATAGATTTTTGAAGAAGGGGCTTGATCAAAAGTTTGCAAAGTTTTTGGAGATTTTCGAGAAAATCCACATCAATATACCATTTACAGATGCTTTGAGATAAATGCCTCACTATGCTAAGTTTTTGAAAGATATCATGGCAAGAAAAAGGTAATTAGTGGAGAACGAGACCGCCAACTTGACGGAGGAGTGTAGTGCCATAATCCAAAAGAAGTTTCCTCCAAAGCTCAAAGATCCAAGGAGTTTTGTCATACCATGTGAGATTGGCAGGAGTGAAGTTCATAAAGCTCTTTGTGATCTTGGGGCTAGTATCAATTTGATGCCTATGTCCATCTTCAAGAAACTTGGTATAGGGGAAGTAAAGTCTACGTCCGTTACATTGTAACTTGCGGATAGATCTTTGACTTATCCAAAGGGAGTAGTTTGGGATGTGTTAGTTAAAGTTGAAAAGTTCATATTCACGGTGGATTTTGTAGTGTTTGACATGGACGAGGATGCAAATGTTCCATTAATTTTGGGGTGTCCATTTTTTGCCACGGGAAGAGCTTTAATTGATGTACACAAGGGGGAGTTGACATTGAGAGTAAATGAAGAAGAGGTGTGTTTTCATTAAGAAATGCGATAAGGCATCCGGATGAGAAAGAGGAGTGTAGAAGGATTGAATTGATTGATGAGATTGTTCAAAAGAACTGGCCATTCTTCTTATCTAAAGATCCTCTCGAAACAAGCATAAGCCATTCTCTTACTTTATCTCTTAATTCTAACTCATCCTTTTATTGTTTAGAAGATGATGATATAAATGATTGCTTACATGATTTGAATGCTTGTAGGGAAATGTAAGAAGATGAAGCAAAGATGATGTAATATGGAAAGATGGAGTACCTTCCATTAGAAATAGAGAATGAAGAGTCAAATGTTGAAAAGGGAAAAGAGGAATTGAAGCCACTACCCGATCATCTTATGTATGTGTACTTGGGGGATAACAAAACCTTTTCGGTAATTGTATTTTCACCTCTTTCACCTCTAGAGCTTGATAAATTGTTGAGGGTGCTTAAAGATCATAAAAGTGCTATAGGGTGGAGTCTTGATGATTTGAAAGGTATAAGTCCCACTATTTGTATGCATCACATTAGATTGATTGATGATAGTAAACCATGCATACAACCTCAACATCGTTTGAACCCCATTATGAAAGAGGTTGTTAGGAAAGACGTTTTGAAATGGTTAGATGCTAATATTGTTTATGCTATAAGTGATAGTCCGCATGTGAGTCCTTTACATATTGTGGCTAACAAAGGGGGATTAACCATTGTTAAAATGGAATTTGATGAAGAAGTTGCTACAAGGATGAAAACAGGGTGGAGAGTTTGTTGTGATTATAGGAAGCTTAATGAAAACACTCATAAAGATAATTTCCCTTTGCCTTTTATTTATCAAATGTTTGATAGGTTGGCAGGATAGAAGTATTATTGTTTTTTAGGTGGTTACTCGAGGTATAACCAAATCATGATAGCCCCCGAGGATCAAGAGAAAACAACTTTTACTTGTCCGTATGGCACGTTTGTTTTCTATAAATTGCCTTTTGGGTTGTGCAATTCCCCCGCCACCTTTCAACGTTGCATGATGGTCATTTTTGGGGGATTGATTGAAAATATAATGGAGGTTTTTATGGATGACTTTTCCATATTTGGGTCTTCATTTGATAAATGCTTATCTAATCTTTCTATGGTTTTGTAGTGGTGTCAAGATACGAACCTAGTCTTGAATTGGGAAAAATGTGATTTTATGGTTCAAGAGGGTATTGTACTTGGACATCATATATCGGAGAAAGGTTTGAGAGTTGATAGGGCGAAGGTTGTAGCCATTGAACATCTTTTCCCACCAAAAAATGAAAAAGGGGTTAGATCATTTCTTGGTCACGCTGGGTTCTATTGACGTTTTATAAAAGATTTTTCTAACATAGCCAAACCTTTGTGTAAATTTCTTGAAAAAGATGCTCCGTTTGAATTTAATGATGAATGTCTTGATATTTTTAGGGTGCTAAAGGAGGCCTTAATATCTTCACCAATACTTGGCTCTCCCGATTGGAGCAAGCCTTTTGAGCTCCATTGTGATGCAAGCGACAATGGTTTGAGAGTAGTGTTAGGACAAGTGAGAGGGAAGAAGTTTCGAGCCATCTACTATGCATCCAAGATGTTCAATGCAAATCAAAAGAACTACACCACATCAGAAAAAAATTTTTATCTGTGGTTTATGCTTTTGAAAAATTTCATCCATACCTAGTTGGCACAAAACAATTGTGTATACGGATCATGCCGCCATTAGGTATTTGATGAGAAAGAAAGATGCTAAACCAAGACTAATTCGTTAGGTTCTTTTATTGAAGGAGTTTGATGTGGAGATACGTGACAAGAAGGGAGTCGAAAATGTCATAGTCAACCACTTGTCACACTTAGAAAATGTTGATGAAGAAAGAACCATGGAGTTCATTAAGGATGTATTTCCGGATGAAGAAATTCTTCTAGTTGATTTTCAAAAGATGTACACTTTGTGTGAGAGCGAAGGCCGTGGTATACAGATTTCGTGAATTATTTTGCTTGTGGCCTCAAGCCGGATCATCTCACCAAATCTCAAAGAAAGAAGTTCTATCATGATGTCAAGGAGTACTTATGGGATGATCCTCTTTTGTTTAAGAATTGTCCGGATGGAATCATATGGAGGTGTATTCCGGAGGATGAGAAATGAAGTGTCATGTGGATGTGTCATAGTTCACCTTGTGGAGGACATTTTGGATTTCAAAAGGTGGGAGTAAAGATTCTTCAATCGGGGTTGTTTTGGTCAACCTTGTTCAAAGATTGCAAGGAGTATGTATATCAAGGGATGTGATAGGTGTCGAAGAATTGGAAGTATAGGGCAACGTGATGAGATGCCCATGAGGAACATTTTTAAGGTTGAAGTGTTTGGCGTATAGGGGATGGACTTCATGGGACTATTTCTGCCATCCAATGGGTAGTTATACATTTTGCTTGCAGTGGATTATATTTCCAAATGGGTAGAAGCAATCCTGAAAAGGATGAATGATGCTCTAGTGGTGAAAGCCTTCTTGAGAAAGAACATCTTTGCTAGATTTGGAGTGCCAAGAGTGATGATTAGTGATGGGGGATCTCAATTCATTAACAAGATCATTGAGAAGCTTTTGGTGGGATATGGAGTAAAGTACAAGGTTTCAACACCTTACCATCCGCAAACCAATGGCTTGGCGGAAGTGTCAAATAGGCAACTAAAGCTTATTCTTGAAAAGACGGTTAATGGTAATCGAAGAGATTGGTGTGAAAAGCTTGACGATCCTCTATGGGCTTATCGAACGGCTTATAAGACCGCTCTTGGATTTTCACCATACAAGCTTGTGTATGGAAAGACATGTCACTTGCCCGTTGAGTTAGAGCATAAGACATTATGGGCTTTAAGGAAATTGAATTTTGATGAGAAAGAAATCGGGAAAAAGGGATGCCTCCAATTGATTGAACTAGAGGAATTTAGAGAGGAAGCTTACGCAAGCTCGAGGATTTTGAAAGAAAAAATTAAAAGATGGCACGATGAAAGGATCAAAACGAAGGAGTTTATTCCAAGGGATAAGGTTCTGTTGTTCAATTCAAGACTTAAATTATTCCTCGAAAAACTTCATTCGAAATGGATCGGTCCGTACTTGGTGATCGAAATGAGAGATGATGGCTTAATAAAACTTAAAGGATCAGATGGAAAAGCTTTTGTGGTTAATGGTCATAGGGTGAAACATTACCATTCTCCCTTTCAACGGGAGTTGCTATATGTGGATACCTTCAGCTCTTGAAAGCTCGTATCCTTTTAGTAGTTGTAGATTATAAATATTTCATTTTCTTGTTATGCATTTTTGGTCTTGTAGGTGGATTATGCTTGTCAGAAGAGATTTATTGATGATACAAGAAATGCCTCATTGAAGTGTAATGGTATATCGTACCACTTTTTACAAACTAACCTTGAAACTCTTGTTTCAGTTTAAGTTTCGGGGGATATGGTGTGGTTTGATATGTAATACTTTATGTTTGCATACATTCTTGTGTTTTTGATCAAATTTGAAAATTTTCTCATGAGTTCGGTGTAGTTTTGGTCCATTTTGGTGGTGTTGAAGTTGATAATCCTATTAACTTTGATACCAAGTGTTGAGTTAATGATGTGATTGAGTTTTGAGCATAAATATGGAGCATTGGAAGCATAAAAATAGGGAAAGGCAAGGTTCGAAGTTGGAAAATTTAAGAAAGCAGGGCACAGCTATACGGACCGTGTACAGTACACGGCCCTGTAGGGTTTGGCCGTGTACTGTTGTCAAAAAACCAAACTCGCCCAGATCGATGGCGAGTTCAGTATGTGGCCCGTGTTCAGTGCTGCTACACGGCCCGTGTACCGCACACGGCCTGTCTAGAAAAGCTGTGCGCTATCGTCCGAATACATAACACGGCCACCCCTATGGCCGTGTTCGGAACTCGGACCATGTCGTGTCTGAAGTCAGAGTTTATAAGCCCGATTGTATAACACGACTTTCACTTCCATTTGCCCTACAAAACATTTATCCCGTCCAACTCTTCTCCGAAACCACATATTCGACCGAGAACAAGATAAAAAGTGGAAAGATTGAGTGATTTAGAGCGTATTCCTCAAAGACTTTGCATCAAATTCATCCATTCATTCCAAGAAATCCAGGTATGAAACTCCGAACCCTAGTTTTCAATTGAAGGTTTGAACTTTGGAAATTCTTGTATTGGTGTTGAATGAAAGCATGTTTGATGTATGCATATCAATGTAAAACATGAATTTTCTAGTTTAATTGATGGATTGATTGGAAGTTTGAAATAATTAGGGTTCATGTGGTTTTAATTTGGGGATTTTTGGATTTTGATGAATTTAGGTGTGTATGATGAGATAAATTTATTGATGATGCTTATATGATGATTGTATTGATATGAAATAACTTAAGTGTTGAGGATTTGAGCATAAGGGTGTTTGATATTCTTTTAAAAATTGCTTAGAAAATTGATGCATGCCAAGTATTTGATGAAATACTTAAGTGAATTTGTGATCCAATTTGAAGAATTTACATGAACAATGAAGCATTGTTGATAAATTGCTAAATAAATAATGCAAAGATGAGGAGAATATGCGATGAAATTCATGAAAATGAAAAGACGCTCTTATTGGATTGAGTGAGAATGTTGTATAGTTGCTTTTTCATCTTTTTCAATAATTAAGCATGTGAATTGTAGTTTGATAAGGGGTCTTTATCATGGAACATCAAGGCATGATTAGGATTAGCACTTAGTTGAATAACGAGTTATGATTCTATGCTTAATTATCAACACTATGATGAAGTTGAATATAATTTGAAAATTTTGAATGTTGCAGATGGCTGAAAGAAGGGTTTGAAAATGCAATGAAGATTTTATCATTGTGGAAATTGAGGCAGAAATGGCTAACTTAGATGCTTAATTGATGGAAGATGGGATACATCCTGAGTACTTTGGTGTAGAATTCGAGGAAGGCTGGGAGAAATACATCTTGAGGTGGCAAGCTATATTCCCTAAGATCAGGCCAACTAGATTTCAGAATCAGGAAACTATGACCGGGCTGGGATAGAAGCTGAGTTGAGAAGAATGTTCAGTAGGAGAGGGATGGAGGAATTCTTTGACAAGAGACCTCCTACCTATCATCACCTTACAGCTGAATTCTTGAACACTCTTCAAGTGATGAAGAATGGGAACGGTTTCCCTACATTAGTAATTTTCTAGTTGAATAACGAGTTGAGGGAGAAGGTACCCATCCATGTACTGAATAGGTTTATGGGATGCCCCCATGTGAGAATCATAGTCATTTTTATGAAGGAGGGGGCTGCAATAAGCAAAGTTGGTGGAAGTTGTTAGTCAATGATGGAACAGAACGGGCAGATTACATTTCTAGTTCATCAAAGGGGACGGCTATTAGAAACCCCGTAATGAGATATTTGGAAAAGATTATCTCAAACACAGTGGTGGCTCATTACAAAGGTGGATCAGTAGGAGAGAAACAACTTTACATCATGTATTGTTTGTACCATGAGCTTGAGTTGAATATGGCAACCCACTTTATCCACCATGCTAAACGGGTTGCTAAGAGACAAACTTCACAAGGAGTGATGTTTGGAGGGATAGTTACAATGATAGCCCAAGGATTAGGGATTGATCTCAGAGGAATGAAAAATAGGATGAATAGTGAGGGGCTCAATTATAACCAGTTAATGAGAATGGAGTTCTTAGCTGTGGTAGGAGATAGATATTGCTTGAGGCAAGACAAAGGAGCCCCATTCCCTTTACCTGCTCCGGAGCTAACATCAGTTTTTGCTCGAAGGAAAAATGCTAATTTTGCAATGGCAAGTGTGCAACACTCCACTGTCATGAGAAAATTTTATCGAAGGAATCGAGAAGGAGTGGTAGCAGTGCTAAGGCAAATGCGTGTTGAAGAAAATCATGAGTTGGCAAATTTGAGAGCCGAGCCTGTAGCTATGGATGAGGGGGATGAAGAAGACCCCCAGCATCAACAAGTGGAATTTGAAGAACATGCTCCTGAACCTCCATAATTTTAAGAAGAGCATGATCAAAAGCAGCAACAGCAGCAATTCATGGGACAAGGAATAGGAGAGGTAAATTGGAATTTCTTTGAAGGGGAGATTCGAGAGATAAAGCAAACGCAAAATCTGCTTGGAGAGCAAATAAGACAAATGAGAGAAGAGCAGCAGAGGCAAAGAGTATAGATCGGGGAGATCCACGAGGGACAACGTAGGAGGGAGTGCTATGAGGAGAACGTTCGAGCACATTCGAACAATATAGAGGAGATGCTCACGATGATGTTTAACTTCCAGTTCCCTGCCCACCTCATGCCTATATCCATTGGGCACCGTGCCAGCCTCGTCCTCCTCCTCGTCTAGATAATTGAGGGAGTACTTTTAGTGCTCGTCACTTCGTTAGCCTATCTATTTTAGTTGGATTGAAGTGTGTTGGATTTGATACTTTAAACTGTTTTGTTTTCAGATGTTTTAATTTCGTAATTTAGAATTTATTTTCAATTAAGGTTGAGGTGATTGTTGATTTGCATTGATCATGGATGGGGATCTTTATGTTTTATTTCTTTAGTATTGTTTTGTGCTTTTATTTTTGCTTTGTTTTTTGTGTGTTTGTGTCTGTTTGTATTTTTATTCTTATAAGGTTTTGTTTGGTGGTTTGTTTGGGAGGTCGTGATTCATTTTGAATGTGAGTGATGATGCATTATGGTGATAAGTGATAACGGGTCATGATTAAGAATCTCTACACTTTCAAATTGTGATATTTTTTATTTATTTGGTTCAATTGGAAGATAAATATGTTGCAATAAGCCATTTTAAGTCAAGCAATAACTTGTGAGAATTTGTGCCTCGACCATATATAAATGGTATATTCTTTTCATGAGTGGATCGGTTGAGTTTTGATAAACTAAATACTTGCTCAAAGACTTTAGGAATGAACCCAATTAGTCGAGATTAATGATGTGATTTAAGGTCATCCTTGTCATGAATAGTCAGTGCCAAACATTTCCTTACCTTTAATAACATCCTTAGTTAACCACTTTTGAGCCTATAAGCCTATTTCTTGTGAATTTAGCACATTACAAGCCTTGATTACCCATATAAGCTTAATATACATACATTTTGTGTGAGTAATCAAGAAGATGGTAGCTAGAAAATGTGATGAGATGACAAAAGAAGAAAAGAAAATGATATAAAAGATGAAAAGAGCAATAAAAGAATGCGTATGTGACCTTAAAAATAAGAAAATGAGCGAAGAAACAAAGACGCTCAAGAATCTAAAAATCAAAAGAATGGAGCATACAATCAAAAATAGTTGAAAATCAAAAGAGAAGTGATGATTAGTGCTTGAATGCGGCAAAGAATAAAAAGGAGAGAAAGAAAGTGGAGGAATGGAAGAAAGTAGCTACCTCTTTGATTACTTACACTTGTTTAGTCAATTTTATCTAAATACTTCCGACCCTACCAAAGAGCTTATTGTTACATCCTTAATGAAAGACCTTTTTGATCATTGATTGAAACTTTGGTGGTTTGTGAATAGAGTCTACGAGCAAGTGTATGGTGAGTCGATCCAATTGATTGATGAGTGTTGATTCACCTTACTTAAAAGAGTGTCGAGTGAAATCGATAAACTTAGGGAGGCTTAGACTAAAAAGGACTATTTTGCACATTATTCTCTTTTGATTGAACTTGTTAATTTCTCATATCATGATTCTAATGATTGTAGGATAACTTAGCATAATTGGTAGTTATTATTGTTATTGGTGTGTTATTACTTATATTCGTTTAGTCTTTTCCTAGGTGGAAATCTCTTCCTTGGTTTATCATTTTCGTTATTCGAGGACGAATAATACTTTTTAAGTTTGGGAGTGTGATTGTTGTTATTTTCACCTAGATTTTTGTGCCTTTTGTATGCGCTTTTTGTATTATTTTATCCATTTTTATGTGTATTTAGTGGTGTTATGTGTTTTTATAGAATTGTGTGAGAATGAGCTTATATGTGTTAAATCAAGGAAAAAAATAGAGCAAAAATGAAGTCGGGAGAAAGAAGGAGGCAAAGCAGCACAAACACGGTTGGCTGTATTTAGCACACGAGGTGTGTTGCGCGCACGACCCGTGTGCCATGCACGGCCCTATAAGAATAGGCTGTACGCGAGTATTAGAACACACAACATGGGCACCCCTGTGGTCGTGTACTGTGCAAGAGCCGTGCGCTGCCAGAAGCTCGCCGTTGACCAGAAACCCTAGACACGACTCGGTCGTGTACTGTGCTCTAGCCTGGTGCAAAAATTTTAAAAATTTCAGAAACCTTCTAGAAGATCTCCAATGGTATAAATACCCTCCTATTCAACATTTGATAAGATTGAAAAAACCGAATTTTCAGATGCCCACACACCTCACACACCAATCCTTTGATTTTACACCATATTCCTCATCCCTTTCATCCATACTTTGATTCTATACCATCTCTCCATAAATTCTACCATCCAAATCAAGTGTAGAAGCAAGGAAGAGTGGGTGATCACCAAAGGAAGGAAGGAGATTCAATTGGAGTCAATCCAAGGGAGTTTTAATCCTAATTTTGTGTTAATCCTCTAGTTTATCATGATTTGTAAGGTTTTTAATGTCTATGTTAAGGATCTTATGAAGATTGTAGGCTAATCTCCCTTGTGGGATTAGCAACATCAAAGTTTGTGGTTTAAATTTTGGGATCAATGTATTTAAATTCATATGTTGATTGGGTTAATTGATTTCCTATCATTGATGATTTAGATCTTGAGGTTTTTGATGATTTGTGCATTTAGATGCTCTAAATATATGATTAGATTGAGAAATCAATTATGTGATTAGGACATTTGAGTGAATCATTTCATTAAACACTTCATATGCATTATAAATTGTAAAGAGATTGAGAAATCCTTTAGAGTTTAGAACCCTTTGATAGGACATACGGTTGGTTTGATCGAGAGATTGATTACTTGTGTGAAGGGATTCTTATTTCAAGTTTAGTACCTAGTTGGAATTGTTTGAATGAGAACCAACCTTTGTGCTAGTTGAGATTAATATCCTATTCATCTTGAGAAGGAGCTTAAGTGAATTTAGAGTTAGCCCATAATACATACCCTTGATTGATATGAGTTTAATTCATGTATCCTAAGATTGCCCATTACTTAATTGTTGTTAATCCCACTTTTGCTTAATTTGGTAAACCATATTTCATCCCCTTATCTTGTTTGTTTGATCATTTCTTGCATTTGCTTTGATTATTTCTATTTACTTGTTTGAACAACCACTCTATTGATGATTCATCTCTATAAAATTACAACAAACGTGAGATTGCTTAAGCACTAGTACCTACCTCTATGTGGTTCAATAAATTCTTGAATTGGTCAACTTGACTACAAGTTATGGCTAATTAGTGCTCTCAAAACCAGACGTAGCAGGAAGACTGATGAAGTGGGCTGTAGAATTAAGCCAATTCGACGTTAAGTACATGACCCGACTGGCGATCAAGGCGAAGCCCTAGCCGAGTTCATAGCAGAGCTCACCATTCCTGTCTTACCAGGAGAAATGATCAATAAACCCTGGCAGATATCTGTAGACGGGTCATCCACAACTTATGCCTCCGGAGTGGGCGTGGTGTTCACAAGTCCCACCAGAGAGATGTTCTATTAGGCAATTAGGTTTGGATTCCCAGCAACCAATAATGAAGCCGAATACGAAGCTTTACTTTCTGGCATGAGAATGACATTGACCGTCGAGGTCAAAAGAGTAATGGCCTTCAGCGACTCGAAACAAATGGTCAATCAAATCAACGGAGATTATGAAGTCAAAGATCAGCAGCTAGTCAGTTACCGCAAGCTAGTAGTAGATATGATCCAAACATTCAATCACATCTACATCACGCAGGTTCCCAGACTACAAAACACCCAGAAGGATGCATTGGCCCGCCTGACGATTTTGGAAAATGCCGAACAATTGGGAAGCATCAGCGTAGTTTGACAAGAAGCCCCGAGTGATCAAGCGATATGGCAAATCGAAAGGAGCCGGATGACAAAACGAAAGCTAGGCAACTACGACTCCGGGCCACCAGGTATACCATGATAAATGATGTGTTGTATAAAAAATGGTACTTGATGTCGTTACTAAGATGCCTAGATAAAGAAGAAGCCGCCAAAGTGTTCACGGAGGTTCATGAAGGAGTCTGTGGGAATCATTAGGGAGGACAAGCATTAGCCTTGAAGATAATTCGACAAGGATATTTCTGGTCTACCCTCAGGAAGGACGCTATCGAGTATACTAGGGAATGTAAAAGTTATCAAATCTACTCCCCCATGATCAGAATTCCCTCCACCAAATTAGTTGCGACAGTCGCCCCCTGGCCTTTCTCAAAATGAGAGAACGATCTGATAGGTCCATTCCCACCCGGCAGAGGAGGTGTCAAGTATACGGTAGTTGTCATTGACTACTTCTTAAAATGGGCAGAGGCGGAAGCGTTTGCCACTATTAACGAAGCCAACATGATAAGCTTCATCTGGAAGAATATCGTTTGCCATTTCAGTATACCTAACGCTATTGTGACAGATAATGGGAAGCAATTCGAAAACATGCAGCTCCAAAGATTCTGTGATGGATTAGGAATAAAAAGCTATTCTCGACACCTTACTACCCCAGTCAAACGGACAAGTTGATGCAGTGAACAATGTAATCAAGCACACTCTCAAGACCAGGCTAGAAAGCCTCAAGAAAAGTTGGGCCCCGCCGCTACCTGGAGTTCTTTGGTCGTACCGCACCACAGCCAAGACATCGAATGGAAAGACCCTCTTCGCACAGAGGCGATCATACCTGCGGAGGTAGTTTGCCCAATATTTCGAGTATCTCACAAAGAAAAAGACACCAATTCTGAGGGATCGTGGAGCGTTGGATTAATACACGTGGACGTAATTGGGCTTAAGATCGTGGGAAGAATGATGTCTGACGTCACAGTTCAAGAAAAAACTAGCGGCAAAGATATGGGGGATCCACCGCATTAAATGTGTAATTAATACATGTCAGAGCCACTATTAAATACAATCATTGTCATTGAAGAATAAAAATACAAGCCAGGTGAAAACCAACCAAATAGAAACATAGAAATTACAAAGGCATTCCACCTTAGAAACTAAGTCCCATAAGGAGGACCAGTCGGAGCAGGAGCAGAACGAGAGGGAACCATGGCGGAAGTCGACACAAGTCCCAATGGAGCCAAGTTCATCCCCTCCGACTCCAATCTATGCCAGCCGGCAATCCCGAGGCAGCGATAAAGGTATGCAGCATTTGACAAAAAATTTCTAGAAGGACCGTCGCGCAGATCCCATTAGCCAAATTCATCTCCTCCGACTCCCAATCCCTCCGACTCCCAATCCGACTCCCAATCCCTCTGACTAGAACACGGAAAAAATCAGACACAAGTTCCAATGGAGCCAAGTTCATCCCATCCGACTCCCAATCTATGCCAGCCGGCAATCCCGAGGCAGCGAAAAAGGTATGCAGCATTTGACAAAAATTTTCTAGAAGGACCGTCGCGCAGATCCAGTTAGCCAACCGCGCCGAGTGTGCCAAGGCCTTGGAAAAACCCACTATTCTAGCAATTTTTCTTTCAGAGTTGAATAAGGAGGAAAAGTCCGCCTTATATTTGTGGGACAAGGCAGTCACCTCAGCCCCTTTGACTTTCAGCTCTTCCAGGGAATTAGCTAGCCACCTCTTCACTTCGTCTAATTCCTGGGCGAGCCGACTCTTCCTTTCCTCCGACTCTTTCAGGGCTTTCTCGGCGGCCTTTAATGATGCTTCACTCGGAACAAGCCTTCCTTCAGCCAATCTCAACTCCACTTGAACGACCTTTAAGGCATCCTCCAAAGCCTTACGTTGGTGGACTGCCTCCTCCATGACTAACTTAACCTCTTCCAAGTGCCTCCGCTCTACCTCTTCTATCTTTTTCCTCATCATGGCTTGCTCCGTTTCTCTCTGGCGACCCTGAGCCGCAGACTGAGCCACCTCCTGGCCTAGATGAGCCACGATGAGAGACGCTTGGCTAGAGTAGCTCAAAGCCCGTGCGTGATACCCGATCGCCGCATGGATAAGATCATCGGGATTCATAGTGCCGATGATATCACTTTATTCTTGAGTAAAGCTAATAGGAATAGACACCATTGCTTGCAGCATATATAAGGGAAGAGTAGGTTGATTGGGATCATACAGATTTGACCCATACAAGCTGCGGAGCACTGGTGGCAGAGGGCGAACCTCCGAGGTAAAGGCGCCAACTTTAAAACCAAGATAAGGAGTCTCAGTCGAAGGCGCTCCAAAGGTGGCCCCACCAGAAAAGGCCATAACTATAGGCCCAAACCCTCTTGCTTGGGGGCTCATAAGGCCCGCTGATAGGCACCGACTGATCGTCCACAACAATTCCACTGGAACCCAAGGGACGTCGTTCCACCATGCGGACAACAGGAGAAGAACAACCAGAATCGTGAAGCAAAAAATCCTCTTCACGCCCCACATCCGAAGTGACCATCACATCATTGAAACCTTCTAGCGGCACAGCATCAACGGGCTCACGGCTCATGATGACATCATCTCCCACAAAATTACTGGCTCCCAAAATCAGTACAACCGCGTCCTCTTGTAAAGCTTAAGGGCTCACTTCCACCGTTGAAGACTCATCCACCCTTATTATGTCTGTTAAGACGTCTGGCCTCAAAGCCTCCTGATCAAGAGAGACGGACGATCCCACGAGAATCACCGCCACCTCAACGGGGATGTCTTATTCAGCGAGAGATCACCGGGGGCTCCAAACTGGAGCCAACGTTAGCAGCCACAGTCACCACCGACAAAGGGACCGGCGCACCCGAATCCATCATGAGCCCATACTTCTTCAAGAGCTCATCGGTAATGATGTCGGTACTTCTCTCCTGAGCACTCATTCTACTAATGATGCTCACTAGTTCCAGGAATCCTTTGGAAGGAGGGGGACCCGGACTGGTGTTCCTATCTGAAAATCAAGGTTAAAAGCACGGTGATTATACCCTTCGGACAAATGAAAGATAAGAAATAAGAAGACATACCTCCATGAGAACGAATTAGCTGGTGTTCTATATGCCTGTGACCCATCACCACCATTCCTTCCAATTCTTTATGGAGGTGGACTTCCATGAGAGAGTCAATTCTCGAATAGGGTTGACCCGATAAAACCCTTTGTGTAGATTTTCCTTTGAAGGACGGCACATGTAGTCGATTTCCTTAGGAGATAAGTGGCGATACCCCTTCTTACAAAACAGGAGTATGAACCCAATTATTATAGCCCAGCCATTTGGAGAAAGCTGGTGTGGCACCAAATTACAATAGTTGAGAAGTTTCGCAAAGCAAGAATGAAGGGGTAGACGGAACCCTAGTTTCAGCATATGGACATTCACTGCCACTCGCCCGTGAGCCAGTTTGCTCGCTTTCTCATTCTCAACCGGCATAACGAATTTCACTCCTGGCACCGCTTATTTTGAAGATAATTCCTCCAATTGGGAATGAGGATTAATGTTGTCTTGGAAGTGGCCCACATCCCATTGTGGGCACCATCACGTGAAGGATGTTCTTCGGATCTGGCACCTCATCCACCATAGCAAACGAAGATGGTAGAGAGCGGGTCATCGACGGAAGCCTTCGACGCGACGAAGAAACTTCAATCTCTTCTTGCATGTCTTGGAATGCCCTCTCTAAGGATTCTGATATCCCTTCTCCATCACTTACCGTCCGTCGGGGGTCCGACTGACCAGCAGGATGACCACTGAGATTCATGCTTCAAACGACTGAAGAAAGAGAGTTGGCAGGGAATTACGAGTTGGAAGAGGAGACAATGGGAGGAAAAAATAAGAATCAAAGCAACTAAAGGCCTCTTTTAAAGCACATCTCCCCAATCGACGTGACCCCCGCTCAGAAAATAATCAAATGCGGAGCACACCCAAGGTAGCTTAAATGATGAAAAGGCACTTTAAAAAATACCCCCGGATCTCGAAACGTCGCTTCAAGATCCCTAGCCCTCCCAAGACGTCAATTTAAAATTTTGAAATTCAAGATTGGGACACGCGCGTGCATTGAGAATGTTCTGCCTCCACTCGCCACACGCTAGTGATGATAAAACCTGGGGGCTATTGTAGTAGGGCCTTGGAGTTGGGCTCCCATTCCCCCCCTGTTCATCCATTGGGCTTAATAGCCCCATAGCCCAATAAGTTCCCAAAGACCCTCAATTTGTGAGGAGCGTCAGCCTGACTGAGGCCACTAGGCCACTTGCCCCAATTGACCGAGATACGCAGATATCCCCTGAGATATCTGTGTAGGGAATATTCTAGATTGGATCATAAAGATAGTCACGTGAGGCTAAACGCATTTAATGCTCGCACTGTACGCTTATATTGTAAAATGACCTGGCGATTTATCCAGATTTGGATGACGTCAGGTTATCCAATATAAATATGGGGACAACCCATAGTAATAAAAAATCACTCATTCACCTCCTCAAAAAGGCATAAAACTGCCTAGAGGGCAAACCACTCTCCACATTTTATGTTAGCTTAGCATAAATAATCCTTTCATTATCTACTAAAAGCCACATTAACCCACCATTAGGAAGGGATCAAATCGGATAAGCTACAATAGTAAAATTATAATTAAGATAAAATTAATAAATTAAGTATATATATAATTATTATATTATCATTTAATTAAAGTAAAATAAATAAATAATCAAATAAATGAATAAAATAAATAAAACATTACCAAAAGCTACTGCAATCTGTCGATTTTCAGGATTTTTATATACTGAATAAAACATTATTTTCACTTAATATTATTAATAATAAATATATTTATATATATATATATTTATTTATTTATAAACTTTAAACTTATTACATTATTTTCCCTGCATTATATTAAATTCTTATTTAAACTTACCCTAAACATTAAACTTATTACAAAATGACCCAATTTGAGTTATACAAATCCGTTTGAAAATCCAAAAGTACATATGGAGTCCTCGCAAGGTGAGGATCACATGTATACCAATTTTTTATGAAAATAACGAAGTTTTATGGGTACAAAATTTTAACACGAAGTAGGTCTCTTCCCATCTTTTTCATTTCACGTCCAAACTCAAAACTAATTATATGTTAGTGATCCTCGTGAGGAGAGCTTCAAAATGGCCTATAATATCAAAGTTATGTCCGAACAAAACAAAATACACTATTAAAGGGTTAAAACTTCGACGGAGCTTTTCTAACTCATACGAAATCCATTTCACAAAAAAATTATATATATGGAATCTACGCATCGAGAAGATCATTTTCGTATATAACATGACAAGGTTTGACAAAAAATAGAAAATTTCTCAAAACATCAGTGTGTATATACGTTTGTGAGTTGTGTGTGCTTATATATGTATGTATATGTGTGTGTACATATAACTATATATATATAAACATATATATATAAACATATATAGAAACATAAAAGACTTGAGTGAAAGGGACTTTACCTCTAAACTACTCACTCCTCACACCTTTGCCCCACATATGAATCAGAAAGATATGTGTATATAAATAACCACAATATTTGTACTTATACAACCTCTAGCTTACGTGTGTATGCCTTATCTAAACTACCATTTTCAAAAATATCAAGCATATTTATTTATTATAATATATATATATATATATATATATATATATATATATATATATATATATAAGGTTTGTATTACATCCTCCCCTACTAAAAATAAAATTTCTTCCTCGAAATTTCACTTACTAGGTAAGAATGGATTTGGATATTTATTTCGTATGTTGTCTTCGCACTCCCACGTTGCTTCCTCTTCATTTTGTTGGCTCCATAGGACTTTGACTAAAGTAACTTCACGATTCCTTAGCTTATGAACTTTTCTATCAAAAATAGCTATAGAAAATTCCTCATACGCTAAGTTGTCGTCAATAGCTATAACCTCATGGTTAACAACGTGGCTTGGATCAAATACATGTTTCTGTAGCATGGACATGTTAAATACATCATGTACTCCAGCTAATTCAGGTGGTAGAGCTAATTTGTATGCCAACTCGCCGATTCGTTCCAAAATCTCGTAAGGCCCAATGTATCTTAGCTTGAGTTTTCCATTCCTTCCACAGCGAGAAATTCCTTTCGTTGGTGAAACTTTGAGAAAACTTTATCTCCTTCCTGAAACTGCAAATCTTTGCGTCTCTTATTAGCGTAAGACTTATGTCGATTTTGTGCTGTCAAAATTCTTCTTTTGATTCTTTCAATTGCTCCCACTGTCTTTTCTACTATCTCTGGTCCTAGAACTTTCTTCTCTCCAACATCATCCCAATAGAGGGGAGATCTACACTTCCTTCCGTAGAGTGCCTCGTAAGGGGCCATACCTATTGTGGCTTGAAAACTATTGTTGTAAGCAAACTCTATCAGTGATATATATCTTTCCCAACTTTCCCCAAAATCTAGGACGCACGCCCTCAACATGTCTTCCAATGTTTGAATAGTCCTTTCAGAATGGCCATCGGTTTGAGGGCGAAATGCTGTGCTAAACTTAAGCTTTGTGCCCATTGCATTTTGTAAGCTGTGCTAGAATTTTGATGTAAATCTTGGATCTATATCCGAAACTATAGAAACTGGTACACCATGTAGTCTAATAACTTCTTCTAGATAGATTTGTGCAAGCTTATCCATTCCGTGAGTCATTTTGACCAGAAGAAAATGTGCTGACTTAGTCAAACGATCCACTATCACCCATATGCTTGATTTCCTCGTGCTAATCTTGGTAATACAGTAACGAAATCCATTATAATGTGCTCCCATTTCCACTCATGAATCTCTAATGGCTTCAAGAGTCCTGAGGGTCGTTGATGTTCTGTTATTACTTGATGACAAGTCAGACACTTTTAGATAAATAAGCCAATATCCCTCTTCATATTTCTCCATCAAAATGCATTTTTCAAGTCTTGGTACATCTTGGTTCTTCCTAGATGTATCGTGTATGGAGTAAAATGAGCTTCTGACAAAATTTCTTTAATAAGATTCTCATTTTTAGGAACACATAATCTTTTTCCAAAGACGAGGGTCCCATCGTCAGTGAGAGCAAATCACTTTCCTTTCCCAATATTCACACGTTCCTTGATTTTCCTGAGAAATTCGTCTCCATCTTGGAGTTCTTTGACTCTATCTCTTAAGGAGGATTTAATCAGTAACGCAGTTAACACTGCTTCAATGGTACTTGGAGGTATCACGGCTTCCAAACCCATCCGAGAGAACTCAGCCACCAATAATGCTTGGTTTGTTATAGTGCAGGCTAATTTTCTTTTTTCTTTTCTGCTTAGAGCATCTGCTACCACATTTGCCTTCTCTGGATGGTATAATATTGTACAATCGTTATCTTTGACTAATTCCAACCATCTCATTTGCCTCATGTCTAATTCCTTTTGTTCGAAAAAGTATTTTAAGCTCTTGTGATCCGTATAAATTTGGCATTTTGCTCCATACAGATAATGTCTCTAATTTTTCAAAGCATGCACCACCGCATAGGCAACTACGTTATCACGTTGCATCAGAATACATCTCAATCCTTGCTTTGAAGCATCACTATAGATGACAAATCCTTCTGTTCCATCAGCAATAGTTAGTACAGGTGTAGTGATCAATTTCTGTTTAAGAAGGTTGAAACTCTTTTCACACTCTTCCGTCCAACAGAACTTAACTTCCTTGCGAGATAATTTCGTCAAGGGCCCTGCAATCTTTGAAAATCCTCCAATAAATCTTCTGTAATATCCAGCCAATTCAATGAAATTCTGTACTTCTCCTACATTCGTAGGTGTTTTCCATTTCTCTACTGCTTTCACCTTGGTCGGATCCACCTCGATTCCTCAAGCTGACACAATGTGCCCACGAAAGACAACTTTATCTAACCAAAACTCACATTTCTTGAATTTGGCATACAACTTTTCCTTTCTTAGTGTCTCTAGAACGATTCTCAAATGTTCTTCATGTTGTTCCCGATCTCTAGAATACACTAAGATATCATTAATGAACACGATCACGAATTTGTCCAAGTACGAGTGGAAAACACGATTCATCAAATCCATGAAAATTGCTGGTGCATTGCTGATGAGAGTGTAAATTCACATATTTAGGGCTCTGATTTGCGTGGAAATGGAGTACGATTTAGTCTTTTGTTGAGACGAATTGATACATTTATGGGAAATTCACGAATCAGAGCGTACAAGGGCTATTTGAGCCTATTTGTATAGGAAAACAGGTGAAAAAGGCTCAAAATTGAAAGAAACGATTTTGGAGGCCAGATTAGAGTGTTGTTCGACCAAGATAGCCTGTTCGACCAATATCAGTTTGTTGAATAGAGGGTGACAAGTCGAGCAGATTGTCGAAACCCGTCCAGAAAAGTAACTCGACTTGGATGAGAAGAAGTCGAACAAAGTGAATGAAACTTACAGTGAGCTCGTTCGACTTGAAGGGCTTGCTTGACCAAACATCAATATGGTCGAGCAAGAGCTGTTTGGTCGAACAGAATGCTAAAATCATCCATAGAGCTTGCTCGACCAGTAGCTCTTTGTTTGACCATTGTTCGACCAATATGCCTTGGTCGAACGGCGTGTCGCTGATGCTATTTATGGTAATTCTGGATCTCTTTTACCAAATTTGATGTGTGCTTCAAGCAAAGGCCCATCATAAGCTCGTAAGAAGGTCCTATGGGTATAAATGAAGTGCTCTCACAGGAGAAAGACACACACAACACAAGACAACATACATCTTCCTTCATCCACCAAACCTTACCATCATCCGAAGAGGTTGTGAGAGAGGTTCGTTTGGCGAGTCAAGTAAGATCATACCAACTAGCCATGATTGTTCCTAGATTAATCATGGGCTAGAACCACCTTGGTAGTTCCAGGGTTATAAAAGTTTTATGAGTTAATCGAATTTTCATGTGTAAACTCCATACAACACTACTTGTGGTTTATTTTATATAAAATTGTGCTTTTTCAGTTCATACTCACGGTCGTTTTGTGCATCATTAACTGTTATGTAGAGTCTGAATACATCTCTTGGTTATCAATTTAGTGCGTTACCGCTGAGCAGAATCATATGTTATAATTCTAAGTGAAGGGATTCCGAAGTCTTATTAGAATTGTCTTATATAAATACTTGTTAATTGAATCATATTCGGGTTAATAAGTAGGATAAAGTGTATTACTTTATAGTACCTAAAAAGGTCGATCAAATCAGGTTAGAGTACTAAGTGCACGGGAAATAATTGATTATGATAGTACCTAGAAAGGGAGTGAAGTATACGTCTTGCTCCAAGGCTATTCACAAGTGTCATACGCTTGCTTACTTGTGTCTATAGAGTATGCTTGCATGGTTTAGTGATGTGTCCATAAACTACAAGGCAGACTCAGACATCAACACATGGAAAGGAAATTAACGAATAAAACTAGATTAACTAAAGAACTACTCCATTACTTACTTGATCACAACCGAATTTCTACTCTTATTTATTTATTTATCTTGATATCTCAATTACATGTTATTTAGTTTCTTAATAAAATCAAATCAGATTTGCCAACGTAATCTTGGTTAATTAGAATATAATTGAAATGATAATAATCCGTCCTTAGGGTTCGATAATCACTTGGTTGCCTATCGAGACTACAATTGATATCCTTATACTTGGGGATTATTTTGTGTATTGAGAAAACGTTCATCAATTTCTTGCCACCGTTCCTGGGGACGACATTAAATATCTTTTGATTATATCTAGCTTAATTAAGATTATTTTATTCTTGTTTTCGATTTCTAACACTTATTCTTCTTAGGTGTATGCTCACAAGATTAAAGAAAGGTGAATTAGAGCTATATAATCCAGAGATCAGAGCACCGTCGAGGAAGAAAACGAAGAAAAAGAGTAAGAACAAGAAAATAGACCCAACTGAAGCTCTTAATTTAGGAGTTGAAGTTGACGTGCTTAATTCGCAAATGATTGAACCTGCAACCCAAGATAATTTGGAAGTAGTGGCAGTCAACATGGTAGCGAATCCTGATACACTTGTCATCCGTGAAGTCTTTAAGAACAACGTATGGGCATTGATGTGTTGTTAGGAGTGAGAGGGACCGTAGCCGATTTCGATTTACACCCTGCTCTTATCACCATGATTGAAAGGAGTCCCTTCTCTGAGGGAACATTCGAAGATCCTCAGCAACATCTTAATAAGTTCCTTGGGTATGAAAGTACTTAAAAAGATGCAGCAGCTTATGAGGATGCGAGGAAGATCATATTATTTAAAATCTCATTAAATGAAAAATGAGAGATTGGTACGATAACTTGAGGCTGCTGAATGTGATACATGGGAAAAGTTGAATGTGAAATTCTTGGAGCGATACATGTCACCTTCCAATGTGTTCAAGATGAAGCAAGAAATCAATCAATTTTCTATCCATGGTAATGAGAAGTTTCATGAAGCTTGGGACATGTTCAAGGACATGTTTCGTAAGTGTCCTCAACATGGGCTATCTAAGGCCCAATATATCAATATATTCTACAATGGGTTGGACTACGACTCTCGAGTATTACTTGATGCTTCTTCTAATGGAGCATTGTTTACGAAGTCACCCATTGAGGCCGAGAAGATTTTGGAGGATATTTCGATGAACTCAAGGGATTGGCTGACTGATAGAGTGAGAGACACTTATGTCCTTGGTAAAGTAGCACATGTTGAGCACACTATGGTAAAGTTGGGGAGAGATGATGAGATCGTCTCTAGCTTGGCGAACATTAGTAAGCTACTAGAGTCTCAACAAAAGTAGATCACTGATTTATCTCAGAGAGTACCAATGATACAACAGGATGGTGGCTATGAAAGTGCAAGCCAAGAGGAGATCGAGGAGGCAAACTACGTCATGGGTCAAAGTATTCAAGGAACTAGGTACCCGAATCAAGAAAACCGGAATTATTAGGGAAATTACAACAACCGTGGTCCCCCGGGTAATTACCAACAACCTAGGAGGCCATAGTTTTCATGGAGCAATCCGAACAAGTGGATGCAGCATCCTACAGGTGTTGATCGGGGAGCAAAAGTGGAAGAAGGAAAGCAGGGTTTTGAGGATACTGTGAACAGGTACATAACGAGGAATGATGCAAGAGTAGACCGTCTCGAGGTCAAGTTAGAGAAGAAGACTGATGATAATCATAAGGATTTGTCTTCGCAAGTGAAAGACCTCACGTTGTTGATGGGGAAAATAGCTGGGAATGTAAACATAATGACTCAATCTATTGATAAGGGGAAGTTCCCATCTCAAAGTATTGAGAATCCAAAGTCTTTCCATACCATCACATTGAGGTCGGAAATACAATATGAGGGTCTGATGCTGCCTGCAAGTCAAACCAAAGGAAACAGGGGAGTAGCTCGACCAGATTGGAGTTGCTCAAATAGACCAACTGGTGAAGCAGAAGTCAAACAACTTCAAAAAAAATAGAATTCCGATACTCTATTTGCTGACCAATTATTCGACCAACACCATGCCGTTCGACCTGACCATCTTGGTCGAACGGAGGTCGAACAGAAGTAGTGCAATGAGAGCTCGTGATCCGGTAACTTGTTCAACCTGGACCAATCTATTCGACCTCACCACATTGGTCGAACAGAGGTCGAACAACATGTTCTGGACCAGAGTATGCGATCAGATAGGCTGCTCAACCAAAATTAAGTTGTTCGACCAAACCACCTTGGTCGAACTGAGGTCGAGCAGAACAGTTCAGAGTCTGATTTGATATCGAATGCGACATCTATTGATCGGAACACTCTAGCTACATCTTAAGAGCAGAATACCGAGCTTATAGTGGTAGAAAAGATATGGGAAAGAGCTAAAAGGTTGAGAGCCCCGAAGGATAAAGCGAAGAAGGTTGAACGTGATGAATGGAGGATTCCCAAAACAAAGATACCTCTGCCCTTTCCTCTCAAGCTAGTTAAGAAAGGATTAGAGGAAAAGTTCAAGAAGTTTTCGGAGATCATAAATAAAAAAGCTTGAACATTCCTTTCTCTGAAGCAATTTTGTAGATGTCATACTATACCCGCTTTCTTAAGGATATTCTTTTGAAGAAGAGAAGCTTAAACGGAATTGAGATGGTGAATTTGTCTGAAAACTGCAGCTCCATCATTCAAAGAAAGTTGCCAGCAAAGTTAAAAGATCCGAGAAGCTTCACAATCTTATGTGAAATTAGAAAGGGGCCGGCACGTCGAGCCTTGTGTGATCTTAGAGCAAGCATCAATCTGATTTCGTTGTCCACTTTTAAAAGGCTTGGTTTGGGGGAGTTAACTCCCACATCGGTGGCTCTACAACTAGTGGATAGGTCTATGACATTACCGAAAGAAGTGATCGAAGACGTTCTAGTCAAAGTTGAAAAGCTAGTCTTTCCTGTGAATTTTCTAGTGCTTGAGATGGAAGACGACAAGGACAATACTCCCTTGATCTTAGGAAGACCGTTCCTTACACCCGCTGGAGCTATGATAGATATGCAAATGGGTGAGCTAAGGTTGAGGATGGATAAAGAAGAAGTCATGTTTAACTTGGACAAAGCAATGAAGATGCCGATGGAGATGCAATGCCACAGCATTGATGTAGTGGAGGAGATTGTGAATGAAGACATGTCTTTGATTCTGTCGAAGGATCCTCTTGAGACATGTTTGATGGAGTCTCTTACTTTTTCCACTATGGAGCTAGATGATCTCTCCAATGAGGTATGTATCAAATTTCTTGAAAACTTGCTTGTCTTGGTTGATGACAAGTATGAATCGCAAAAGAAAAAGGTTGAAGAGGTCAAGTGGACTAGGAAGTACTTGTCTTTGGACAGAGAGAGTGCACCTCAAGAAGACAAGAAAGAGGAGTTGAAACTGCTATCGGAGTACTTGAAGTATGCTTATCTTGGTGACAATGGAAAATATCCAGTAATTGTATCTTCTTCTCTTGATGATGATCAACTTGAGGAATTGTTAGATGTGCTTAGGAAGTATAAGTCTGTGATTGGTTGGTCTTTTTACAATTTGAAAGGTATTAGTCCTTCGTATTGCATGCATCGAATAAGATTATTTGATGAGGCTAAGAGTAGCATTCAGAATCAACGGAGGGTGAATCCCGCTATTCAAGAAGTGATTAGGAAGTAAATCCTAACGTGGCTAGATACTGGAATTATATATCCTATTAGTGATAGTCCCCATGTGAGTCCATTGCATATTGTAGCTAAGAAGGGGGGCATGACTATAGTGAAAGTCGAAGATGGTGAGACTTTAGCTACTAGTATTCCTACGGGATGGCATGTGTGTACGGATTACAGGAAGTTGAATGAAAATACATGCAAAGACCATTTTCCCCTTCCTTTCATGGATCAAATGCTTGATCGTCTAGCTGGGTATGAGTATTATTGCTTCTTGGATGGGTACGCGGGTTATAATCAAATCATGATTGCACCCGAGGATCAAGAAAAGACTGCTTTCACTTGTCCGTATGGAATTTTTGCTTTTAGAAAGATGCCTTTTGGATTGTGTAATGCGTCTGCGATATTTCAGCATTGCATGATGGCCATATTTGATGGGTTGATAGTGAAGATCATGGAGGTATTTATGGATGACTTTTCTATTTTTGGTTCTTTTTTTTATTATTGTTTATCTAACCTTGCTACAGTTTTGAAGAGATGCCAAGATATTAATCTTGTCTTGAATTGGGAGAAGTGCCACTTCATGGTAAGAGATGAGATTGTTCTTGGCCATCATATCTCGGCCAAGGGATTGCAGGTGGATAGAGCAAAGGTGGTAGTGATCGAGAAGCTTCCACCACGTACAAATGAGAAAGGAGTGCGGTCTTTCCTTGGACACGCCGATTTTTATAGAAGATTCATAAAAGACTTCTTGAAATACTCCAAGCCCTTATCTCATTTACTTGAAAAGGATGTGCCCTTAGTGTTTGATAAGGAGTGTCTAGCAGTTTTTCAGGTTTTGAAGGAGGCGCTTATTACTACACATATCTTGATCACACCGGATTGGACTCAGCCGTTTATACTTATGTGTAATGCTAGTGATTTAGCACTTGGAGTGGTGCTTGGGCAGTTGAGGGATAAGAAGTTTTGCGCCATTTACTATGCGAGTAAGACTTTCGATGCGGCACAAAAGAACTACACAGTGACTGAAAAGGAGTTTCTTGCTGTGGTGTACGCATTCAATAAATTTCTACAGTATTTGGTTGGCATGAAGACTATAGTGTATACAGATCACTCTGCGATCCGATACTTGATGGAGAAGAAGGAAACAAAGTAAAGAATCATTAGATGGAATTTTCTTTTACACGAGTTAGATATGGAGATCCGAGATAAGAAGAGTACAGAGAATGTTTGGCGGATCACCTATCAAGGTTGGACACGAGGGAGCACTGTGATGATTCATTTGATTACATAGAAGAAATGTTCCCTGATGAGAAGATCATGGCGGTAATTGTTGAAGGAGCTAAAAAAGCTTGTGTAGTGGCTGCCCAAGGGATAGATCCATGGTATGCGGATTATGTAAATTACATTGTTGTAGGAGAAATCCCGAGAGATCCCAACCGATATCAACTCGCAAAGTTCAAGCGAGATGTTGAGACCTTCATATGGTATGATCCCTTTGTATATAAGATATGTACGGATTTCATAGTCCGTAGGTGTGTACCAGAGATGGAGATGGAAAGCGTTCTTGAGTTTTGCCATGCACAACCTAACGAGGGGCACTTTGGGGCTTTAAAGACGGCAGCGAAGGTATTTCAATCTGCCCTTTATTGGCCTACCTTGTTCAAAGACTGTGAAACATATGTGGCGTCGTGTAATAGATGTCAAAAGATGGGGAACATAAGTCGACAAGATGAGATGCCACTACAGTCGAGCATTGTTGTCGAGATCTTCGATGTATGGGAGATCGATTTCATAGGACCTTTTCCCCTATCTAATGAATTTCTCTACATTCTCTTAGCTGTGAACTATGTTTCTAAGTGGGTGGAAGCCATTCCCATTCGCGTGAATGATTCAAGGACTGTTTTATCTTTCTTGAAGAAACATATCTTTGTCTGTTATGGAGTTCCTAGAGCACTAGTGAGTGATGGAAGGTCTCACTTCGTAAATAAACTTCTTGAAAAGGTGCTTAAGGATTATGGAGTTAAACATAGGGTCACTACACCCTATCACCCTCAAGCGAATGGGCAAGCATAAGTCTCCAACCGCCAAGTGAAATAAATCTTGGAGAAGGTAGTCGGAACCAATAGGAAGGATTGGGCTATGAAGCTCGATGATTTTTTGTGGGAGTTTCGAACTGCTTATAAGACAGTGTTGGATATGTCACCGTATCAAATCGTCTATGGGAAGTCGTGCCACTTACCCGTAGAAATTCAGCACAAAGCTTTTTGGGCTTTGAGAAGTTTGAACTTGTCTGTAAGAGATCAAAAGGAGTTGAGGGTAACTCATATTAATCAATTGGATGAGTTTAGGAATCGTGCTTATAAGAATTCAGAGATTTTCAAAGAAAGAATGAAGAAATGGCATGATTCAAAGATCTCATACAAGGAGTTTAAGCAAGGTGATGAGGTATTACTTTTTAATTCTCGCTTGAAGCTCTTCGCAGGAAAATTGAAATCAAAGTGGATGGGGCCGTTCATTATCCATAGAGCTTACGGAGGGGGGAGTTTTGAGCTTATAGACAAAGATGGGGACATTATCACAGCGAATGGACATCGATTGAAGCATTACAAGTCGCCGGATAATGCTTGTGTTGTCTTTAAGGATACCTTGCACTAGATTGGTATTGTCGTGGCTCTCCGACGTTAAACATGAGCGCCTGTTGGGGCTTTCCCTTCCGTTTTATTGCTTTAATTCATTTGTGTGAGTAAGAAATTTTTATATTTGACGAGCTTATCTTTCGAAAATTACATCTCTTTACAAACTTAGTTCGCCTATAGTTTCTACTAAGTTTGGGGGGGTGTGATGTGCTTACCTCATTATAGCACGGAGAATATGATCTTTTCTTTGAAATATTTGCTAGGGGAGTTGATTTTTTGCAGTATATTAAAACTTTAGCTGGTTTTGATGTATCAATTTTTTTTTGCAATTAACCTAGTGTTTAGTGGAGAGTTGTTGTTTTTGGTGTGATTGCGGAGTTACATTTGATGTTATATGGTTTCTCTAACTTAATTTTTGGAGATCTTGATACTTGATGTTGTCCTAGAGCTGAATATTATAGGGAGATACGAGAAGGGTGCGAAATTTAGGAAGATTGTGAGTCTGTTCGACCTAAAAGTAGTTGTTCGCCAAGGCTTTTTGATCGAATAATGGTTGAGCAAATGACGAAAATCTTCCATATTGGTTGTTCGACTAAACTCTTCTAGCTCGACCACGATGCTGGAGTCGAGCAATGGTTGAACAAAGTGGGAAAAACTTCCAGAGAGTTTGTTCCACCAATCAGTGGTTGTTTGACTGGGAGTATGAAATCGAACAATGGTCGAGCAAGATAGAGAAGAACAGGAGGCACGACGAGGCAAGTTACTCGACTTTCAGTACCTATTCGACCACTCGCATTAGGTCGAACGGAGGTCGAGCAAAATGTACAAGTTGTCCAAAAAGGTTGTTCGACCTCGACCATGCTGTTCGACGGAGGAATCTAAATCGAACGAAGGTCGATCAAAATGTCAAAATTATCTAGAGACATCATTCGACTTAGCACGAGTTGTTCGACCAAGTCATGGGGGTCAAATGGAAGTTGAACATGTTAGGGAAAAATAGGGGCTCGACTATACACGTTGTTCGACTTCCAGATGCTGTTCGACCAAGAAAATCAGGTCGAACGCAGGTCGAGCTAGGCGATTTTAAAGGTTATATCTCGGTCGTTCGACTTAGAGATGTTGTTTGACCATACCTAACAAGTCGAGTTGAGGTCGAACGGGGGCTGGGAGCAGTTTTAAAAAGGTATTTCATGTCTTTGACACACCCACTTCCATCACCCTTTCTCGAGCACCATTTCGTAACCGTAAGTTCTTCTCCTTAACTTCCTTCCTACACTTTAATCCTCTCTTCCACACACTTTACATCCAATTTTGTGGGGTTGCAAGATTCAATCTCGAATTTTCACTCGAACTTGTGGGGATTTTCGCTCTTGTCAAACAAAGGTATGTTTTCTCCTCACTTTACTTGTGGATTGTGTTGATGATGCTTAGTAAAGAATGGGTGAGTGGATTAATGCTAGATTTGGTTTGGATTTATTGATGAATTGTTTGAGTTGTTATCCAAGATTGCATTCGAAAATTCTTGAATTGTGCTTCGTTGAATTATGGATGTTTTGACAAATTTAAGTGGTATGAAGCATGGGCTTTGGTTTAATTTTGAATTCTATATGTGGGAACATTGAATTGGGTATTGATGTTATGTAATTGAGGATGGAATTTGAGCATGTTTGAAGTGTGGACTTGGTGAAAGTTGGAGTTGATTTGCTATTATGTGGGTATGAAGTAGTGTTGGATTACTTGAATCTTGATATTCTTGATTGATAGTGTTGGTTTAGAGTACGTTTGTGATTAAGGTACACTTGAAATTGAGTTGAATTGGATACATGAATTTGAAGCCTTGAGTAGGATTCATGATAAACTTAGGCTTGGTATTGTTTATCTCTTTTTGTTGCGTATTGAAGTACAACTTTTGTAGGGAAAGAGATTGCTTCTTCTTCAAAGAGGAAGGGAAACAAGTCACCCCATTGGTGGAGATAGTCAAAAAGATTAAGATGGATAAAAGGAAAACGCAAAGGGATTTTGGAATCAAGATTGGTGATTAGGAAGAGAAACAGGAGTTGTGGAATGCAATCTTACTAAAGATAAGAAGGACGAGGTATCAAGAAGATCGAGCCATGATGGACTTGCACATCATCAACGACATTCGTTGGATGTTCAACCGAGTGGGCATCGAACCATTCATGGAGAAGAAAAGGGAGACATACTTTCACATCACTGCGGAAGTTTTGTGCACGCTGAGAGTGGAGCGTGGTGATGGGTACCTTCCCTATGGTATTCATATGCAAATAGGTGGTCATGTGCGGACTATGTGGGCTCGTGAGTTCAACGAGATCATTGGCTGTGAGAACATTGCTGGAAATGAGAGTGATGACTTCAGGGCAAACGATTTTTGAAGAGCTATAACGGGGAGGCAAGAGAAGTACAATTCCAATATATTCTAAGGTTGCCTTCATTCGCAACCCCGTTATTGCCTATATGGATCGGATCTTGGGAAATACATTGTTTGCAGGTCTGATGGGAGTTGTATCCCAAGGGAAGAACTCTATGTCCTATGGTGCATGCTCAACGGAGTTCGCTTCAACATAGCAACCTACTTCTTACATCAACTTTACAAGTTCTCCACGCACGATTTTCAAAGAGTAAACATTGGGGGGCTGATCACTATTATAGTGGAGTACTACAGGGTTAATTTGAGTAGGTAAGAGCCTGTTCGAGGGGATCCGGACTTGATCTTGACCTCATGTGTCAGGATGGGGCTTATTGAGAGAGTGGATGATGCTTGGATGTTCATCCGAGTGAAGGAGCCTCAAACACTTTTGTTTATATTGGTGATAGCCGACCTCACTACTGTGAGGGACAACAATAATTGGCTGATGAATACGACGGTGCACACAGTGATCTCAGAGACGTGTTTAGGAAGAGGGAATTGGAGATTGTTGGCGAAGTTGTGGGAGTAAGGAATTGGCTTGGACGAGGACATGATTCTTATTGGAGATCTAGCTGATTTTGAGGAGGAGCCACAACCACCACAAGCTTTTAATTATCAGGAGGACATGCCTCTGATACAGCCTCAGTAGCCGTTTGAGCAAGAATTCTTCGAACCGCCACCACCACAGCCACAACCACAGCCGCAGCATGACTATTGGATGGCCCAAGATTAGTTCTATAGGGAGCAATTCCGACTGATGCATGAGCATTTTGCATGCTCAACGCTAACCAGCAAGAAACGAACAGACAGCTGGCAATTGCGAATGCTAACTACGCTGCACTCAACACCTGTTATGTTGAGATGGATGGATGGTTGAGGCAGTTACAGGATCATGGGCGCATGATGGATAGGAATCTTGGTGCCTTGCATAGAGATGTGGACCGGATGCAGCTGGAGATGGGAGATAATGATGATGAGGGAGGTTCGGATGATGATAATGCTTCAGAGGAGTGATGAGCGTCAGGTTTTTCTTCTCTGATTCTTCTCATCTCCAATTCTCTTTTCTACTTTACAGGTTCCAGCTTGAGTTATTAAGTGTAGTGATGATTCATGCGTGGGTGGTCTGTATTTGAAAATGATGATGATGAATGTTATGTGCATAGGATAAATCATGATGAATTGGGTCTTATGTTGATGCATGATAATTTGTTAATGGCGAGCATGTCTATTTGTACTTGTAATTCATAAGAAATTGAGGTTGATTACATGCTTTGAAGAGTGCTTAGGATTCTATTAGCCTTGTGAGGATTTGAGCCTTTTGATCGTGCTATACGCATGATTGTTCATTCTTGAGAGTCGTTCATATACTTGTATTCTAGAACTTGACCTAGAGTCTTGTGTGAAATTTATAATTGATAAGTACTTGGAAATGAACTTAGGCCGTTATTGTTAATCGAGTTACTTAGCCAAATTTAGCTTATCCTATATAATTATCTTTACAAGCCCTTTTGTGCCTTTAAGCTTTTCTTTGGCAAGCCTTGATAATAATCCGTTTACCTTTTGAGCCTTAAACACCAATTACTAGTAAAGAGTGGAGGTAGACTAATGCTCGAGGAAACCTTTAAGAGGAGTAGAAGGAGAGATTTGGTGAAACTAAATTCGAGAAACAAGAAGTTAAATCTTGTAAGGGATAGTGCCTGAAACCGGTATCACGAATGCTATAGAGGGTAGTGCCCGAAACTAGTACCCCTATACTTGAAGAACACCGAAATTGCCATGTGACTACGAAAAAGAAGTTGATTCAAGTAAAGATGGAAGAATGGTATATGAACGTGATCGTTGAGACGAAGAAGCCAAGGTAACTGAAAACAATATACCAAGGTAACTCTTTACTAGTAAAGTTACTCAATTATCTATATTTTTCCACCTTAACCAAAGAGCCAACATTTATTCCTTGAAGCAAGTCTTTTGTGATTTTAGTAATGAGTCGATTATGGATGGAGTTTTGAGACCTTTGTCGAGCTTATGGTTATGCGAGTATATAAATTGAAATTTAGTGTTGATATCAACCATAAGGTGTATATCTTTACACTTGAGTGAGAGAGTAAATAATTACCCATGAGCTAGATGACTTAGCACTCATAGAAGTATTGTGATTGATTGATGTTTTATGTGAATGAAAGGTATGATAGTTGCATGTTTTAAGTTAATATAATTGCATGTGTTATGATATGTTGTACCTTGTGATTACACTCTCGAAATTTGCCTAATTTCTGTTGCCTCAGGACGAGCAACATGTAAGTTTAGGGGTTTGATAAGAGTGTAAATTCACATATTTTGGGCTCTGATTTGCGTGAAAATAGAGTACGATTTAGTCTTTTATTGAGACAAATCGGTACGTTTATGGGAAAGTCACGAATTAGAGGGTACAAGGGCTATTTGAGCATATTTGTATAGGAAAACAGGTGAAAAAGACTCAGAATTAGAAGACACAATTTTGGAGGCAAGATTAGAGTTGTTCGACCAAGATAGCCTATTCGACCAACATCAGTGTGGTTGAACAGAGGGTGACAAGTCGAGCAGATTACAGAAACCCGTCTAGAGAAGTAGCTTATCTTGGAGGTATTGCTCGACCAACATCGGCTTGGTCAAGCAGATGAGAAAAAGTCGAACAAAGTGGACAAAACTTACAATGAGCTCGTTCGACTTAAAGGGCTTGCTCGACCAAACTCAATGTAGTCGAGCAAAAGCAGCTTGGTCGAACATAATGCCAAAATCGTCTAGAGAGCTTGCTCGACCAGTAGCTCTTTGTTCGACCATTGTTCGACTAGTATGCCTTGGTTGAACGGTGTGTCGCTGATACTATTTATGGTAATTCCGGATGTCTTTTACGAAATTTCACGTGTGTTTCAATCAAAGGCCCATCCTAAGCCCGTAAGGAGGTCCTATGAGTATAAAATAAAGCTCTCACAGAAGGAAGACACACATAACACAAGAAAACATACATCTTCCTTCATCCACTAAACCCTACCATCATCCGAAGGGATTGTGAGAGAGGTTCATCTGGCGAGTCAAGTAAGATCATACCAACTAGCCATGATTGTTTCTAGATCAATCATGGGCTAGAACAACCTTGGTAGTTCTAGGGTTATGAAAGTTTTATGAGTTAATCAAATTTCCATGTGTAAACTCCGTACAATACTACTTGTGGTTTATTTTATATAAGATTGTGCTTTTTCAATTCGTACTCACGGTCATTTTGTGAATCATTAACTGTTATGTAGACTCAGAATACATTTCTTGGTTATCGATTGAGTGCGTTCACCGCTGAGCAGAATCATATGTTATAATTCTAAGTGAAGGGATTTCAAAGTATTATTAGAACTATCTTATATAGATACTTGTTAACTGAATCATATTCAGGTTAATAAGTAGGATAAAAAGTATTACTTTATAGTACCTAAAAAGGGAGATCAAATCGGGTTAGAGTACTAAGTGCACGGGAAATAATTGATTATGATAGTACCTAGAAAGGGGGGTGAAGTATACGTCTTGCTCCAAGGATGTCCACACGTGTCATACGCTTGCTTACTTGTGTCTATAGAGTACGCTTGCATGGTTTAGTGATGCGTCTATAAACTACAAGGCAGAGTTGGACATCAACTCATTGAAAGAAAATGGACGAATAAAACTAGATTACCTGAAGAACTACTTCATTACTTACTTGATCACAACAGAATTTCTACTCTTGCTTGTTTATTTATCTTGCTATCTCAATTATATGTTATTTAGTTTCTTAATCAAACCAAATCAGATTTGCCAACGTAATCTTCGTTGACTAGAATATAATTGAATTGATAATAATCCGTCCCTAAGGTTCGATAATCACTTGGTCGCCTATCGAGACAACAATTGATATCCTTATACTTGAGGATTATTTTGTGTGTTGAGAAAATGTTTCATCAATTGCTGAGGCCAAAAGGCATTACTATGAACTCATAATGCCCGTAACGTGTTCTAAAAGCAGTCTTCGAAGTGTTTTCGCACTTGATGATATCCAAACCTCAGATCTATCTTGGAGAACACACTAGCACAGCCCATTTGATCAAATAGATCCTCAATCCTTGGCAAGGGATACTTATTCTTGATGGTAAGTTTATTCAATTCTCCATAATTGATACACATCATAAACGAACTATCTTTCTTCTTTACGAACAAAACAGGTGCTTTCCAGGGTGAAAAACTAGGGTGTATGAAACCAAAATCCAAGAGTTCTTACAACTGGATCTTCAATTCTTGCAACTCCTTTGGTGCCATTCGATAAGGTGCTTTTGAAACTGGTGCTGCTCCCGGTACTTGATCGATTGTGAATTCTACTTGCCTTTCGGGTGGCTATCCTAGTAAGTCTTCTGAAAATACATCTCCATATTCCCGCACAATAGGAACATCCTCTATGCTCATCTTTTTTCCTTCATTTTCCACAATATTCACTAAAAATGCTTGACATCCCTCTTTTTTCATCATTTTGATTGCTTTCATTGCAATTATAATTTGCAGTATTACTCCAGCTTTAGCTCCTTGAAAAGTAAACTTCTCAATTCCTGGGAGTTGGAACTGCACTTCTTTTTCACGACATCTAATTATAGAATGATAAGCTCTAAGGTAATCCATCCCTAAAATTACATCAAAATCTTTCATCCCAATTACGTGAAGGTCTGCAAGTAGAACTCTGTCATTCATCCCTATCTTCATATTTTTGCAAAACTTCATGGTTTGGATGGAGTTTCCCAAAGGTATACTAACCTCAAGAGTTGATTTATCGAACTCCTTACAATTGTTTTCTTCTTTCTTATACATCTTAGCAGATATGAATAAATGAGTGGCTCCCATATCAAAAAGTATAAGAGCAGGAGTGTCAAATACTGATAGCATAGTCAAATTGATAAAATGCACATAAATTAAAACAAGATGTATCACCATTGCTAGACCTTAAAGAACAATTTAAAAGCAATACTCACTATTCATGATAAAGATACACCAACTCATAAAGTCATGGATCATAAGAAAGGCAATAACAGAAATCTAACTTCAAATAGCAGACATAAATTATACCAAGCAATCAATTAATCACTCATCAAATAAACTTAAACAAGCTAGAGACACTATACATGCAGTGCTTCGAGTAAGAGGTTTCTGCTTGAGAATATTCTTGAACAAGTCCTTAGCCTTACTCAAATTCCCCACCATCTCACAACAATGAGCCTGCAAAAGACATGGATCTGACGACGAATATGAGTAGAAAAGTGGGGAGGCTAGCAATCCACATCGTAACCCTAATTTACAACACCATTTCAATTGAATTAAGAAATAGGAATTAAATAATTCAAATAATTAGTTCAAAATTGGATGAGTTAATGAATGAATCAAAATTTAATAAATTTCTTCAGGGCATTGGGATCGTATCCGTACCTTTCTTCGTCATCCACGTCCGCCAAGTTCTTTATCTTCCCAATCAAACTTGTCCGGGTAGCGGTTTATCATACCATAAATGTAGTACGAGCATTCTTCCAATGGTGACCACTTCTTCTCTATTCGAAAATGCGGAGGGAGAGATGTAAGGGAAAAGAGTGTGTGTTCTTTCTGGAGTAATGGGTGTAATCTTGACCTAGAGAGAACAAAATTATAATGGGTGTACTGCATACGACAGTACCAATCTAACATGAACAGGACATGCATTGGAATCTAAAGGCGAGGCCGCCAGATTCTGCGGCGCGATGACACGCTGCCCTAAACAGCAACTGGAGGCGTGAGGACATGCTTTTGGAAAATCAATCGATGGCGGTGAAAGGATGCAATCCGCAAATCGAAAGGGGTACAACATTGATTGAAGATGGTCGACGTAGCCATGTGAATCGGGAGTGGCTGCCAATGGAAGAAATCGAAAGGAGTGCAGTTGTACAGCGTTGAGTATGGGTATTTTAGGGAGATTAGCATGAATTTATGTATCCGAGAATTTTTTTTATTTTTTATTGTATTGGGATGTAATAAACCTCTAAATTGTGTATTCCTCAGTAATAAAACCAATTAAAATTACAGTTAAATTTGCTCTTTATACAAATATATGGGGATTACTTGGGTAACTCATGTCATCTATTACCCAAATTTTACCGGCAATAACTGGTTTCATATATTTTCTTTTTATCGCCACATCACCTAATTTATCTTTATATAGTTTCTTATCAATTATCATATTTCTTCGTATTATCTCTTATCACTCCATTCTCGTAGTTATCGTATTTGTTTTGTTTGACAGTACTATTTATTTACTTACTGAGTTTATTCATATTATTAATTATTCTTATTTATTTAATTGATCTATAATAAAATTATTTTAAAATAACATTTTTAGCATTAAACTTTTTAATAATTTTTAGTTTTTTAAATTAAAATTTAAGTATTTACAAATTAAAATTTTAACATATATAATTTACTTTTAGTATTAACGTATTAAACAAAAATATATTATTGCCTCAAAAATAAATAAAACGTGAAAATTAGGATGAAATCGGATGTACTTTTTAGTACAGTGAAGAATTTTCTTTAAAACGATTACTCCTTCGTATTAAAAGTAATATTATTATTAACACTAAAAATAGAGAGTAACAATTTATTTTCCAAGTAACAACGCTCCAGTTAAGGTGCACCATACACACGATTACACATTAGAATCTCTTTAAATAAATAAATAAATAAATCAATCAAATTTTATTAATATACCAAGTGAGTATATTTTTATGAATATTATGAATTTTTTATATTATTATCTATTAAATTTTAATTTTAAGTATTTTTTATTTTAAAATTATAATTATAGATGAATATTATAAAATATTTTTTTTTGTGTAGAGTATGAGGGAAACATTCTAGTTTATTTTTTAATTAAAAAATAAAATTGTTACATGAGTTTGTTTTTTGTGTATCTAGTTCACAGAACATTCAAATTTAAAGCAAACACTTGTATGAGACCGTCATATAAAAAATTTTATGTGAAACGGTTAAAATATGATAACATCTTATATATATTAATTGCAAATACACTATTATAAATAACTTTTTAAAAGTACGAGGTGTCGCGACGTGATTAATTATCTTATTTTTTATTTTAATTTCATATATATAATCTTTCTACTTTTTATTTATTTATTATTACTATATTATTCATGTTATCTATAAATTAAATGTCATCTTTAATTATATTTTTTGATTGGTTAGAAATAGATAATTAAACCAATGAATATAAATATATCCAATTTATTATTATTATTATTATTCGTGTATATCTTTAAATTAAACATCATCTTTAATCATATTTTTTTTTTGGTTAAGAATAGATATTTTTATTTTTATTTTTAGTTTAATATCACACATAATTTTTCTATTTATTATTATTATTAATCCATATCTTCATATTTAGAATTAAAATTAAACCTTAAAATTAGATAAATAAACCAACTAATAAAAGTATATCTTCAAAAATTTTGAGTACTTCCTCATTATTAGATTATTACAATATACATTTAATATTGGATTATCTAATTAATTTTCTTACAAAATATAATGCTTCCGCATATTATGCGAAAATATATACTCTGTTATAATAAAAAGTAATACTCAATTAATAAAAAGTGATAATGATATTTTATAAACAATTTATCTTATATATATTAATTGCAATAACTTTTTAAAATATGATGTGTCACGTGGTTAATTGTGTTATATTTTTGAGTTGATCTTGGGTGAGACTGTCTCCCGAATTCTATTATACAAGACAGATCATCCACAAATTCAAAAAAATATATTTTATATTAATAAAAAAAGAATTTAAAAAAAAAAGAAAGGACCTTATTTGGCTTCATTGATTAAAATATCTTTCTTATTAAGCATTCAAGTAAATTTCGGCAATCTCAATTATCAAGCCAAGCATTAAAGATGAATTAATTAAATTAAAATTTTTTACTTTTAATAAAATAATAATAATAATAATAATAACAATAATAATAATAATAATATTATTATTAGATAGGTCAACGGTCTCATTATCACTTTATTATAATCAGGTATCACTTTATATTAAAAATATTATTACTTTTTATTCATCATATATGAATTGTTCATAAAATAATTAAATTAAATTAAATGATTATCACTTTTTCTTTATTATGTAGAACTTTTTATTAACTATGTTATCACTTTTTATTTCAATGAATTGTTCGTAAAATAATAATTGAATTATATGGATATTAGTTTTCTTTAATTAAGAATAACTTTATATTAAAGATATTATCACTTCTTATTATTCCAGTAAAATGTTCGTAAAATATACATTGATTGGTTATCATTTTTTAGGAAATATGTTAGTATCACTTTTTAAAAAAAAATATTATTACTTTTCATTTATATTATAAATGGTTCATGAAATATAATTCACAACAAACTTATCACATTTTATTACATGATTATCACATTGTATAAATATATAATTTTAAATAAAAAATAAATTAAATGAATAACAAATTTTAAATTAATAAAATTTTAAATAATAAAAAATTTAAATTAAAAAAATTGTAATATATATTACATAAAATACCTAATTAATTTAATTTTATAATTAATTTTTAATTTTCTTAATTTGATTAGGGGTAATTCTTTGATGAAACTGTCTCATTAATTCTCTTATGTAAAACGGATAATCCATCAACCTTAATAATTAGTATATGTGTTATATTACATAAAAAGGAAATTAAATAAAAAATAGGAATTGTTTAGCTTAACTAATTAAATATCCTATTTTACTAAATACTAACCATGAATTTCTGTGATCTCCGGATTCTCCACGCCAATTGCATTCCTGACATGTTATAAACTAAAAAATGTTTCTATTTTAATAAAAAAAATGTTAATTAGTTTATTATTATTATGACTAATTATATTGTGCACCTGGATGCACTCTAAGATATGGTGCACCCAGTTTAAAAAATGTGTACAAATATAAACAAAAATATATACAATTATGAACAAAAATGCATACAATTTAATTGTTAATTTTTTTAATGAAAAATTGAGTGTAAAAAATATAAAATTATTAAAAAATATGTATACACAATTGAATAAAAATGTTATACAAATAGATGCAAGTTTTTTTAATGAAAAAATATACAATTATTAAGAAATACGTATACAAAATAAAATAATTTATATACAAAATAGAATAAAAATTTATACACATATAGATGCACTCTTACACTAGATGCACCTAATATCACTCTATTATTATTATTATTAATTGTTCAATAGATAGTTCAACAGTTATCACTATACTATAATCATATATTATTTTATTTTAAAAATAGGATTAATTGCGAGAAAAGTCCCCACCTTTGCTTGAATTGCAAATTAATCTACACCTTTGAAATTTACCAAAAAAATACATAACTTTAACAAGGAATTGCAAATTAAGTCATCGGTCAGATTTTGACAATTTTGACTGCCCAGATCCTAAATGGAAAATAAAAATATTTAAAAAATTTTTAATAAAATCCACGTGGCAACCATCTCTCTCATCAATTTTCGTCTTCTTCATTAAAGATCACCAGCAACGTCCGACGACAACCAATGTCCAGCGATCGTCCTCGCTGCCCTGTCAACCACCAGCGACCACTATTCTCGTTCCGCCACTGCCACCGGCCACTAGCTTCGCTGAGAAGCCACCATGGCTGTTCCCTTTCGGATGGTGATCATTGGACATTTTTTCCTTCAGATCTCGACAGTCGTCCTTCCCAGAAGTAGGAAACAGTATTCCGACAGCGGTTGTTGGCATCAAGTAGCATCGATTTCTAATCGGCTAGAGTGCCATTGTCGGCAGCGCGAGTGACAGACAGCGTGGTGCTTTCGCGTTTCCTGCGAGAAAGCATATCTGTAGTGACGAACTACCGACGAGTGGTTGCACCAATGGCTCAATGTGGTGGAGTGGTTGAAATTATATTTCTGATGGGAGAAGAGGGAGAAAGACGCAGTCCCCGTCACTCCTGTTTTCTTTTTCACTTTTAACATTTTTTTTAAATTTATTTTTCTCCATTAATTTTCTTTTCTGTTTTTTACTTACTTTAATTTATTTTATTTTATTTTCCATCTAGGATTTAGGGCAGTCAAAATTGGTCAAAATGTGATCAGTGGTTTAATTTGCAATCTCTTGATAAAGTTATATATTTTTTTGCTAAATTTTAAAAGTGGAGACTTATTTGCAATTGAAGCAAAGGTGAGGACTTTTTTAGCAATTAACCCTTAAAAATATTATCACTTTTTATTCACCCTATAAATAGTTCATAAAATAATTAAATTTAACGTTTATCACTTTTTCTTTATTATGTATAACTTTTTTATTAAGCGTGCTATCACTTTTTATTAGAATAAATTATTCGTGAAATAATTTAATTAAGAAGATATCACTTTTCTTTGATTTTGAATCACTTTTTAATAAAAATATTATCACTTTTTATTATTCCAATAAATTATTCGTGAAATACACTTTTTTAATTAGTTATCACTTTTTTAGGAAAAATTTTATCACTTTTCTTTTAAAATGTTATCACTTTTAATTTATATTAAGTATCACGTTGTTTAAATTTATAATTTTAAATCAAAAAATAAATTAAATGAATAACAAGTTTTAAATTAATAAAAATTTAACTAATAAAATATATAAAATAAAAAATATATAATATAAAAAACCTAATTAAATTAATTTCTCAATTTTATAATTTGATTACACCAAATAGGACCCTTTAAAATATGTTTGATTGGCTAATGGATGATCGGTCTCACCCAAGTTTTTACTTTTAATTAGAACCAAACAGGGCCTTTTAAAATATATTTAATGGGCTAATGGATGACCCGACTCACACAAGAGTAGACATGCATGGCGGTTCCAACCGGGAACCGAACCGAGAGTAGGACGACTTTGGTTCTAGTTTGGAACCGCCAGTTCCGGTTCTAACCGCCGGTTCCAACAGGGAACCACCGGTTTTAACTGGAACCGCCAGTTTCGGTTTCACAAAATGAAGAACCGGAACCGAATCGATATATAGCCAATTTTGATTCGGCTTTTATCGGTTCTGGAACCGCCGGTTCCGGTTCTGGTTGAAACCGCCAGTTTCCAATTCCAAACCGACAATTCCGGTTAAAATATGCATGTCTACATAAGAGGATCCGTGAAACGATCATACCCAAATCTTTGTGTAACGCCCCAGATTACGCTATGGCGTTGGGATACTACTAGATATACAATTCCTAATATAGTAATAAAGGGGTCAAGAATGCACAGTGAAAATAATATAAAAATCCCCAAAGCGATAATATAATAAAGTAAAAGTTGCATAGAGATTATTACATTTTAGCGTCTACTCACCCGAGTAGAGTGAAATATCCAAAATAAGTACGTTCAGATGATATATCTGAAATAAAGTTCTTAATAAAATACTAAAATATAAGACATAATATAAAGACCTCTATGGGCTTGGGACATCTGCAGGGGCCCCTTCATCTTCTAAACCTTGTTTTGAAAATCAATATGGGGTGAACGTCTAAAATACACTCAGTGAGTTAACTTAAATGACTGCACAGTTAAAAATAAATATGCATACCAAATATACCATAAAATGTAATATATGTCATTTTAATAAAATAATTTGCACATTGTCATTCGATAACTTAATGAAAATATTTTAGATCGAACCATCATCCGATAATTTGTGTTAGTTGGTATATGTGCACCGGTCCTTCACCCCAGTACGATGTTGACATACTTTGAAATATATTTTAGTAGTGAACCGACGTAGCAAGTAACTTGTGTTAGTTGGTATATGTGCACCGAGTCATCACCCCGTACAAGTGTTAGTAAGAAAATATTTATCATCGAACTAAAAGCATACATGACACATAACATGACATATAAGTAACACATATCACATTTTGACGTAGCAAACATGACATAAAATTGTAGCACTCGATAAAGAGTGATGGTTACCCCACCTTGAACTTTCTAGGAAATAGTAAACTGGACTACACTTGCTCTTGAGTCTCAGGTATGCCTGCAAAGATATACTAATTGAGTTCTACTTCTAATAATAATTTATGGTACTTAAGCTAAACTTCTAACAAACTAATTATTATTATATATTAATAATATACTAATTATTAACTTAAGAAAATATAAATAATTAATTGTTAAATAAAATAATAAAATAGAAATATATAATTAATAATTTAACAATTATAGTTTTCAACTTTAGTAATAAATTGTAACATTAAAGATTTAAATATGAATGACATTAATTTAATTAAAAACGGGTATTAAATAAAGATTGTATACCTATAATAATAATAGTAATTGTAATAGGGCTTTGGAGTTGGGCTCCCATTCCCCCCTATTCATCCATTGGGCTTAATAGCCCCATAGTCCAATAAGGGCTTAAAGACCCCTAATTTGCGAGGAGCGTCAGCCTGACTGAGGCCACTAGGCCACTTTCCTTAATTGCGCAAGATACCAGATATCCCCTGAGATATCTGCGTATGGTATATCCTAGATTAGATCCTAAATATAGTCACGTGAGGCTAAACACATTTAATGCATACCCAATATAAATATGGGGACAACCCATATTAATCCTTTCATTATCCACTAACATCCATATTAACCACCATTAGGAAGGGATCAAATCGGATAAGCTATATTTGGCGCTAGAGGAAGGGGGCCCTCGAAGGATACGACTGACACCCTCAATACACCCCAACCCAATTGTACCTCCAATGGCGGATAAACACGACGAAGCCACCCTAGTAGGGCTGGTGCGACTACCAGTTGGCTTCGATAGGAAGACCTGAACCTCCCCTCAAACTGTAGAAAAAGAGGTCCCGCCACGTGATACGTATCCGAAAGAAGACGACCCATAGACCAATTCCGATAAAAATATTTTGACCTTCTCAAACAGATGAAGGGAAAGCAAGCAGCAGGACCGAAGGCCACCAGTCGAAGGCTAAGTTTCAGCCTCGAGGAAAACTCAGTCGAGCCGACAAATGAGCAGCAACGCGAATGGACTCCACCTAGGAGGTCAGTGCACGAGCAAGTGGGGCAGAAGGATGCACAGAAGGAACCAAGAAAGGCCCAGAAGGTGGTAGACGAATGATGCGAACGGAGGAAGACGACGTCTCATGCTAACTCAGTAGCTAGTCGATCCCCCGTGCATACTACCGGACGCATAAGCGCCAAGGATCGGCTAGGACTAGATCCTGTGAAGTCTCGACACGAGCAAATAGGAGAAAGTGCGAGAGACGATTCAATAACTCGACTCAAGTGGCAGCATGATGTAGAAATAAATGCGCTAAGGAGATGACTCGATCAAATGGAGAGAAGAAATGAGGCCGGGCTCCACAGTATTCCAGACCTAGAGTCAGGGAGAACCTCGTTCACCCATCGGGTCATCACAGCTGCCACTATGAAAGAGATCTGGATCCCACAAATTTCCCAATACGCTGGTGACTCTAACCCTATCTCGCATCTCAACAAATATGTTGGTTGGATGCTAGCACAGGGAAGTTCAGAAGAAGACCGATGCAAAATGTTCCCCTTAAAATTGGGAGACAAGACGCACTCGTGGTTCGAATCACTTCCCGCTAATTCCATCGACTCGTGGACGAAACTCGCTACGGCCTTCTCGTCCCACTTTGCATATTTGGGGCAGGAGAAGGAGCCGAAATAGAAGTTGGCTTGCTTACGACATGGTCCAAAGGAGTCCCTGGAGGATTTCATGAAGAGATTCAATAAACAGCGTGCCAATACTGAAGAAGCCTTAGATGAGACATCAACCATTTTGGCAACTGCCGCCTTGCTCCCAGGGTCACCTATGTGGACTAGATGTCAGCAAAAATTACCTAGCAGTTACGCAGTCTTCATGGCCTCGGCTCAAGCGTTCAGCCTTAGCGAAGAGATTCTCGAAGAATATAAGAAGTCTAAAGGTGACCTTAAAGAAAGCGATAAGAAAAGGAAAAAAGGAGAAAAAGATTATAGGGCTTCGTCTTCCTTCAAACCGTTCCCGAATGATGACCAAATTCAAGAAATGACCGAGGTACTTGAGCTCACTCTTGAGAAGATATTTAGCAAGATACAAGACAACAACCTGTTGAGCCCCCACCCAAGATACGAGCGGATCCGGCTAAGATGAATAAGAAGAAATTATGCAAATACCACAATTCTATCGGCCATGACACCAAAAAGTGTCTTGACCTGTTGGCCGAACTAATAAGACTGTTTGAAGATGTGAAGCTGGACCGGCTTGTGTCTGGCCCGAAGCGAAGGGGAAAACAACCTATTGCAATGGGAGAACGGTTTAAAGGACCGGCCAATCAGCAAGGATAGATTGGTCCCAGAGACCGCCTGCCTACACCACCTCGGGAAGTATACATGATGGACGAAAGTTACGGGGGAACGTCACGGGCCCTAACCACCAAGTCGCGGAGGAAACGGAAAGTCGAGCTATGAGAACTCGACAGATACCACCATGTATTTATGGCAAGTCCTCGACTGCCCCTACACAAAGCTGACGTATTCTTCTCTGAAGAAGATCTTATCGAGATACAAACCCCCACAATGACCCACTAGTGATTTCGACTGCAATCTCTGGTGTAAAGGTGCACTGGTGCCTGGTCGATATTGGTGCATACACAATATTATATTCAAAAAGGCATTCAAAGCAATCAGAGGACTCTCTCACCACAAGGCTCTTCGTGCAATGACGAGATTCGAGGCTTCGGTAATGCCATTGCTACTCCCTTGATGCAGACAGATCTTTTGATCCAAATGTTGGACGAAAGAAAGCAGTAAAAGCCCAACACACTCTCGAATTCAAAGTAGTGGACCTCCCATCACCATACAATTATATCCTCGGAGGTCATTTATCCACAGGTTCAACTCCGTCTCATCCACGCTCTACCAATGTCTGAAGTTCGTAACCACTAACGGTCAAGTTAGTTCCATCAGAGGCATCCAAAGAAAAGCCAAGGAGTGCTCGTTCATTGAAAAGGGAGATGGACTCAATTACCACAATCCAAGTTTTCAGTTAATAATGATGGAGCAGCCGAATCAAGAGGAGCATGCGGATCGCGAAGAAGCCCCCCTATCGGATGACCGGATAACCATAGATCCAAAGCTGAGAAAGGACCAGAAGCTCCGACCCTTCGACAACAAGAAAGCCAATCTACCCCCGATAATCGATGAAGATCCGAGATTGGAAAAGAAAAGAAAAAGAGGGGAACTGACCGAGGAAGTCGAGGCAATAAGGATGAAACTAAGCAACTCAGACCTGGAATTGTATGTTGGGTCGCAGCTGAAAGAGCAGTACAGAACGACCCAAATCAAATTTCTAAGGTCTAACCTAGACGTGTTCGCCTGGTCACCCATCGACATTCAAGAAATAGACCCAAAACACGCCTGCCACCGGCTCAATACAAACCCATCTTATCGCCAAGTGGAACAAAAGAAAGAAAGTACAGCCCCGAGAAATATGAGATCATCGATATGGAAGCCAGGAAATTATTTGCAAACAAACTAGTAAGAGAAGCTCTATTCCCCTAATGGGTGGCTAACCCGGTCATAGTGCAGAAGGCAAATAAGTCTTGGAGGTTATGCATCAATTTCACAGATCTCAACAAAGCATGCCCGAAGGACAGTTTTCCACTACTACACGTCGATCAAATGGTGGATGTCACTGCTGGCCACGAACTGATAAGCTTTATGGATGCATATCGGGCTATCACCAAATCCCTATGTACCCAGATGATATAGAAAAAATAGCTTTCTATACCAAAAAGAATTTACTATGCTGGCTAATGATGCCATTTGGGTTGAAAAATGCAGGCGCCACATATCAAAGGCTAGTGACCAAGATATTCCAAGAAGATCTGGGGAAAACTATGGAAGTATACATGGACAATATGCTGGTCAAAAGCGTGACCTTAGACGACCATGTACGCCACCTAAGCAAAGCGTACGACATCCTACGACAGTATAAGAAGTGCATGTTTGGCATATCTGTGGAAAAGTTCCTCAGGTACATGGTGAGTAAACGAGGAATAGAAGCAAACCCAGATAAAGTGAAGGCCATACAAGATATGGAGCCTCCCAAACACTCCAAGGGTGTACAAAGACTAGCCGGACGAATTGCATCTCTTAGTCGCTTCCTACCCAGAGCATCCGATAAATGCAAACCCTTCATAGATGTGATCCGAAAAGAAAAATTTGACTGGATGCCTGTGACCCAAAAGGCCTTTGAAGAATTGAATAGCATACTAGCCAACGCACAAACCCTATCGAAACTACAGCAGGGCAAACCTCTCAGTCTGTACTTAGCTACCTCTGAGTCTGCGCTAAGCGTGGTGTTGTTTCGAACCGAGAAAAAGTAACAGGAGCTGATATATTATGTGAGTCAGATGCTCCATGATGCCAAACTCAGGTACCCCGTAGTTGAGAAGCTTGCTTACGCCTTGGTAATGAGCGCATGAAATTTAAGGCCCTATTTTCTGGGACACCCGATCGAGGTAGTGACATCTTTCCCACTGAGGCAAGTACTTGATTGTCGTTATTTTCACCAAGATTTTTATACTTTTTTGTGTGCATTTTTCATTTTATTTTATCCGTATTTATGTGTATTTTGGTGGTGTTATGTATTTTTATGGAATTGTGTGACAATGAGCTTATATATGTTAAATCAGGTGAAAAATGGAGCAAAAACAGAGTCGGGAGAAAGAAGAAGGCAAAGCAGCACAAACACGGCTGGCCGTGTTTGGTACACGAGGTGTGTTGCGTGCATGACCCGTGTGCCGTGCACGGCCCTGTAAGAATAGGCCGTGTGTACGCATCAGATCACACAACACGGCCACCCCTGTGGCCGTGTACTGCGCACGAGATGTGCGCTGCCTGAAGCTCGCCGTTGACCAGAAACCCTAGACACGACTCGGGCCGTGTACTGTGCTCGAGCCGTATAGGTGCAAAAAATTTTGAAAATTTTAGAAACCTTCTAGAAGATATCCAAGGGTATAAATACCTTCCCATTCAACATTTGATCAGATAAAGAACCGAATTTTCAGCTGTCCACAGACCTCACACATCAATCCTTTGATTTTACACCATATTCCTCATCCCTTTCATCCATACTTTGATTCTACATCATTTCTCCATAAATTCTACCATCCAAATCAAGTGAAGAAGAATGGAAGAGTAGGTGATCACCAAAGGAAGAAAGGAGATTCAATTGGAGCCAATCGAAGGGAGTTTTCATCCCAATTTTGTGTTAATCCTAATTTTGTGTTAATCCTCTAGTTTATCATGATTTGTAAGGTTTTTAAAGTCTATGTTAAGGATCTTATGAAGATTGTAGGCTAATCTCCCTTGTGGGATTAGCAACATGAAAGTTTGTGGTTTAAATTTTGGGATCTATGTATTTAAATTCATATGTTGATTGGGTTAATTGATTTCTTATCATTGATGCTTTAGATCTTGAGGTTTTTGATGATTTGTGTGTTTAGATGCTTTAAATATATGATTAGATTGACAAATCAATTATGTGATTAGGACATTTGAGTGAATCATTTCATCAAACACTTCATATGCATTATAAATTGTAAAAAGATTGAGAAATCCTTTAGAGTTTAAAACCCTTTGTTAGGACATACGGTTGGTTTGATCGAGAGATTGATTAATTGTGTGAAGGGATTCTTATTTTAAGCTTAGTACCTAGTTAGAATTGTTTGAATGAGAACCAACCTTTGTGCTAGTTGAGATTAATATCCTATTCATCTTGAGAAGAAGTTTAGGTGAATTTAGAGTTGGCCCTTAATCCATACCCTTGATTCATATGAGTTTAATGCATGTATCCTGATTCATATGAGTTTAATGCATGTATCCTGAGATTGCCCATTACTTAATTGTTGTTAATCCCACTTTTGCTTAATTTGGTAAACCACATTTCATCCCCTTATCTTATTTGTTAGATGATTGCTTTCATTTGCTTTGATTACTTCTACATACTTGTTTGAACAACCACTCTATTGATGATTTGTCTCTATAAAATTACAACAAATGTGAGATCGCTTAAGCACTAGTATCTATCTCCATGTGGTTCGATAAATTCTTGAATTGGTCAACCCGACTACAAGTTATGGCTAATCAAATGGTGTCGTTGCCAGGGAGGCAAGGTTGCTAGTAGCTTGAAGAAGGATCGTTTTGAGTAATCTTACTAGAGACATTTTTTTATTTATTTTATTTGTTTACTTGTATTTGCTTTGAAAACTTTGTTCTAACTCTTTTATTTTGAAGGTGTATCTACACAAGGTCCAAGGGTAAACAAGTTGAACCTCTTGATCTAGAGATTGAACACACTTTGAGAAGAAAGATAAACGAGAACAAAACTAAAAACAGTAATCTTATGGAAAACAATCAAGAAAAACATGTAAATATTGAGCATGATGGAGACAGAGTGCAAAATGTGCAAGACAACGCACAAGCACCCCAAATCAATTCTAATCCTCCCCAACAAGCTTATCAATAATTTGGAGAGTTTAACAATCAAGCTTTGCTTCATCAAATGGATCAACAAGCTATGCTTCGACAAGGTTTTCAACATGCTTATGCATCTCCACCACTACTTTCGGTGCATTGAGGGCCTCATATTGACCCAAGGGTGATCTGAGATTTCTTTATGTCAAGGGCAATACAACAAATGATGGGTCCACCTATCAATGCCAACAATTTTGAGATTAAGGCGAGCCTAATCAACATGGTGAGAGACAAACAATTTGGTGGTCTACTGAATGAGGATCTTAATGCAGATCTAGCTCAATTTATTGAGATTGCCAATACTGTGATGATGAACGGGGTGAGCGATGATTGTTCAAATATGAGGTTGTTCTCGTTTTCCTTGAGAGATCGTGCTAGAACATGGCTCTCCACTATTACTCCCGGTACGTGCAACACTTGGAATGAGCTTGCACAAATGTTCTTGAATAAGTATTTTCCGCCTTCCAAGACACTTCAAATGAAGAGCTTGATCACTCAATTCAAGCAAATTCCTCAAGAGAGTTTTTATATAGCGTGGCAAAGGTTTAAGGATATGTTACACAAGTGTCCACAACACGATTTTTCAGAAAATCAACAAGTGGTGTTTTTCTACCAAGGTTTAGTAAACGGGCAAAGAGTTTATGTTGATGCTTCAGTGGGTGGATCCATACTTGGAGTTACTCCGGAAAGGGCTATAAGGATTTTTGATAAAATTACTACAAATGTCTACCAATGGCCATCGGAGAGAGTTAGAGGATGCTATAGATTTGAGAGCTTTGATCAAGGACAACAGTTGAGTGTGAAGAGTGCTAGTGTGGAGCCAAGTTTGCCAAGTGCTGAGATGATAGCGGCGGAGGTAATGAGGCAAATGAGCTTGAGTCAAGGTATGAATCAAGGAGTTAACATGGTGGAAGGCCAAATTGATCAAAATGTTCTTCCTCCAAATGGTGTTAGTGGGGAACAATGGGCTACGACTATGCCATGTGTGGAGGATGTACAATACATGCAAGGAAGGAATTACCAAGGTAACTATCAAAACAATTACCAAGGTAATTTCAACCACAACCAAGGAAACTACCCACCAAAGAACTCATTGAGAAGTTGATTGCATCGAACAAAGCTCAAAATAAGACAAGAAGAAAGATTGATGAAGCTAATGATAGAAGGTTCAAAGCCTTGGAGCACTCGGTTGGTCAAATTGCTTGTTCGTTGAGTGCGAACAAGAAAGGAAAATTTCCTTCTACCACTATTGTAAATCCAAAAGAGCAATGCAAGGCAATCACTTTGAGGAGTGGAGCAAACTATGAGGGACCTTCTATGCCTATGGAAAGTGAGAAGTCAGAAGAGAAGGAGGTTGAGGAAAACTTGGTTGAAGAAGAATTTGTAGAAGAAAGTGAAGTTGAAGTAAAAGCGAATGATGAAACAGATGTTGTTGAGCCGGAAGTTGTTGAAAAGAAATGGCAAAGAACAAAAGCATTGAAAAAGAAAGAGAATGAAGTGGAGTTGGAAAGGGATAGTTGGGGCATACCAAAAACTCAAGTGCATATTCCTTTTCCACATAGATTTTTGAAGAAGGGGCTTGATCAAAAGTTTGCAAAGTTTTTGTTGATTTTCAAGAAAATCCACATCAATATACCATTTACGGATGCTTTGAGAAAAATGCCTCACTATTCTAAGTTTTTTAAAGATATCATGGCAAGAAAAAGGTGTTTAGTGGAGAACGAGACCGCCAACTTGACGGAGGAGTGTAGTGCCATAATCCAAAAGAAGTTGTCTCCAAAGCTCTAAGATCCAGGGAGTTTTGTCATACCATGTGAGAAGGGCAAGAGTGAAGTTCATAAAGCTCTTTGTGATCTTGGGGCTAGTATCAATTTGATGCCTATGTCCATCTTCAAGAAACTTGGTATAGGGGAAGTAAAGCCTACGTCCGTTACATTGCAACTTGCGGATAGGTCTTTGACTTATCCAAAGGGAGTAGTTTGGGATGTGTTAGTTAAAGTTGGAAAGTTCATATTCCCGGTGGATTTTGTAGTGTTTGACATGGACGAGGATGCAAATGTTCCATTGATTTTGGGCGTCCATTTTTTGCCACGGGAAGAGCTTTAATTGATGTACACAAGGGGGAGTTGACATTGAGAGTAAATGAAGAAGAGGTGTGTTTTCATTAAGAAATGCGATGAGGCATCCGGATGAGAAAGAGGAGTGTAGAAGGATTGAATTGATTGATGAGATTGTTCAAAAGAACTGGCCATTCTTCTTATCTAAAGATTCTCTCGAAACAAGCATAAGTCATTCTCTTACTTTATCTCTTAATTCTAACTCATCCTTTTATTGTCTAGAAGATGATGATGTAAATGATTGCTTACATGATTTGAATGCTTGTAGGGAAATGCAAGAAGATGAAGCCAAGATGATGTACTATGGAAAGATGGAGTACCTTCCATTACAAATAGAGAATGAAGAGTCAAATGTTGAAAAGAGAAAAGAGGAATTGAAGCCACTACCTGATCATCTTATGTATGTGTACTTGGGGGATAACAAAACCTTTTCGGTAATTGTATCTTCACCCCTTTCACCTCTAGAGCTTGATAAATTGCTGAGGGTGCTTAAAGATCATAAAAGTGCTATAGGGTGGAGTCTTGATGATTTGAAAGGTATAAGTCCCACTATTTGTATGCATCACATTAGATTGATTGATGATAGTAAACCATGCATACAACCTCAACATCGTTTGAACCCCATTATGAAAGAGGTTGTTATGAAAGACGTTTTGAAATGGTTAGATGCTAATATTGTTTATGCCATAAGTGATAGTCCATATGTGAGTCCTTTGCATGTTGTGGCTAATAAAGGGGGATTAACTATTGTTAAAATGGAATTTGATGAAGAAGTTGCTACAAGGATGAAAACGGGGTGGAGAGTTTGTTGTGATTATAGGAAGCTTAATGAAAACACTCATAAAGATAATTTCCCTTTGCCTTTTATTTATCAAATGCTTGATAGGTTGGCAGGATATAAGTATTATTGTTTTTTAGGTGGTTACTCGGGGTACAACCAAATCATGATAGCCCCGAGGATCAAGAGAAAATAACTTTTACTTGTCCGTGTTGCACGTTTGCTTTCTATAAATTGCCTTTTGGGTTGTGCAATGCCCCCGCCACCTTTCAACGTTGCATGATTGTCATTTTTGGGGGATTGATTGAAAATATAATGGAAGTTTTTATGGATGACTTTTCCGTATTTGGGTCTTCATTTGATAAATGCTTAGCTAATCTTTCTATGGTTTTGTAGCGGTGTCAAGATACGAACCTAGTCTTGAATTGGGAAAAATGTGATTTTATGGTTCAAGAGGGTATTGTACTTGGACATCATATATCGGAGAAAGGTTTGAGAGTTGATAGGGCGAAGGTTGTAGCCATTGAACATCTTTTCCCACCAAAAAATGAAAAAGGGGTTAGATCATTTCTTGGTCACGCTAGGTTCTATCGACGTTTTATAAAAGATTTTTCTAACATAGCCAAACCTTTGTTTAAATTTCTTGAAAAAGATACTCCATTTGAATTTAATGATGAATGTCTTGATGCTTTTAGGGTGCTAAAGGAGGCCTTAATTCCTTCACCAATACTTGTCTCTCCCGGTTGGAGCAAGCCTTTTGAGCTCCATTGTGATGCAAGCGACAATGGTTTGAGAGTAGTGCTAGGACAAGTGAGAGGGAAGAAGTTTCGAGCCATCTACTATGCATCCAAGATGTTCAATGCAAATCAAAAGAACTACACCACATCGGAAAAAGAATTTTTATCTGTGGTTTATGCTTTTGAAAAATTTCGTCCATACTTAGTTGACACAAAAATAATTATGTATACGGATCATGCCGCCATTAGGCATTTGCTGAGTAAGAAAGATGTTAAACCAAGACTAATCCGTTGGGTTCTTTTATTGTAGGAGTTTGATGTGGAGATACGTGACAAGAAGGGAGTCGAAAATGTCATAGTCGACCACTTGTCACACTTAGAAAATGTTGATGAAGAAGGAACCATGAAGTTCATTAAGGATGTATTTCCAGATGAAGAAATTCTTCTAGTTGATTTTCAAAAGATGTACACTCTGTGTGAGAGCGAAGGCCGTGGTATGCAGATTTCGTGAATTATTTAGCTTGTGGCCTCAAGCCGGATCATCTCACCAAATCTCAAAGAAAGAAGTTCTATCATGATGTCAAGGAGTACTTATGGGATGATCCTCTTTTGTTTAAGAATTGTCCTGATGGAATCATATGGAGGTGTATTCCGGAGGATGAGAAATGAAGTGTCATGGGGATGTGCCATAGTTCACCTTGTGGAGGACATTTTGGATTTCAAAAGATGGGAGCAAAGATTCTTCAATCGGGGTTGTTTTGGTCAACCTTGTTCAAAGATTGCAAGGAGTATGTATTTCAAGTGATGTGATAGGTGCCGAAGAATTGGAAGTATAGGGCAACGTGATGAGATGCCCATGAGGAACATTTTTAAGGTTGAAGTGTTTGGCGTATGGGGGATGGACTTCATGGGACTATTTCTGCCATCCAATGGGTACTTATACATTTTACTTGCAGTGGATTATATTTCTAAATAGGTAGAAGCAATCCTGAAAAGGATGAATGATGCTCTAGTGGTGAAAGCCTTCTTGAGAAAGAACATCTTTGCTAGATTTGGAGTGCCAAGAGTGATGATTAGTGATGGGGGGTCTCAATTCATTAACAAGATCATTGAGAAGCTTTTGGTGGGATATGGAGTAAAGCACAAGGTTTCAACACCTTACCATCCTCAAACCAATGGCTTGGCGGAAGTGTCAAATAGACAACTAAAGCTTATTCTTTGATAGACGGTTAATGGTAATCGAAGAGATTGGTGTACAAAGCTTGACGATCCTCTATGGGCTTATCGAACAGCTTATAAGACCGCTCTTGGATTTCCACCATACAAGCTTGTGTATGGAAAGGCATGTCACTTGCCCGTTGAGTTAGAGCATAAGACATTATGAGCTTTAAGGAAATTGAATTTTGATGAGAAAGAAATCGGGAAAAAGAGATGCCTCCAATTGATTGAACTAGAGGAATTTAGAGAGGAAGCTTAAGCAAGCTCGAGGATTTTGAAAGAAAAACTTAAAAGATGGCATGATGAAAGGATCAAAACGAAGGAGTTTATTCCGATGGATAAGGTTCTGTTGTTCAATTCAAGACTTAAATTATTCCTCGAAAAACTTCATTTGAAATGGACCGGTCCGTACTTGGTGATCGAAGTGAGAGATGATGGCTTAATAAAACTTAAAAGATCGGATGGAAAAGCTTTTGTGGTTAATGGTCATAGGGTGAAACATTACCATTTTCCCTTTTAACGGGAGTTAGTATATGTGGATACCTTCAGCTCTTGAAAGCTCGTATCCTTTTAGTAGTTGTAGATTATAAATATTTCATTTTCTTGTTATGCATTTTTGGTCTTGTAGGTGGATTATGCTTGTCAGAAGAGATGTATTGAAGATACAAGGAATGCCTCATTGAAGTGTAATGGTATATCGTACCACTTTTTGCAAACTAACCTTGAAACTCTTGTTTCAATTTAATTTTGGGGGGATATGGTGTGGTTTGATATGTTATACTTTATGTTTGCATACATTCTTGTGTTTTTGATCAAATTTGAAAATTTTCTCATGAGTTCGGTGTAGTTTTGGTCCATTTTGGTGGTGTTGAAGTTGATAATCCTATTAAGTTTGATACCAAGTGTTGAGTTAATGATGTGATTGAGTTTTGAGCATAAATATGGAGCAATTGAAGCATAGAAATAGGGAAAGGCAAGGTTCGAAGTTGGAAAATTGAAGAAAGCAGGGCACAGCTACACGGACCATGTACAGTACACGGCCCTGTAGGGTTTGGCCGTGTACTGTTGTCAAAAAACCAAACTCGCCCAGATCGAGGGCGAGTTCAGTACACGGCCCGTGTTCAGTGCAGCTACACGGCCAGTGTACCGCACACGGCTTGTCCAAAAAAGCCATGTGCTATCGTCCGAATACATAACACGGCCACCCCTGTGGTCGTGTTCGGAACTCGGACCATGTCGTGTCTGAAGTCAGAGTTTATAAACCCGATTGTATAACACGACTTTCACTTCCATTTGCCCTACAAAACATTTATCCCGTCCAACTCTTCTCCGAAACCATAGATTCGACCGAGAACAAGATAAAAAGTGGAAAGATTGAGTGATTTAGAGCGTATTCCTCAAAGTCTTTGCATCAAATTCATCCATTCATTCCAAGAAATCCAGGTAAGAAACTTCGAACCCTAGTTTTCAATTGAAGGTTTGAACTTTGGAAATTCTTGTATTGGTGTTGAATGAAAGCATGTTTGATGTATGCATATCAATGTAAAACATGAATTTTCTAGTTTAATTGATGGATTGATTGGAAGTTTGAAATAATTAGGGTTCATGTGGTTTGAATTTGGGGATTTTTTGATTTTGATGGATTTAGGTGTGTATGATGAGATAAATTTATTGATGATGCTTATATGATGATTGTATTGATATGAAATAGCTTAAGTGTTGAGGATTTGAGCATAAGGGTGTTTGATATTCTTTTAAAAATTGCTTAGAAAATTGATGCATGCCAAGTATTTGATGAAATACTTAAGTGAATTTGTGATCCAATTTGAAGAATTTACATGAACAATGAAGCATTGTTGATAAATTGCTAAATAAATAATGCAAAGATGGGGGGAATATGTGATGAAATTCATGAAAATGAAAAGACGCTCATATTGGATTGAGTGAGAATGTTGTTTAGTTGCTTGTTCATCTTTTTCAATAATTAAGCATGTGAATTGTAGTTTGATAAGGGGTCTTTATCATGGAACATCAAGGCATGATTAGGATTAGCACTTAGTTGAATAACGAGTGATGATTCTATGCTTAGTTATCAACACTATGATGAAGTTGAATATAATTTGAAATTTTTGAATGTTGCAGATGGCTGAAAGAAGGGTTTGAAAATGCAATGAAGATTTTATCATTGAGGAAACTGAGGCAGAAATGGCTAACTTAGATGCCTAATTGATGGAAGATGGGATACATCCTGAGTACTTTGGTGTAGAATTCGAGGAAGGCTGGGAGAAATACATCTTGAGGTGGCAAGCCATATTCCCTAAGATCAGGCCAACTAGATTTCAGAATCAGGAAACTATGACCGGGCTGGGGATAGAAGCTGATTTGAGAAGAATGTTCAGTAGGAGAGGGATGGAGGAATTCTTTGACAAGAGACCTCCTACCTATCATCACCTTACAGCTGAATTCTTGAACACTCTTCAAGTGATGAAGAACGGGAACGGTTTCCCTACATCAGTAATTTTCTAGTTGAATAAGAGTTGATGGAGAAGGTACCCATCCATGTGTTGAATAGGTTTATGGGATGCCCCCATGTGAGAATCATAGTCATTTTTAGGAAGGAGGGGACTTCAATAAGCAAAGTTGGTGGAAGTTGTTAGTCAATGATGGAACAGAACAGGCAGATTACATTTCTAGTTCATCAAAGGGGACGGCTATTAGGAACCCCGTAATGAGATATTTGGAAAAGATTGTCTCAAACACAGTGGTGGCTCATTACAAAGGTAGATCAGTAGGAGAGAAACAACTTTACATCATGTATTGTTTGTATCATGAGCTTGAGTTGAATATGGCAGCCCACTTTATCCACCTTGCTGAACGGGTTGCTAAGAGACTAACTTCACAAGGAGTGATGTTTGGAGGGATAGTTACAATGATAGCCCAAGGATTATGGATTGATCTCAGAGGAATGAAAAATAGGATGAATAGTGAGGGGCTCAATTATAACCAGTTAATGAGAATGGAGTTCTTAGCTGTGGTAGGAGATAGATATTGCTTGAGGCAAGACAAAGGAGCCCCATTCCCTTTACCTGCTCCGGAGCTAACATCAGTTTTTGCTCGAAGGAAAAATGCTAATTTTGCAATGGCAAGTGTGCAACACTCCACTGTCATGAGAAAATTTTATCGAAGGAATCGAGAAGGAGTGGTAGCAGTGCTAAGGCAAATGCGTGTTGAAGAAAATCATGAGTTGGCAAATTTGAGAGCCGAGCCTGTAGCTATGGATGAGGGGGATGAAGAAGACCCCCAGCATCAACAAGTGGAATTTGAAGAACATGCTCCTGAACCTCCATAATTTTAAGAAGAGCATGATCAAAAGCAGCAACAGCAGCAATTCATGGGACAAGGAATAGGAGAGGTAAATTGGAATTTCTTTGAAGGGGAGATTCGAGAGATAAAGCAAACGCAGAATCTGCTTGGAGAGCAAATAAGACAAATGAGAGAAGAGCAGCAGAGGCAAAGAGTATAGATCGGGGAGATCCACGAGGGACAACGTAGGAGGGAGTGCTATGAGGAGAACGTTCGAGCACATTCGAACAATATAGAGGAGATGCTCACGATGATGTTTAACTTTCATTTCCCTGCCCACCTCGTGCCTATATCCATTGGGCACCGTGCCAGCCTCGTCCTCCTCCTCGTCTAGATAATTGAGGGAGTACTTTTAGTGCTCGTCACTTCGTTAGCCTATCTATTTAGTTGGATTGAAGTGTGTTGGATTTGATACTTTAAACTGTTTTGTTTTCGGATGTTTTAATTTCGTAATTTAGAATTTATTTTCAATTAATGTTGAGGTGATTGTTGATTTGCATTGATCACGGATGGGGTGATCTTTATGTTTTATTTCTTTAGTGTTGTTTTGTGCTTTTATTTTTATTTTTGCTTTGTTTTTTGTGTGTTTGTGTCTGTTTGTATTTTTATTCTTATAAGGTTTTGTTTGGTGGTTTGTTTGGGAGGTCGTGATTCATTTTGAATGTGAGTGATGATGCATTATGGCGATAAGTGATAACGGGTCATGATTAAGAATCTCTACACTTTCAAATTGTGATATTTTTTATTTAATTGGTTCAATTGGAAGATAAATATGTTGCAATAAGCCATTTTAAGTCAAGCAATAACTAGTGAGAATTTGTACCTCGACCATATATAAATAGTATATTCTTTTCATGAGTGGATCGGTTGAGTTTTGATAAACTAAATAATTGCTCAAAGACTTTAGGAATGAACCCAATTAGTCGAGATTAATGATGTGATTTAAGGTCATCCTTGTCATGAATAGTCAGTGCCAAACATTTTCTTACCTTTAATATCATCCTTAGTTAACCACTTTTGAGCCTATAAGCCTATTTCTTGTGAATTTAGCACATTACAAGCCTTGATTACCCATATAAGCTTAATATACAAACATTTTGTGTGAGTAATCAAGAAGATGGTAGCTAGAAAGATGTGATGAGATGACAAAAGAAGATGAAAAGAGCAACAAAAGAATGCGTATGTGACCTTAAAAATAAGAAAATGAGCGAAGAAACAAAGACGCTCAAGAATCTAAAAATCAAAAGAATGGAGCATACAATCAAAAATAGTTGAAAATCAAAAGAGAAGTGATGATTAGTGCTTGAATGCAGCAAAGAATAAAAAGGAGAGAAAGAAAGTGGAGGAATGGAAGAAAGTAGCTACCTCTTTGATTACTTACACTTGTTTAGTCAATTTTATCTAAATACTTCCTACCCTACCAAAGAGTCTATCGTTACATCCTTAATGAAAGACTTTTTTGATCATTGATTGAAACTTTGGTGGTTTGTGAATAGAGTCTACGAGTAAGTGTTTGGTGAGTCGAACCAATTGATTGATGAGTGTTGATTCACCTTACTTAAAAGAGTGTCGAGTGAAATCGATAAACTTAGGGAGGCTTAGACTAAAAAGGACAATTTTGCACATTATTCTCTTTTGATAGAACTTGTTAATTTCTCATATCATGATTCTAATGATTGTAGGATAACTTAGCATAATTGGTAGTTATTATTGTTATTGGTGTGTTATTACTTATATTCGTTTAGTCTATTCCTAGGTGAAAATCTCTCCCTTGGTTTATCATTTTCGTTATTCGAGGACGAATAATAATTTAAGTTTGGGAGTGTGATTGTTGTTATTTTCACCTAGATTTTTATGCCTTTTTGTATGCGCTTTTTGTATTATTTTATTCGTATTTATGTGTATTTAGTGGTGTTATGTGTTTTTATGGAATTGTGTGAGAATGAGCTTATATGTGTTAAATCAGGTAAAAAATGGAGCAAAAATGATGTCAGGAGAAAGAAGGAGGCAAAGCAGCACAAACACGGCTGGCCGTATTTGGCACACGAGGTGTGTTGCGCGCACGACCCGTGTGCCATGCACGGCCCTATAAGAATAGGTCGTACACGAGCATCAGAATACACAACACGGCCACCCCTGTGGTCGTGTACTGTGCAAGAGCCGTGCGCTGCCTGAAGCTCGCCGTTGACCAGAAACCCTAGACACGACTCGGTCGTGTATTGTGCTCTAGCCTGGTGCAAAAAATTTTAAAAATTTCAGAAACCTTCTAGAAGATCTCCAAGGGTATAAATACCCTCCTATTCAACATTTGATAAGATTGAAAAAACCGAATTTTCAGATGCCCACACACCTCACACACCAATCCTTTGATTTTACACCATATTCCTCATCCCTTTCATCCATACTTTGATTCTACACCATCTCTCCATAAATTCTACCATCCAAATCAAGTGAAGAAGCAAGGAAGAGTGGGTGATCACCAAAGGAAGGAAGGAGATTCAATTGGAGTCAATCCAAGGGAGTTTTAATCCTAATTTTGTGTTAATCCTCTAGTTTATCATGATTTGTAAGATTTTTAATGTCTATGTTAAGGATCTTATCAATCTCCCTTGTGGGATAAGCAACATGAAAGTTTGTGGTTTAAATTTTGGGATCAATGTATTTAAATTCATATGTTGATTGGGTTAATTGATTTCCTATCATTGATGATTTAGATCTTGAGATTTTTGATGATTTGTGCATTTAGATGCTCTAAATATATGATTAGATTGAGAAATCAATTATGTGATTAGGACATTTGAGTGAATCATTTCATTAAACACTTCATATGCATTATAAATTGTAAAGAGATTGAGAAATCCTTTAGATTTAGAACCCTTTGATAGGACATACTGTTGGTTTGATCGAGAGATTGATTACTTGTGTGAAGGGATTCTTATTTCAAGCTTACTACCTAGTTGGAATTGTTTGAATGAGAACCAACCTTTGTGCTAGTTGAGATTAATATCCTATTCATCTTGAAAAGGAGCTTAAGTGAATTTAGAGTTGGCTCATAATCCATACCCTTAATTCATATGAGTTTAATTCATGTATCCTAAGATTGCCCATTACTTAATTGTTGTTAATCCCACTTTTGCTTAATTTGGTAAACCACATTTCATCCCCTTATCTTGTTTGTTTGATCATTTCTTGCATTTGCTTTGATTATTTCTATTTACTTGTTTGAACAACCACTCTATTGATGATTCATCTTTATAAAATTACAACAAACGTGATATTGCTTAAGCACTAGTACCTACCTCCATGTAGTTCGATAAATTCTTGAATTGGTTAACCCGACTACAAGTTATGGCTAATTAGTGCTCTCAAAACCAGACGTAGCAGGAAGACTGATGAAGTGGGATGTAGAATTAAGCCAATTCGACATTAAGTACATGACCCGACTGGCGATCAAGGCGCAAGCCCTAGCCGAGTTCATAGCAGAGCTCACCATTCCTGTCTTACCAGGAGAAATGATCAATAAACCCTGGCAGATATCTGTAGACGGGTCATCCACAACTTATGCCTCCGGAGTAGGCGTGGTGCTCACAAGTCCCACCAGAGAGATGTTCTATTAGGCAATTAGGTTTGGATTCCCAGCAACCAATAATGAAGCCGAATACGAAGCTTTACTTTCTGGCATGAGAATGGCATTGACCATCGGGGTCAAAAGAGTAATGGCCTTCAGCGACTCGAAACTAATGGTCAATCAAATCAACGGAGATTATGAAGTCAAAGATCAGCAGCTAGTCAGTTACCGCAAGCTAGTAGTAGATATTATCCAAACATTCAATCACATCTACATCACGCAGGTCCCAGACTACAAAACACCCAGAAGGATGCATTGGCCCGCCTGACGACTTTGGAAAATGCCGAACAATTGGGAAGCATCACCGTAGTTAGACAAAAAGCCCCGAGTGATCAAGTGATTTGGCAAATCGACGAAGAAGAAACGTGGATGACTCACATCAAAGCTTTCCTAAGAGAAGGAAAGGAGCCGGATGACAACATGGAAGCTAGGCAACTACTACTCCGGGCCACCAGGTATTCCATGATAAATGATGTGTTGTATAAAAAAGGGTACTTGATGTCGTTACTAAGATGCCTAGATAAAGAAGAAGCCGCCATAGTGTTCACGGAGGTTCATGAAGGAGTCTATGGGAATCATTCGAAAGGACAAGCATTAGCCTTGAAGATAATTCGTCAAGGATATTTTTGGTCTACCCTCAGGAAGGACGCTATCGAGTATACTAGGGAATGCAAAAGTTATCAAATCTACTCCCCCATGATCAGAACTCCCTCCACCAAATTAGTTACGACTTCGCCCCCTGGCCTTTCTCAAAATGAGAGAACGATCTGATAGGTCCATTCCCACCCGGCAGAGGAGGTGTCAAGTATACGGTAGTTGACATTGACTACTTCTCAAAATGGGCAGAGGCGGAAGCGTTAGCCACCATTAACGAAGCCAACATGATAAGCTTCATCTGGGAGAATATCGTTTGCCATTTCAGTATACCTAATGCTATTGTGACAGATAATGGGAAGCAATTCGAAGATATGCAGCTCCAAAGATTCTGTGATGGATTAGGAAAAAAAAGCTATTCTCGACACCTTATAACCCCAGTCAAACGGACAAGTTGAAGCAGTAAACAATGTAATCAAGCACACTCTCAAGACCAGGCTAGAAAACCTCAAGAAAAGTTGAGCCCCGCAGCTATCCGGAGTTCTTTGGTCGTACCGCACCATAGCCAAAACGTCGAATGGAGAGACCATCTTTGCACGGAGGCGATCATACCCGCGGAGGTACTATGCCCAATATTTCAAGTATCTCACGAAGAAAAAGACACCAATTCTGAGGCCATTGAACTTAACCTTGACCTATTGGAGGAACTTCGGATGCAGGCGGCAGAGAGGCACGCGATATACAAGTCAATGCTGAAATCTCAGTACAATAGGAAGGTACATCGCAGGGAATTCACAGCTGGAGATCTGGTCATGAGAAAGATATGTCAACAAGGCGGTGGAGTGTTCGGTGCAAATTGGGAAGGCCTATACATAGTAACAAGAAACTTGGGTAATGGAGCATATGAGTTTAGCGAAATCAACGGCGAAAGTATCAAGCACCCATGGAATGCTCAAAACTTGAAGTGTTTCTATGCTTGAGAATACTTAGCCAAATTACCATTTGTAGGAAAGGTGGTAAGGTCGCATGAGTGTAAGGCCATAATAAGCAAAAGTGCAAGAAAAAGTAGAATGCACATAATACCACAAAACCTACTTAATAAAATATTATAACCCAAAGAACAAGTTCACAATACGCTGCAAGGAGGCTATAGGAAAGTCCAGCAAGGACCCAATAACAAAAACCAGGAAAAAACATTAAAAGAAGCCTCCCGTCAAGCACCACCAGGATCAACACCGCTAGGTCCGGCACCACTCGGATCACCGGCGCCACTGGGACTAGCACCATCGCTAAAAAAGTTGCGGAGACTCCTCATCCACGCCACCTCCGCCTCCAGTTGAGCAACGCGTTCCCTCTCCCATTACAATTCATGTTCGGCCAGATAGCGATCAACCTCCAACTAATGTACTTGGCTCTCTGCCAAACGTGCTCTCTCCCTTTAGGTCATGGCCCGAGTATTAGCAGCGGTAATAAGCTGCTCTGCCACCATAGCCTGTCGAGTCTCTGCCACCGAAGAGTGCCCTTCAGCATGAGTAGAGGCTCCCGTGCTGAGGCCGACCCCCTGAGGAATGGACTGCCCAGATTTCGTCACAAGAAGGAAGCAGCACAGAAAAGTCAGTGCATGTCCAACACTCACCAAAGCAGCATTACCAATCTCATGAGGCCCAGCGCTCTGCAACCAGCGAGACAACATGGGGTTCCATGAGCGAGCAGGAATAAAGTTGGCCTCTGAGACACTCAGCTCCTATTCAATGGCCGACTAAGCATCACCCATACTCCTCAGTCGTAACAATTCATCCTAGGCAACCAGGGGAACACCCCCCACCAATGTTGCCTTCTGTGGTGTGAGTTTCCACTACCGGAGGAGTCTGCTGTTGGGCACTGCTATCAAGCCCTCCTCCTCTGAGGGTCGGGTCGCTGTCGGGGCAAAAAACTCGAGGCTGACTGGTGCTCGTCGGGTCTTCAATAGGATCAATTTGAACGCTAGTGCCCTGACTAGCACGACGAGTGGCCTCTAGAATGGTCGCCTTAAGAATGTCACTTTCTTGTATTTTGGCTTCCTCCATAAGAGCTTTCCCTTGTCTGATGGGCGAGCGCGTACCATTTTTCCGACATCCACAGAAACCCTGCCCTGGGCCGCCCCCATTATAGTCTCCTCAGTTCCGTCAACAATGACGGCTACTACACCACGGAGCCTAGTCCTACCCCTTACAGTCATGGAAGTATCTTCGGTCATAACCAGACTTGGGCCGACTTCTTGATGGGGTCTTCGAGGCAGGGGATATGCGACCTAATTGGAAAAATACTCGTCAAGAATGGTGTCCCAAGATGAGAAATTATCACTTACCCTCCACTCGAAGCTTACCGATGGATCCCGAGTCAGATCTTGATAAAGGTTCGCCCCCGCCAGCCTTTTGTTAGATAAAAGTGATAAGACATCACGGGAAAGAGTCATATGGTTGATTGTGTCAAAAGCTCGGCAAAATCCTAGAGATAGCTTTTCCTCAGCCGGTCGAAGCGGAGCTACCAAAAGGTCCAATACAAAAGAGAAAAACACTAGTAAGAATTGGTAAGGACACAGGAAAAAGAGGTGGTAATAAAGCTTACAAGATTCGGGAGTCCGAAAGGCACACGGTATGGGAAAATAATTTCTAAGTAGGTCTCAGCATTCGAACCCTCGCACCCAAAACCACTGGCGCCTCCAATGCTGCCCACCGATGGAGTTCCTATTGAATATAGGACGAATGCCTCGCTGCACCAGTAAATAGTTGTGACCGTGGCAGCCAAGATCACGAATATAGCAATAGACATAATCAATATCCCAGGCGGAAGGAGAGGGGCTTCCATTCTCATGAAGCAATACTAGCAGACCGATCAAGTTAGCCCAGGCAGAAGGGATTATCTGCATCGGGGCTAGACCCCAATTAATCAACACCCGGCCAATGATGTGAGCCAAAGGCAGCCTAACACCAGCAGCAAACATACTCGTATTGAAGGCAGCATGGTCGGGCTCACCACTCCAAGGACGCTCGCATTCCCCGGGGGTACCATACTCAATCCCAGGATAATTGTATAGGATGAAGACTCCATCTACGTCCTCACTACGCATACTGGTAGAGTAACCCTTCAAAGTAGAGTCGGTTATCGTGCGGCCCCGACTGGAAGGACGACTCATGCTGTCAGGATCAGTGGAGTCCTCTAGGTTCACAAAGGATGGGGAAGCTCGACTTTCAGTCTTGGGGGCCATTAGCCACCTCGACAACCCCTCCCGATAAAGAACGGGCTCCTGAGGAACTTCATAACGCGGAGATGATGGAACTGAACGACGACCACTTCATGTCACAGGGGCAACAAAAGGGGCCGTAGCATTATTGGCCTCTTCATCCTCTTCCGAAGTGAGGAATTCTTGCGAGGATCTCAAATCGATTGCCATGAGCGGAGGAATTATAACAACGAAAATAGGCAAATGAGTATGAACAGGGAAAAGGAACAACCGCTATTTTTTAAGCTCAACAAAAAGAAAAGTTGCAGCATTTGACAAAAAATTTCAAGGAGGACCGTCGCGCAGATCCCGTTAGCCAAGTTCATCCCCTCCGACTCCCAATCCCTCCGACTCCCAATCCGACTCCCAATTCCTCTGACCAAAACACGGAAAAAATCAGACACAAGTCCCAATGGAGCCAAGTTCATCCCCTACGACTCCCAATCTATGCTAGCCGGCAATCCCGAGGCAGCGATAAAGGTATGCAGCATTTGACAAAAATTTTCTAGAAGGACCGTCACGCAGATCCCGTTAGCCAACCGCGCCGAGTGTGCCAAGGCCTTGGAAAAATCCACTATTCCAGCAATTTTTCTTTCAGAGTTGAATAAGGAGGAAAATTCCACCTCATATTTGTAGGACAAGGCAGTCACCTCAGCCCCTTTGACTTTCAGCTCTTCTAGGGAATTAGCTAGCCACCTCTTCACTTCGTCTAATTCCTGGGCAAGCCGACTCTTCCTTTCCTCCGACTCTTTCAGGGCTTTCTCGGCGGCCTTTAATGATGCTTCACTCGGAAGAAGCCTTCCTTTGGCCAATCTCAACTCCACTTGAAAGACCTTTAAGGCATCCTCCAAAGCCTTACGCTGGTGGACTGCCTCCTCCATGACTGACTTAACCTCTTCCGAGTGCCTCCGCTCTACCTCTTCCATCTTTCCCTCATCATGGCTTGCTCTGTTTCTCTCTAGCGACCCTGAGCCGCAGACTGAGCCACCTCCTGGCCTAGATGAGCCACGACGAGTGACGCTTGGCTAGAGTAGCTCAAAGCCCACGCGTGATACCCGATCGCCGCATGGATAAGATCATCGGGATTTATAGTGCCGATGATATCACTTTTTTCTTGAGTAAAGCTAATAGGGATAGACTCCATCGCTCGCAGCATATATGAGGGAAGAGTAGGTTGATTGGGATCATACGGATTAGACCCATACAAGCTGCGGAGCACTGGTGGCAGAGGGCGAACCTCCGAGGTAGAGGCGCCAACTTTAAAACAGAGATAAGGAGTCTCGGTCGAAGGCGCTCCAAAGGTGGCCCCACCAGAAAAGGCCATAACTATAGGCCCAAACCTCTTGCTTGGGGGCTCAGAAGGCCCGCTGATAGGCGCTGACTGATCGTCCACAACAATTCCACTGGAACCCAAGGGATGCCGTTCCACCATGCGAACAACAGGAGAAGAACATCCAGAGTCGTGAAGCAAAAAATCCTCTTCACGCCCCACATCCGAAGTGACCATCACATCATTGAAACCCTCTAGCGGCACAACATCAACGGGCTCACGGCTCATGATGACATCATCTCCCACAAAATCACTGGCTCCCAAAATCAGTACAACCGCTTCCTCTTGTAAAGCTTAAGGGCTCACTTCCACCGTTGAAGACTCATCCACCTTTATTATGTTTGTTAAGACGTCTGGCCTCAAAGCCTCCTGATCAAGAGAGACGGACGATCCCACGGGAATCACCGCCACCTCAACGGGGATGTCTTAGTCAGCGAGAGGTCGCCGGGGGCTCCAAACTAGAGCCAACTTTAGCAGCCACAGTCACCACCGACAAAGGGACCGGCGCACCCGAATCCATCATGAGCCCATACTTCTTCAAGAGCTCATCGGTAATGATGCCGGTACTTCTCTCCTGAGCACTCATTCTACTAATGACGCTCACTAGTTCCAGGAACCCTTTGGAAGAGGGGGACCCGAACTGGTGTTCCTATCTGAAAATCAAGGTTAAAAGCACGGTGACTATACCCTTCGGACAAATGAAAGATAAGAAATAAGAAGACATACCTCCATGAGAACGAATTAGCTGGTGTTCCATATATTTGTGGCCCAGCACCACCATTCCTTCCAATTCTTTATGGAGGTGGACTTCCATGAGAGAGTCCATCCTCGAGAAGGGTTGACTCGATAAAACCCTTTGTGTAGATTTTCCTTCGAAGGACGGCACATGTAGTTGATTTCCTTAGGAGATAAGTGGCGATACCCCTTCTTACAAAACAGGAGTATGAACCCAATTATTATAGCCCAGGCATTTGGAGAAAGCTGATGTGGCGCAAAATTACAATAGTTGAGAAGTTTGGCTAAGCAAGAATGAAGGGGTAGACGGAACCATAGTTTCAGCATATGGACATTCATTGCCACTCGCCCGTGAGCCAGTTTGCTCGCTTTCTCATTCTCAACCGGCATAACGAATTCCACTCCAGGCGCCGCTTATTTTGAGGATAATTCCTCGAATTGGGAACGAGGATTAGTGATGTCTTTGAAGTGGGCCCATATCCCATTGTGGGCCCCATCACGTGAAGGATGTTTTACGGATCTGGCACCTCATCCACCATAACAAACAAAGATGGTAGAGAGCGGGTCATCGTCGGAAGCCTTCGACGTGACGAAGAAACTTCAGTCTCTTCTTGTAGGTCTTGGAATGCCCTCTCTAAGGATTCTGATACCCCTTCTCCATCACTTACCGTCCGTCGGGAGTTCGACTGACCAGCAGGATGACCACCGAGATTCATGCTTCAAACGACTGAAGAAAGAGAGTTGGCAGGGAATTACGAGTTGGAAGCGGAGACAATGGGAGGAAAAAATAAGAATCAAAGCAACGAAAGGCCTCTTTTAAAGCACATCTCCCCAATCGACGTGACCCCTGCTCAGAAAATAATCAATGCGGAGCACACCCAAGGTAGCTTAAATGATGAAAAGGCGCTTTAAAAAATACCCCCGGATCTCAAAACGTCGCTTCAAGATCCCTAGCCCTCCCAAGACGTCAATTTAAAAATTTGAAATTCAAGATTGGGACACGCACGTGCATTGAGAAGGTTCCGCCTCCACTCGCCACGCGCTAGTGATGATAAAACCTGGGGGCTATTGTAGTAGGGCTTTGGAGTTGGGCTCCCATTCCCCCCCTGTTCATCCATTGGGCTTAATAGCCCCATAGCCCAATAAGGTCCCAAAGGCCCTCAATTTGTGAGGAGCGTCAGCCTGACTGAGGCCACTAGGCCACTTGCCCCAACCTGAGATATCTGCGTAGGGAATATTCTAGATTGGATCATAAAGATAGTCACGTGAGGCTAAACGCATTTAATGCTCGCACTGTAAGCTTATATTGTAAAATGACCTGGCGATTTATCCAGATTCGGATGACGTCAGGTTATACAATATAAATATGGGGACAACCCATAGTAATAAAAAATCACTCATTCACCTCCTCAAAAAGGCAGAAAACTGCCTAGAGGGCAAACCACTCTCCACATTTTATGTTAGCTTAGCATAAATAATCCTTTCATTATCCACTAAAAGCCACATTAACCCACCATTAGGAAGGGATCAAATCGGATAAACTACAGTAGTAAAATTATAATTAAGATAAAATTATTAAATTAAGTATATATATAATTATTATATTAGCATTTAATTAAAGTAAAATAAATAAATAAATAAATAAATGAATAAAATAAATAAAACATTACCAAAAGCTACTGCAATCTGTCGATTTTCAGGATTTTTATATACTGAATAAAACATTATTTTCACTTAATATTATTAATAATATATATATATATATATATATATATATTTATTTATAAATTGCAATCAAGTCCCTGCATTATATTAAATTCTTATTTAAACTTACCCTAAACTTTAAACTAATTACAAAATGACCCAATTTGAGTTATACAACTCCGTTTGAAAATCTAAAAGTACATATGGAGTCCTCGCAAGGTGAGGTTCACATGCATACTAATTTTTTATGAAAATAACGAAGTTTTAAGGGTACAAAATTTTAACACGAAGTGAGTCTCTTCCCATCTTCTTCATTTCACGTCCAAACTCAAAACTAATTATATGTTAGTGATCCTCGTGAGGAGAGCTTCAAAATGGTCTATAATATCAAAGTTATGTCCGAACAAAACAAAATACACTATTAAAGGGTTAAAACTTCGACGGAGCTTTTCTAACTCATACGAAATCCATTTCACAAAAAAATTATATTTATGGAATCTACGCATCGAGAAGATCATTTTCGTATATAACATGACAAGGTTTGACAAAGAATAGAAATTTTCTCAATACATTAGTGTGTATATATACGTTTGTGAGTTGTGTGTGCTTATATATGTATGTATATGTGTGTGTGCATATAACTATATATATATATATATATATATATATATATATATTTATATATATATATATATATATACCTAAACATATATAGAAAAATAAAAGACTTGAGTGAAAGGGACTTTACCTCTAAACTACTCACTCCTTACACCTTTGCCCCACATATGAATCAGAAAGATATGTGTATATATATAACCACCATATTTGTACTTATACAACCTCTAGCTTACGTGTGTATGCCTTATCTAAACTACCATTTGCAAAAATATCAAGCATATTTATTTATTAAAATATATATATATATATATATATATATATATATATATATATATATATATATATATATATATATATATATATATATATATATATATATATATATATATATATGGTTGGTATTACATCCTCCCCTACTAAAAATAAAAATTTCTTCCTCGAAATTTCACGTACTAGGTAAGAATGGATTTGGATATTTATTTCGTATGTTGTCTTCGCACTCCCACATTGCTTCCTCTTCATTGTGTTGGCTCTATAGGACTTTGACTAAAGTAACTTCACGATTCCTTAGCTTATGAACTTTTCTATCAAAAATAGCTATAGGAAATTCCTCATAGCTAAGTTGTCGTCAATAGCTATAACCTCATGGTTAACAACGTGGCTTGGATCAAATACATGTTTTTGTAGCATGGACATGTGAAATACATCATGTACTCCAGCTAATTCAGGTGGTAGAGCTAATTTGTATGCCAACTCGCCGATTCGTTCCAAAATCTCGTAAGGCCCAATGTATCTTGGCTTGAGTTTTCCATTCCTTCCACAGCGAGAAATTCCTTTCGTTGGTGAAACTTTGAGAAAACTTTATCTCCTTCCTGAAATTGCAAATCTTTGCGTCTCTTATTAGCGTAAGACTTATGTCGATTTTGTGCTGTCAAAATTCTTCTTCTGATTCTTTCAATTGCTCCCACTGTCTTTTCTACTATCTCTGGTCCTAGAACTTTCTTCTCTCCAACATCATCCCAATAGAGTGGAGATCTACACTTCCTTCCGTAGAGTGCCTCGTAAGGGGCCATACCTATTGTGGCTTGAAAACTATTGTTGTAAGCAAACTCTATCAGTGATATATATCTTTCCCAACTTTCCCCAAAATCTAGGACGCACGCCCTCAACATGTCTTCCAATGTTTGAATAGTCCTTTCAGAATGGCCATCGGTTTGAGGGTGAAATGCTCTACTAAACTTAAGCTTTGTGCCCATTGCATTTTGTAAGCTGTGCTTGAATTTTGATGTAAATCTTGGATCTCTATCCGAAACTATAGAAACTGGTACACCATGTAGTCTAACAACTTCTTCTAGATAGATTTGTGCAAGCTTATCCATTCCGTGAGTCATTTTGACCAGAAGAAAATGTGCTGACTTAGTCAAACAATCCACTATCACCCATATGCTTGATTTCCTCATACTAATCTTGGTAATACAGTAACGAAATCCATTATAATGTGCTCCCATTTCCACTCATGAATCTCTAATGGCTTCAAGAGTCCTGAGGGTCGTTGATGTTCTGTTTTTACTTGATGACAAGTCAAACACTTTTAGATAAATAAGCCTATATCCCTCTTCATATTTCTCCATCAAAATGCATTTTTCAAGTCTTGGTACATCTTGGTTCCTCCTGGATGTACCGTGTATGGAGTAAAATGAGCTTCTGACAAAATTTCTTTAATAAGATTCTCATTTTTAGGAACACATAATCTTTTTCCAAAGACAAGTGCCCCATCGTCAGTGAGAGCAAATCACTTTCCTTCCCCAATATTCACACGTTCCTTGATTTTCCTGAGAAATTCGTCTCCATCTTGGAGTTCTTTGACTCTATCTCTTAAGGAGGGTTTAATCAGTAACGCAGTTAACACTGCTTCAATGCTACTTGGAGGTATCACGGCTTCCAAACCCATCCGAGAGAACTCAGCCACCAATAATGCTTGGTTTGTTATAGTGCAGGCTAATTTTCCTTTTTCTTTTCTGCTTAGAGCATCTGCTACCACATTTGCCTTCTCTGGATGGTACAATATTGTACAATCGTTATCTTTGACTAATTCCAACCATCTCCTTTGCCTCATGTTTAATTCCTTTTGTTCGAAAAAGTATTTTAAGCTCTTGTGATCCGTATAAATTTGGCATTTTGCTCCATACAGATAATGTCTCTAATTTTTCAAAGCATGCACCACCGCATAGGCAACTACGTTATCACGTTGCATCAGAACACATCTCAATCCTTGCTTTGAAGCATCACTATATATGACAAATCCTTCTGTTCTATCAGCAATAGTTAGTACAGGTGTAGTGATCAATTTCTGTTTAAGAAGGTTGAAACTCTTTTCACACTCTTCCGTCCAACAGAACTTAACTTCCTTGCGAGTTAATTTCGTCAAGGGCCCTGCAATCTTTGAAAATCCACCAATAAATCTTTTGTAATATCCAGCCAATCCAATGAAATTCCGTACTTCTCCTACATTCGTAGTGTTTTCCATTTCTCTACTGCTTTCACCTTGGTCGGATCCACCTCGATTCCTCAAGCTGACACAATGTGCCCACGAAAGACAACTTTGTCTAACCAAAACTCACATTTCTTGAATTTGACATACAACTTTTCCTTTCTTAGTGTCTCTAGAACGATTCTCAAATGTTCTTTATGTTGTTCCCGATCTCTAGAATACACTAAGATATCATTAATGAACACGATCACGAATTTGTCCAAGTACGAGTGGAAAACATGATTCATCAAATCCATGAAAATTGCTGGTGCATTGCTGATTAAAGTGTAAATTCACATATTTAGGGCTCTGATTTGCGTGGAAATAGAGTACGATTTAGTCTTTTATTGAGACGAATCGATACATTTTTGGGAAATTCACGAATCAGAGGGTACAAGGGCTATTTGAGCCTATTTGTATAGGAAAACAGATGAAAAAGGCTCAAAATTGAAAGACACGATTTTGGAGACGAGATTAGAGTGTTGTTCGACCAAGATAGCCTGTTTGACCAATATCAGTTTGTCGAACGGAGGGTGACAAGTCAAGCAGAATGCCGAAACCTATCCAGAAAAGTAACTCGACTTGGAGGTATTGCTTGACCAACATCGGCTTGGTCGAGCAGATGAGAAGAAGTCGAACAAAGTGGATGAAACTTACAGTGAGCTCGTTCGACTTGAAGGGATTGCTTGACCAAACATCAATGTGGTCGAGCAAGAGTTGTTTGGTCGAACAGAATGCCAAAATCATCCATAGAGCATGCTCGACCAGTAGCTCTTTGTTTGACCATTGTTCGACCAATATGCCTTGGTCGAACGGCATGTCGCTGATGCTATTTATGGTAATTCTGGATCTCTTTTACCAAATTTGATGTGTGCTTCAAGCAAAGGCCCATCCTAAGCCCGTAAGGAGGTCCTATGGGTATAAAAGAAGTGCTCTCACAGGAGAAAGGCACACACAACACAAGACAACATACATCTTCCTTCATCCACCAAACCTACCATCATCCGAAAGGGGTTGTGAGAGAGGTTCGTCTGGCGAGTCAAGTAAGATCATACCAACTAGCCATGATTGTTCCTAGATTAATCATGGGCTAGAACCACCTTGGTAGTTCCAGGGTTATGAAAGTTTTATGAGTTAATCGAATTTTCATGTGTAAACTCCGTACAACACTACTTGTGGTTTATTTTATATAAAATTGTGCTTTTTCAGTTCATACTCACGGTCGTTTTGTGCATCATTAAATGTTATGTAGAGTCTGAATACATCTCTTGGTTATCAATTTAGTGCGTTCACCGCTGAGCAGAATCATATGGTATAATTCTAAGTGAAAGGATTCTGAAGTCTTATTAGAACTATCTTATATAGATATTTGTTAATTGAATCATATTCGGGTTAATAAGTAGGATAAAGTGTATTACTTTATAGTACCTAAAAAGGTCAATCAAATCGGGTTAGAGTACTAAGTGGATGAGAAATAATTGATTATGATAGTACCTAGAAAGGGAGTGAAGTATACGTCTTGCTCCAAGGCTATTCACAAGTGTCATACGATTGCTTACTTGTGTCTATAGAGTATGCTTGCATAGTTTAGTGATGTGTCCATAAACTACAAGGCAGAGTCAGACATCAACACATGGAAAGGAAATTAACGAATAAAACTAGATTACCTGAAGAACTACTCCATTACTTAGTTGATCACAACCAAATTTCTACTCTTGCTTGTTTATTTATCTTGATATCTCAATTACATGTTATTTCGTTTCTTAATAAAATCAAATCAGATTTGCCAACGTAATCTTGGTTAATTAGAATATAATTGAATTGATAATAATCCGTCCGTAGGGTTCGATAATCACTTAGTTGCCTATCGAGACTACAATTGATATCCTTATACTTGGGGATTATTTTGTGTATTGAGAAAACTTCATCAAGTTCTTGCCGCCGTTGCTGGGGACAACATTAAATATCTTTTGATTAATCTAGCTAAATTAAGATTATTTTATTCTTGTTTTCGATTTCTAACACTTATTCTTCTTAGGTGTATGCTCACAAGATTAAAGAAAGGTGAATTAGAGCTATATAATTCAGAGATCAGAGCATCGTCGAGGAAGAAAACGAAGAAAAAGAGTAAGAACAAAAACATAGACCCAACTGAAGCTCTTAATTTGTAGTTGAAGTTGACGTGCTTAATTCGCAAATGATTGAACCTGCAACCCAAGATAATTTGGAAGTAGAGGCAGTCAACATGGTAGCGAATCCTGATTGTCATCCGTGAAGTCTTTAAGAACAACGTAGGGGCATTGCTGTGTTGTTAGGAGCGAGAGGGACCGTAGCCAATTTCGATTTACACTCTGCTCTTATCACCATGATTGAAAGGAGTCCCTTCTCTGGAGGAACATTCGAAGATCCTTAGCAACATCTTAATAAGTTCCTTGGGTATGAAAGTACTTAAAAAGATGCAGCAGCTCATGAGGATGCGAGGAAGATCATATTATTTAAAATCTCGTGAAATGAAAAGGTGAGAGATTGGTACGATAACTTGAGGCTACTGAATGTGATACATGGGAAAAGTTGAATGTGAAATTCTTGGAGCGATACATGTCACCTTCCAATGTGTTCAAGATGAAGCAAGAAAACAATCAATTTTCTATCCATGGTAATGAGAAGATTCATGAAGCTTGGGACATGTTCAAGGACATGTTTCGTAAGTGTCCTCAACATGGGCTATCTAAGGCCCAATATATCAGTATATTCTACAATGGGTTGGACTACGACTCTCGAGTATTACTTGATGCTTCTTCTAATGGAGCATTGCTTACGAAGTCACCCATTGAGGTCGAGAAGATTTTGGAGGATATTTCGATGAACTCAAGGGATTGGCCGACTGATAGAGTGAGAGGCACTTATGTCCTTGGTAAAGTAGCACAGGTTAAGCACACTATGGTAAAGTCAGGGAGAGATGATGAGATCGTCTCTAGCTTGGCAAACATTAGTAAGCTACTAGAGTCTCAACAAAAGTAGATCACTGATTTATCTCAGAGAGTACCAATGATACATAAGGATGGTGGCTATGAAAGAGCAAGCCAAGAGGAGATCGAGGAGGCAAACTACGTCATGGGTCAAAGTATTCAAAGAACTAGGTACCCGAATCAAGAAAATCGGAATTATTAGGGAAATTACAACAGCCGTGGTCCCCCGGGTAATTACCAACAACCTAGGAGGCCATAGTTTTCATGGAGCAATCCGAACAAGTGGATGCAGCCTCCTACAGGTGTTGATCGGGGAGCAAAAGTGGAAGAAGGAAAGCAGGGTTTTGAGGATACTGTGAACAGGTACATAGCAAGGAATGATGCAAGAGTAGACTGTCTCGAGGCCAAGTTAGAGAAGAAGACTGATGATAATCATATGGATTTGTCTTCGCAAGTGAAAGACCTCACGTTGTTGATGGGGAAAATAGCTGGGAATGTAAACATATTGACTCAATCTATTGATAAGGGGAAGTTCCCATCTCAAAGTATTGAGAATCCAAAGTCTTTCCATGCCATCACATTGAGGTCGGGAATGCAATATGAGGGTCTGATGCTGCCTGCAAGTCAAACCAAAGGAAACAGGGGAGTAGCTCGACCAGATTGGAGTTGCTCGAACAGACCAACTGTTGAGCAGAAGTCAAACAACTTCAAAAAAAATAGAATTCCGATACTCTATTTGCTGACCAATTGTTCGACCAACACCATGCCGTTCGACCTGACCATCTTGGTCGAACAAAGGTTGAACAGAAGTAGTGCAACAGGAGCTCGTGATCCGGTAACTTGTTCAACCAGGACCAATCTGTTCGACCTCACCACATTGGTCGAACAGAGGTCGAACAACATGTTCTGGACCAGAGTATGCGATCAGACAGGCTGCTCAACCAAAATTAAGTTGTTCGACCAAACCACCTTGGTCGAACTGAGGTCGAACAGAACAGTTCAGAGTCTTATTCGATATCGAATGCGACATCTGTTGATCGGAACACTCTAGCTACATCTTAAGAACAGAATACCGAGCTTATAGTGGTAGAAAAGAAATGGGAAAGAGCCAAAAGGTTGAGAGCCGAGAAGGATAAAGCGAAGAAGGTTGAACGTGATGAATGGAGGATTCCCAAAACAAAGATACCTCTGCCCTTTCCTCTCAAGCTAATTAAGAAAGGATTAGAGGAAAAGTTCAAGATGTTTTTGGAGATCATAAATAAAATAAGCTTGAACATTCTTTTCTCTAAAGCAATTTTGTAGATGTCATACTATACCCGCTTTCTTAAGGATATTCTTTTGAAGAAGAGAAGCTTGAACGGAATTGAGATGGTGAATTTGTCTGAAAACTTCAGCTCCATCATTCAAAGAAAGTTGCCAGCAAAGTTAAAAGATCCGAGAAGCTTCACAATCTTATATGAAATTAGAAAGTGGCCGGCACGTCGAGCCTTGTGTGATCTTGGGGCAAGCATCAATCTGATTTCGTTGTCCACTTTTAAAAGGCTTGGTTTGGGGGAGTTAACTCTCACATCGGTGGCTCTACAACTAGTGGATAGGTCTATGACATTTCCGAAAGAAGTGATCGAAGACGTTCTAGTCAAAGTTGAAAAGCTAGTCTTTCCTGTGGATTTTCTGGTGCTTGAGATGGAAGACGACAAGTATAATACTCCCTTGATCTCAGGAAGACTGTTCCTTACAGCCGCTGAAGCTATGATAGATATGCAAATGGGTGAGCTACGGTTGAGGATGGATAAAGAAGAAGTCATGTTTAACTTGGACAAAGCAATGAAGATGCCGATGGAGATGCAATGCCACAACATTGATGTAGTGGAGGAGATTGTGAATGATGACATGTCTTTGATTCTGTCGAAGGATCCACTTGAGACATTTTTGATGGAGTCTCTTACTTTTTCCACTATGAAGCTAGATGATCTCTCCAATGAGGTATGTATCAAATTTCTTGAAAACTAGTTTGCCTTGGTTGATGACAATTATGAATCGCAAAAAACAAAGGTTGAAGAGGTCAAGTGGACTAGGAAGTACTTGTCTTTGGACAGAGAGAGTGCACCTCAAGAAGAAAAAAAAGAGGAGTTGAAACTGTTACCGGAATACTTGAAGTATGCTTATCTTGGTGACAATGGAAAATATCCGGTAATTGTATCTTCTTCTCTTGATGATGATCAACTTGAGGAATTTTTAGATGTGCTTAGGAAGTATAAGTCTGCGGTTGGTTGGTCTCTTGACAATTTGAAAGGTATTAGTCCTTCGTATTGCATGCATCGAATAAGATTATTTGATGAGGCTAAGAGTAGCATTCAGAATCAACGAAGGGTGAATCCCGCTATTCAAGAAGTGATTAGGAAGCAAATCCTAACTTGGCGAGATACTGGAATTATATATCCTATTAGTGATAGTCCCTATGTGAGTCCATTGCATATTGTAGCTAAGAAGGGGGGCATGACTATAGTGAAAGCCGAAGATGGTGAGACCTTAGCCACTAGTATTCCTACGGGATGGCATGTGTGTACGGATTACAGGAAGTTGAATGAAAATACATGCAATGACCATTTTTCCCTTCCTTTCATAGATCAAATGCTTGATCGTCTAGCTGGGTATGAGTATTATTGCTTCTTGGATGGGTACGCGGGTTATAATCAAATTATGATTGCACCCGAGGATCAAGAAAAGACTACTTTCACTTGTCCGTATGAAATTTTTGCTTTTAGAAAGATGCCTTTTGGATTGTGTAATGCGCCTGCGACATTTCAGCATTGCATGATGGCCATATTTGATGGGTTGATAGAGAAGATCATGGAGGTATTTATGAATGAGTTTTCTGTTTTTGGTTTTTCTTTTGATACTTGTTTATCTAACCTTGCTACTGTTTTGAAGAGATGCCAAGATATTAATCTTGTCTTGAATTGGGAGAAGTGCCACTTCATGGTAAGAGATGGGATTGTTCTTGGCCATCATATCTCGGCCAAGGGATTGCAGGTGGATAGAGCAAAGGTGGTAGCGATCGAGAAGCTTCCACCACGTACAAATGAGAAAGGAGTGCGGTCTTTCCTTGGACACGCCGGTTTTTATAGAAGATTCATAAAAGACTTCTTGAAATACTCCAAGCCCTTATCTCATTTACTTGAAAAGGATGTGCCCTTTGTGTTTGATAAGGAGTATCTAGCAGCTTTTCAGGTTTTGAAGGAGGCACTTATTACTACACATATCTTGATCACAACGGATTGGACTTAGCCGTTTATACTTATGTGTAATGCTAGTGATTTAGCACTTGGAGTGGTGCTTGGGCAGTTGAGGGATAAGAAGTTTTGCGCCATTTACTATGCGAGTAAGACTTTCGATGCGGCACAAAAGAACTACACAGTGACTGAAAATGAGTTTCTTGCTGTGGTGTACGCATTCAATAAATTTTGATAGTATTTGGTTGGCATGAAGACTATAGGGTATACGGATCACTCTGCGATCCGATACTTGATGGAGAAGAAGGAAACAAAGTAAAGGATCATTAGATGGATTCTTCTTTTACACGAGTTAGATATGGAGATCTGAGATAAGAATGGTACAGAGAATGTTTGGCGGATCACCTATCAAGGTTGGACACGAGGGAGCACTGTAATGATTCATTTGATTACATAGAAGAAATGTTCCCTGATGAGAAGATCATGGCGGTACTTGTTGAAGGAGCTAAAAAAGCTTGTGTAGTGGCTGCCCAAGGGATAGATCCATGGTATGCGGATTATGTAAATTACATTGCTGTAGGAGAAATCCCGAGAGATCCCAACCGATATCAACTCGCAAAGTTCAAGCGAGATGTTGAGACCTTCATATGGTATGATCCGTTTGTATATAAGATATGTACGGATTCCATAGTCCGTAGGTATGTACCAGAGATGGAGATGGAAAGTGTTCTTGAGTTTTGCCATGCACAACCTAACGGGGCACTTTGGGGCTTAAAAGACGGCAGCGAAGGTATTTCAATCTGCCCTTTATTGGCCTACCTTGTTCAAAGACTGTGAAACATATGTGGCGTCGTGTAATAGATGTCAAAAGATGGGGAACATAAGTCGACAAGATGAGATGCCACTACAGTCGAGCATTGTTGTCTAGATCTTCGATGTATGGGGGATCGATTTCATGGGATCTTTTTCCCTATCTAATGGATTTCTCTACATTCTCTTAGCTGTAAACTATGTTTCTAAGTGGGTGGAAGCCATTCCCATTCGCGTGAATGATTCAAGGACTGTTTTTATCTTTATTGAAGAAACATATCTTTGTCTGTTATGAAGTTCCTAGAGCACTAGTGAGTGATGGAAGGTCTCACTTCGTCAATAAACTTCTTGAAATGGTGCTTAAGGATTATGTAGTTAAACATAGGGTCACTACACCCTATCACCCTCAAGCGAATGGGCAAGCATAAGTCTCCAACCGCCAAGTGAAATAAATCTTGGAGAAGGTAGTCGGAACCAATAGGAAGGATTGGGCTATGAAGCTCGATGATGTTTTTGGGAGTTTCGAACTGCTTATAATACGGTGTTGGATATGTCACCGTATCAAATCGTCTATGTGAAGCCATGCCACTTACCCGTAGAAATTCAGCACAAAGCTTTTTGGGCTTTGAGAAGTTTGAACTTGTCTGTAAGAGATCAAAAGGAGTTGAGGGTAACTCATATTAATCAATTGTATGAGTTTAGGAATCGTGCTTATAAGAATTCAGAGATTTTCAAAGAAAGAATGAAGAAATTGCATGATTCAAAGATCTCATACAAGGAGTTTAAGCAAGGTGATGATGTATTACTTTTTAATTCTCGCTTAAAGCTCTTCGCAGGAAAATTGAAATCAAAGTGGATGGGGCCGTTCATTATCCATAGAGCCTGCGGAGGGGGGAGTTTTGAGCTTATGGACAAAGATGGGGACATTATCACGGCGAATGGACATCGATTGAAGCATTACAAGTCGCCGGATAATGCTTGTGTTGTCTTTAAGGATACCTTGCACTAGATTGGTATCGCCGTGACTCTCCGACGTTAAACATGAGCGCCTGTTGGGGGCTTTCCCTCCCGTTTTATTGCTTTAATTCATTTGTGTGAGTAAGAAATTTTTATATTTAACGAGCTTATCTTTCAAAAATTATATCTCTTTACAAACTTAGTTTCGCCTATAGTTTCTACTAAGTTTGGGGGGTGTGATGTGCTTACCTCATTATAGCATGGAGAATATGATCTTTTCTTTGTAATATTTGCTAGGGGAGTTGATTTTTTGCGGTATATTAAAACTTTAGCTGGTTTTGATGTATCAACTTTTTTTGCAATTAACCTAGTGTTTAGTGGAGAGTTGTTGTTTTTGGTGTGATTGCGGAGTTACATTTGATGTTATATGGTTTCTCTAACTTAATTTTTGGAGATCTTGATACTTGATGTTGTCCTAGAGCTGAATATTGCAGGGAGATACGAGAAGGGTGCGAAATTTAGGAAGATTGTGAGTTTGTTCGACCTAAAAGTAGTTGTTCGCCAAGGCTTTTTGATCGAATAATGGTTGAGCAAATGATGAAAATCTTCCATATTAGTTGTTCGACTAAACTTTTCCAGCTCGACCACGATGCTAGAGTCGAGCAACGGTCGAACAAAGTGGGAAAAACTTCCAGAGAGTTTGTTAACCAATCAGTGGTTGTTTGACTGGGAGTAGAAATCGAACAATGGTCGAGCAAGACAGAGAAGAACAGGAGGCGCGACGAGGCAAGTTACTCGACTTTCAGTACCTATTCTACCACTCGCATTAGGTCAAATGGAGGTTGAGCAAAATGTACAAGTTGTCCAAAAAGGTTGTTCGACCTCGACCATGCTGTTCGACGGAGGAATCTAAGTCGAACGAAGGTCGAGCAAAATGTCAAAATTATCTAGAGACATCATTCGACTTAGCACGAGTTGTTCGACCAAGACATAGGGGTCAAATGGAAGTTGAACATGTTAGGGAAAAATAGGGGCTCGACTATACACGTTGTTTGACTTCCAGATGCTGTTCGACCAAGAAAATCAGGTCGAACGGAGGTCGAGCTAGGTGATTTTAAAGGTTAGATCTCGGTCGTTCGACTTAGAGATGTTGTTTGGCCATACTTAACAAGTCGAGTTGAGGTCGAACGGGGGCTGGGAGCAGTTTTAAAAAGGTATTTCATGTCTTTCGACACACCCATTTCCATCATCCTTTCTCGAGCACCATTTCGTAACCGTAAGTTCTTCTCCTTAACTTCCTTCCTACACTTTAATCCTCTCTTCCACACACTTTACATCCAATTTTGTGGGGTTGCAAGATTCAATCTCGAATTTTCACTCGAACTTGTGGGATTTTCGTTCTTGTTCGCTACACGCACACTTGTTAAACAAAGGTATGTTTTCTCCTCACTTTACTTGTGGATTGTGTTGATGATGATTAGTAAAGAATAAGTGAGTGGATTAATGCTAGATTTGGTTTGGATTTATTGATGAATTTGTTGAGTTGTTATCCAAGATTGCATTTAAAAATTCTTGAATTGTGTTGAATTATGGATGTTTTGACAAATTTAAGTGGTATGAAGCATGGGCTTTGGTTTAATTTTGAATTCTATATGTGGGCTCATTGAATTGGGTATTGATGTTATGCAATTGAGGATGGAATTTGAGCATGTTTGAAGTGTGGACTTGGTGAAAGTTGGAGTTGATTTGCTATTATGTGGGTATGAAGTAGTATTGGATTACTTGAATCTTGATATTCTTGATTGATAGTATTGGTTTAGAGTTCGTTTATGATTAAGGTACACTTGAAATTGAGTTGAATTGGATACATGAATTTGAAGTCTTTAGTAGGATTCATGATAAACTTAGGCTTGGTATTGTTTATCTCTTTTTGTTGCGTATTGAAGTACAACTTTTGTAGGGAAAGAGATTGCTTCTTCTTCAAAGAGGAAGGGAAACAAGTCATCCCGTTGGTGGAGATAGTTAAAAAGATTAAGATGGATAAAAGGAAAACGCCAAGGGATTTTGGAATCAAGATTGGTGATTGGGAAGAGAAACAAGAGCTGTGGAATGCAATCTTACTAAAGATAAGAAGGACGAGGTATCAAGAAGATCGAGCCATGATGGACATGCACATCATCAACGACATTCGTTGGATGTTCAACCGAGTGGGCATCGAACCATTCATGGAGAAGAAAAGGGAGACATACTTTCACATCACTACGGAAGTTTTGTGCACTCTGAGAGTGGAGCGTGGTGATAGGTACCTTCCCTATGGTATTCATATGCAAATAGGTGGTCATGTGCGGACTATGTGGGCACGTGAGTTCAACGAGATCATTGGCTGTGAGAACATTGTTGGAAATGAGAGTGATGACTTCAGGGCAAACGATTTTTGAAGAGCTATAACGGGGAGGCAAGAGAAGTACAATTCTAATATATTCTAAGGTTGCCTTCATTCTCAACCCCGTTATTGCCTATATGGATCGGATCTCGGGAAATACATTGTTTGCAAGGTCTGAAGGGAGTTGTATCCCAAGGGAAGAACTCTATGTCCTATGGTGCATGCTCAACGGAGTTCGCTTCAACGTAGCAGCCTACTTCTTCCATCAACTTTACAAGTTCTCCACGCACGATTTTCAGAGAGTAAACATTGGGGTGCTGATCACTATTATAGCGGAGTACTACAGGGTTAATTTGAGTAGGTAAGAGCCTGTTCGAGGGGATTCGGACTTGATCTTGACCTCATGTGTCAGGATGGGGCTTATTGAGAGAGTGGATGATGCTTGGATGTTCATCCGAGGGAAGGAGCCTCAAACACTTTAGTTTATATTGGTGATAGCCGACCTCACTACTGTGAGGGACAACAATAATTGGTTGATGAATACGACGGTGCATACAGTGATCTCAGAGACGTGTTTAGGAAGAGGAAATTGGAGATTGTTGGCTAAGTTGCGGGAGTAAGGAATTGGCTTGGACGAGGACATGATTCTTATTGGAGATCCAGCTGATTTTGAGGAGAAGCCACAACCACCACAAGCTTTTAATTATCAAGAGGACATGCCTCTGATGCAGCCTCAGCAGCCGTTTGAGCAAGAATTCTTCGAACTGCCACCACCACAGCCACAACCACAGCCGCAGCATGACTACTGGATGGCCCAAGATCAGTTCTATCAGGAGCAATTCCGACTGATGTATGAGCATTTTGCATGCTCAACGCTAACCAGCAAGAAACGAACAGACAGCTGGCAATTGCGAATGCTAACTATGCTGCACTCAACACGTGTTATGTTGAGATGGATGGATGGTTGAGGCAGTTACAGGATCATGGGCGCATGATGGATAGGAATCTTGGTGCCTTGCATAGAGATGTGGACCGGATGCAGCTGGAGATGGGAGATAATGATGATGAGGGAGGTTCGGATGATAATGATGCTTCAGAGGAGTGATGAGCGTCAGGTTTTTCTTCTCTGATTCTTCTCATCTCCAATTCTCTTTTCTACTTTATAGGTGCCGGCTTGAGTGATTAGGTGTAGTGATGATTCATGCGTGGGTGGTCTGTATTTGATAATGATGATGATGAATGTTATGTGCATAGGATAAATCATGATGAAATGGGTCTTATGTTGATGCATGATAATTTGTTAATGGCGAGCATGTCTATTTGTACTTGTAATTCATAAGAAATTGAGGTTGATTACATGTTTTGAAGAGTGCTTAGGATTCTATTAGCCTTGTAAGGATTTGAACCTTTTGATCGTGCTATGCGCATGATTGTTCATTCTTGAGAGTCGTTCATATACTTGTATTCTAGAACTTGACCTAGAGTCTTGTGTGAAATTTATAATTGATAAGTACTTGGAAATGAACTTAGGCCGTTATTGTTAATCGAGTTACTTAGCCAAATTTAGCTTATCCTATATAATTATCTTTACAAGCCCTTTTGTGCCTTTAAGCTTTTCTTTGGCAAGCCTTGATAATGAGCCGTTTACCTTTTGAGCCTTAAACACCAATTACTAGTAAAGAGTGGAGGTAGACTAATGCTCGAGGAAACCTTTAAGAGGAGTAGAAGGAGAGATTTGGTGAAACTAAATTCGAGAAACAAGAAGTTAAATCTTGTAAGGGATAGTGCCTGAAACCGGTATCACGAATGCTAGAGAGGGTAGTGCCCGAAACTAGTACCCCTATACTTGAAGAACACCGGAATTGCCATGTGACTACGAAAAAGAAGTTGATTCAAGTAAAGATGGAAGAATGGTATATGAACGTGATTGTTGAGACGAAGAAGCCAAGGTAACTGAAAATAATATACCAAGGTAACTCTTTACTAGTAAAGTTACTCAATTATCTATATTCTTCCACCTTAACCAAAGAGCCAACATTTCATCCTTGAAGCAAGTCTTTTGTGATCTTAGTAATGAGTCGATTATGGATGGAGTTTTGAGACCTTTGTCAAGTTTATGGTTACGCGAGTATATAAATTGAAATTGAGTGTTGATATCAACCATAAGGTGTATATCTTTACACTTGAGTGAGAGAGTAAATACTTACCCATGAGTTAGATGACTTAGCACTCGTAGAAGTATTGTGATTGATTGATGTTTTATGTGAATGAAAGGTATGATAGTTGCATGTTTTAAGTTAATATAATTGCATGTGTTCTGATATGTTGTACCTTGTGATTACACTCTCGAAATTTGCCTAATTTTCGTTGCCTCGGGACGAGCAACATGTAAGTTTAGGGGTTTGATAATAGTGTAAATTCACATATTTTGGGCTCTGATTTGCGTGGAAATAGAGTACGATTTAGTCTTTTATTGAGACGAATCGGTACGTTTATGGGAAAGTCACGAATTAGAGTGTACAAGGGCTATTTGAGCATATTTGTATAGAAAAACAGGTGAAAAAGACTCGGAATTGGAAGACACGATTTTGGAGGCAAGATTAGAGTTGTTTGACCAAGATAGCATATTCGACCAACATTAGTGTGGTTGAACAGAGGGTGACAAGTCGAGCAGATTACCGAAACCCGTCCAGAGAAGTAGCTTGTCTTGGAGGTATTGCTCGACCAACATCGGCTTGGTCAAGCAGATGAGAAGAAGTCGAACAAAGTGGACGAAACTTACAGTGAGCTCGTTCGACTTAAAGGGCTTGATCGACCAAACATCAATGTAGTCGAGCAAGAGCAGCTTGGTCGAACATAATGCCAAAATCGTCCAGAGTGCTTGCTCGACCAGTAGCTCTTTGTTCGACCATTGTTCGACTAGTATGCCTTGGTTGAACAGTGTGTCGCTGACGCTATTTATGGTAATTCCGGATGTCTTTTACGAAATTTCACATGTGCTTCAAGGAAAGGCCCATCCTAAGCCCGTAAGAGGTCCTATGAGTATAAAAGAAAGCTCTCACAGAAGGAAGACACACATAACACAAGACAACATACATCTTCCTTCATCCACCAAACCCTACCATCATCCGAAGGGATTGTGAGAGAGGTTCATCTGGCGAGTCAAGTAAGATCATACCAACTAGCCATGATTGTTCCTAGATCAGTCATGGGCTAGAACCACCTTGGTAGTTCTAGGGTTATGAAAGTTTTATGAGTTAATCGAATTTCCATGTGTAAACTCCGTACAACACTACTTGTGGTTTATTTTATATAAGATTGTGCTTTTTCAATTCGTACTCATGGTCATTTTGTGAATCATTAACTGTTATGTAGACTCTGAATACATTTCTTGGTTATCGATTGAGTGAGTTCACCACTGAGCAGAATCATATGTTATAATTCTAAGTGAAGGGATTTCAAAGTATTATTAGAACTATCTTATATAGATACTTGTTAACTGAATCATATTCAGGTTAATAAGTAGGATAAAAAGTATTACTTTATAGTACCTAAAAAGGGAGATCAAATCGGGTTAGAGTACTAAGTGCACGGGAAATAATTGATTATGATAGTACCTAGAAAGGGGGGTGAAGTATACGTCTTGCTCCAAGGATATTCACACGTGTCATACGCTTGCTTACTTGTGTCTATAGAGTACGCTTGCATGATTTAATGATGCGTCCATAAACTACAAGGCAGAGTTGGACATCAACACATTGAAAGAAAATTAACGAATAAAACTAGATTACCTAAAGAACTACTTCATTACTTACTTGATCACAACAGAATTTCTACTCTTGCTTGTTTATTTATCTTGCTATCTCAATTATATGTTATTTAGTTTCTTAATCAAACCAAATCAGATTTGCCAACGTAATCTTCGTTGACTAGAATATAATTGAATTGATAATAATCCTTCCCTAAGGTTCGATAATCACTTGGTCGCCTATCGAGACAACAATTGATATCCTTATACTTGGGGATTATTTTGTGTGTTGAGAAAATGTTTCATCAATTGCTGAGACCAAAAGGCATTACTATGAACTCATAATGCCCGTAACTTGTTCTAAAAGCAGTCTTCGAAGTGTCGGTCTACTTGATTCGCACTTGATGATATCCAAACCTCAGATCTATCTTGGAGAACATGCTAGCACCGCCCATTTGATCAAATAGATCCTCAATCCTTGGCAAGGGATACCTATTCTTGATGGTAAGTTTATTCAATTCTCGATAATTGATACACATCATAAACGAACCATCTTTCTTCTTTATGAACAAAACAGGTGCTTTCCAAGATGAAAAACTAGGGTGTATGAAACCAAAATCCAAGAGTTCTTAGAACTGGATCTTCAATTCCTGCAACTCCTTTGGTGTCATTCGATAAGGTGCTTTTGAAACTGGTGCTGCTCCTGGTACTAGATCGATTGTGAATTCTACTTGCCTTACGGGTGGCTATCCTAGTAAGTCTTCTGAAAACACATCTCCATATTCCCGCACAATAGGAACATCCTCTATGCTCATCTTTTTGCCTTCACTTTCCACAATATTCACTAAAAATGCTTGACATCCCTCTTTTTTCATCATTTTGATTGCTTTCATTGCAATTATAATTCGCAGTATTACTCCAGCTTTAGCTCCTTGAAAAGTAAACTTCCCATTTCCTGGGAGTTGGAACTGCACTTCTTTTTCACGACATCTAATTATAGAATGATTAGCTCTAAGCCAATCCATCATTAAAATTACATCAATATCTTTCATCTCAATTACGTGAAGGTCTGCAAGTAGAACTCTGTCATTCATCCCTATCTTCATATTTTTGCACAACTTCATGGTTCGGATGGAGTTTCCCAAAGGTATACTAACCTCAAGAGTTGATTTGTCTAACTCCTCACAATTATTTTCTACTTTCTTATACATCTTAGCAGATATGAATAAATGAGTGACTCTCATATCAAAAAGTATAAGAGCAGGAGTGTCAAATACTGATAGCATACCTGCCATTGTTTCTGGTTCTTCCCAGTTTCTTGCTGTGTCATAGCATATGCACGTGCCGGTCTAGCACTCGATCCTCCTGCTGCTTTAGAATTTGGGCATTCTAGTAAGGTGTGTCCCAGTTGACAGCATCGATAACATATTTTGATTTCATATAAGCATGCTCCAAGGTGATTCTTTCCACATTTTGGGCAGGGAGAATTTGTTCCAAGTGGTGGTGGTCCTGATCCTCCTCCAATTTTTATTTGCTTGTTCTGAATCTTATGGTTTCCTTTTCCGATCACCAGTCCTCCGCACTTGCGCTTTGCAGTTATTTCCATCACCTTTTTGTTCTAGTTACTATTGTTCTTCTGTCGAAACTCAATTTCTTGAACTCTGGAAAATGCATCTGCAAAAGTCATCATCCCTTGTCCAGCCAAGATAGTGTTGATCTCATATCGCAATCCCTTTTCAAATTATCTAGCGTTCTTCTCTACATGTTGACAAAGTGTGTGGCAAATCTAGAGAGTCGATTGAATTCTCTTTCATATTCGAGAACACTCATTGTTCCTTGTTTTAAGTGTAGAAATTCACTTTCTTTTTCATCTCAAAATGACTAAAGCATATAGTTTTGAATTATCACATCCTTGAAGTCTTCCCATGTCATCCTTGCCTTCTGTTCATGTGTCTTGGTACGTCCATAAGCCTCCCACCAGAAATCTGCTTCTCCCACAAACTGAAAAACAGCACACGCGATCTTCTGTGCATCAGTGCAATCGAGATAGGTGAAAATCTTGTCCAACGACCTTAACCATTTCTCAACTTCTGCGGAGTCCTTCGTTCAGTTGAATGTTAGTGGATTGAAATGTCGGAATTGTTCAATTACCAAGGCTGGTTCATTTCTAGGAATAGGTTCTGCTGGAGGTGGTGGTCGTGCAGAGTTTGCGTGAAATTGATGAGCCAATCCTCGAAGGATTATCACCAAATCATCTCCTGGATCACCATAAACGTTCTAAAGATTCTCATTAGTAGGTAGGTTTTGTGGTCTTCTCCGACTCATGATCTGATAAAAGTGTTATAGTTATATATTACTTCAATTAAACATAACAATTAAGATAATTAAACATATAAACATTTATATCCGCAAAATTGTGCCATTAAGGCACTCGAAACATCACTGTTAGTCATACATTAGTAGATTATGCATCATAAAGTACAGTCTCAAAAGGGCCTATCAAGTGCGACATCTAAACATACACACACACACACACACACACACACACACACACACATATATATATATATATATATATATATATATATATATATATATATATATATATATACACTACCCATTTAAGGGTCAAAAGGTTCCTACTATAGGAACATGTCGCTACTACTATAATAACACTCATAGCAAGCCTAAGTCAGTGTAGTACTAGTCTGTCTAATCAATCGCTTCCCCATCACTCCCGGGCCCATCCTCTTTAGGCTTCTCTGGTGTGGCTAGAATCTCCACGTGAACAAATGCCTGAACTGAAGGAACAGGTGGCACCAGGCTCAGAAGATAGGCATGGAACATAGATGCACAATAAGCTATGTAGTTCACCACAGGGGGTCCAGGGGGAATTACAAACATCTCATGGTATATGTTAAGAGCGTTGTCAGTCCAGGACTCCGGTAGGGTGTTCATCAAGAGGAGACAATGACCAAAATCATCCATTTCACCATTTTCTTGTGCATCTAAATTTTGCATAAGGGCCATTTCGCTAATGTGGGTTCCCAAGTCTTGCTCTTCAGTCCGTCCCCAAAGTTGCACTCAGAATCATCTTCGAGCATTAATTTCATCAATGTCCATCTGATTTACAAGTTCAAAACCCATTCTAAGTTTATTTAAATATTAAAGAACTTTAAATATTAAAATAAACACGCCAGGAAATCCTATAGTGTAATGATGTCATAATTTAAGGGAATGAGTTATCCTAGGAATGTAGTATTATGACCTAAGTTAGGTACTTGAGCAAGTCCGATATACACTGCTTTGAACCACGCTAAAACGCGTGGAGTTGGGACGCTATGGAGTTGGGACGCTACTAGATATACAATTCCCAATATAGTAATAATGGGGTCAAGAATGCACAGCGGAAATAATATAAAAATCCCCAAAATGATAATATAATAAAGTAAAAGTTGCATAGAGATTATTACATATTAGCGTCTACTCACCCGAGTAGAGTGAAATATCCAAAACAAGTACGTTCAGATGATATATCTAAAATAAAGTTCTTAATAAAATACTAAAATATAAGACATAATATAAAGTCCTCTATGAGCTTGGGACATCTGCAGAGGGCCTCTTCATCTTCTAAACCTTGTTCTGAAAATCAATAAGGGTCGCTTCTAAAATACACTCAGTGGGTAAACTTAAATGATTGCACAATTAAAAATAAATATGTATGCCAAATATACCATAAAATATAACATATGTCATTTTAATAAAATAATTTGCACATTGTCGTTCAATAACTTAATGAAAATATTTTTGACCGAACCATCATCCGATAAGTTGTGTTAATTGGTATAGGTGCATCGGGCCGTCACCCCAGTACGATGTTAGCATACTTTGAAATACATTTTAGTAGTGAACCGACGTAGCCAGTAACTTGTGTTAGTTGGTACATGTGCACCGAGTCGTCACCTCGTACAAGTGTTAGTAAGAAAATATTTGTCATCGAACTAAAAGCACACATGACACATAACATGAAATATAAGTAACACATAAGACATTTTAACGTAGCAATCATGACATAAAATTGTAGTACTTGGTAAAGAGTGAAAGTTACCCCACCTTGAACTTTCTAAAAAATAGTAAGCTGGACTACACTTGCTCTTGAGTCTCAGGTATGCCTGCAAAGATATACTAAATTGAGTTCTACTTCTAATAATAATTCCTGGTACTTAAGCTAAATTTCTAAAAAAACTAATTATTATTATATAATTTATAATATACTAATTATTAACTTAAGAAAATATAAATAATTAATCGTTAAATAAAATAATAAAATAGAAATATGTAATTAATAATTTAACAATTATAGTTTTCAACTTTAGTAATAAATTGTAACATTTAAAATATAAATACAAATGACATTAATTTTATTAAAAACGGAAATTAAATAAAGATTTTATACCTATGATAATAATAGTAGTAAAATTATAATTAAGATAAAATTATTAAATTACGTATATATATAATTATGATATTTGTATTTAATTAAAGTAAAATAAATAAATAAACAAATAAATGAAAAAAATTAATAAAACATGACCAAAAGCTACTGCAATCAATTTACTTTCATGATTTTTATATACTGAATAAAAATTTCTTTTCACTTAATATTATTAATAATAAATATATATATATATATATATTTATAAATTGCAATCAAGTCCCTGCATTATATTAAATTCTTATTTAAACTTATCCTAAACTTTAACCTTATTACAAAATGACTCAACTTGAGTTATACAACTCCGTTTGAAAATACGAAAGTACGTATGGAGTTCTCGCAAGGTGAGGATCACATGCATACCAATTTTTCATGAAAATAACAAAGTTTAGAGAGGACAAAATTTTAACAAGAAGTGGGTCACTTCCCATCTTCTTCATTTCACGTCCAAACTCAAAACTAATTATATGTTTGTGATCCTCGTGAAGAGAGCTTCAAAATGACCTATAATATCAAAAGTTATGTCCCAACGAAACAAAATACGCTATTAAAGGGTTAAAACTTCGACGGAGCTTTTCTAACTCATACGAAATCCATTACACAAAAGGAATTATATATATGGAATCTACGCATCGAGAAAATTATTTTCGTATATAACATGATAAAGTTTGACAAAGAATAGAAAATTTCTCAAAACATCAGTGTGTATATATACGTTTGTGAGTTGTGTGTGCTTATATATGTATGTATATGTGTGTGTGCATATAACTATATATATATATATATATATATATATATATATATATATATATATATATATATATATATATATATATATGTACTTATATAGAAACATAAAAGACTTGAGTGAAAGGGACTTTACCTCTAAACTACTCACTCCTCACACCTCTGTCCCACATATGAATAGAAAGATATGGGTATATATATAACCATAATATTTGTACTTATCCAACTTCAAGCTTACGTGTGTGTGCTTATGTATGTGTGCTTACGTGTGTGTGCCTTATCTAAACTACCACTTGCAAAAATATCAAGCATATTTATTTATTATAAATATATATATATATATATATATAAAAAAGGTGGGTATTACACTTTGCCTATATATTTTTATATTTTTTAATTTTAATATTAAGTATATAATATTTCTATTTTATTTTTTATTATTATGTATTAACATTTATTATCTTATTACTATTATATATCTCCAAAATATTTATTCTTATCTACAAAATATTTGATATTTCTTTATTCAATTAATTATTTCAAGTAAATAATTATTTAAATATTATAACATATTAAATGAAAAAAAAGAATTCCACTCCTTTTTTTATATGTAATTTTAAAAATTAAATTACACTCCTTTAATTTCATTATAAGATTACATTTATAAATTAGTTATTCTAAAATTTTATATTTAAATACAATAAAGCTTCAACTAAAAAATAATAATGTTTATAAAAATATTTATTTAACATAAATATTATGCTATTTTAATTATATATATATATATATGTAATTTATATATATATATATATATATATAATATTTTATAGTTTATATCGAAAGTAATATAAGCGAAAATGATAACTAATTAAAAAGGTGTAAAATGTTATAGATCTACCCAAATTTTATAAAAATATCAAATATATTAAAAATTATTTTTTAAAAAAATGAATTATAACTCTTCAAAATGTATATTATTACTAAGATAAGAAAAATATAAAAAAATCACATCATATCAAAATTTATGAAATAACGTTAGTATGGATGAAAAATGAATTTTTTTTAATATAAATATTTTAATTTTAATAAAATTATATAAATATATATATAATTTTTTAATTTCTTTTTTATCTTAAATTATGAAACTTAGTTTCGATTTAAATAAAACAAAGGATATTTTAATTAGATGACTTATAAAATTTATACAATGATTATAATTTATTTTAAAAAAATAGATTAACAAATATATATATATATATATATAATTTTTTAATTTCTTTTTTATCTTAAATTATGAAACTTAGTTTCGATTTAAATAAAACAAAGGATATTTTAATTAGATGACTTATAAAATTTATACAATGATTATAATTTATTTAAAAAAAAATAGATTAACAAATAAATTATTTAATTATTTTCTAACTGGCCACATATACTCAAGATACGATCTTCTCGTATGTGATAAAAAGGATACAGTTACTACTGCTACTTGAATAGGAAGTTAATTTCTTAAAAAATATTTCTTTATTTAACAGCAATACTTGCACGGTTCCTACTTGGGTTATCTATTACCAGGTCACACAAAGAACTTGTCCAAATATATTCGTGATAAATTTATAATATTAATGAAACTTTTATAAAATCATGAATTTTAAAATAAAATTTAAAATATTATAATGGAGTTTGCATCTTTATCTTTATAATACTAAATAAACAAGAGTTTATAGCTTCTCACGTGTCAACTTCTCAGACTAATCAAGAGTCTTTATCTCCTTACGTGTCAACTCCTGAATTTTTCATTACTTATGTGTCAATTTCTTAGAATTTTGAATTTTAATTGTGCTTTTCTCTCTTTTTAATCTAAGCCTTTCATCTTCTCTTTGTAACGCTCACAACCCATTACCCTACGTTTCTTCATCTTCCCTCACCATCTCATGGATGTTAATTATTATTAAAGGAGATCCTCATATCTTTCAATTTAGACTGTCATCTAGGATCGTTCAGACATATCCTCATATCTCCGCCTCTTTGGCTTCTGATTTATTCGATGATAAGATTCTTGAACCGAAAGGGATTTCAACTGCGTCTATAATTTGGGTTTTGGAATTGCGTTGAATTATTTTTATTATTTTGTATTTAATAATGGATGTAGTGTTGATTTTTGCAGATTTGGAATAATAGATTAAATAGAAGGGCCTGAGACAATCCCGAATTTTGGAAGATCGAGTTACAGGAAATTCAGGGCATTATTAAGAGTCGAGGAAATGAGATATTTTTTTTGCAAATAGAGGAGGTTAGTATTTGACAAAAGATTGAATAATTGTTGGAGTATTTCATCATTTAAACACCATCGTATTAGTACGATTTTGTATTTAATAGGTTCATCGGCTTAGAATACTTAGAATACTGCATAGACTTAAAAAGTGTTGAGCTTGGACTAACAAAAGAAGTGCGCGACGATGATCTTCCAGATTTGCCTTCATTCATTCCATTTTCCTCCTTTTGGTAATTGCCTTTCTACTGCATCTATGCTTAACATTACTTCAGACACACTTATTTGATAAGTGTATTTTGTGCAGAAATCCTGAAACTTTAAACAAGATATATATATGGTTTATTCAAATGTTTCTCGCTTTTACCTGAGAACTATCAAGTAAGTGGTGTTTTTATTTTATTTTCTTGAAAATTTATGTAGTTGATTTCGGATTGCTCTTACTGAAGTTCAATAGTGTCAAAAAACTCATGTCCGTCAAATTTTCATTTGATCTCAGTCTATGTGGAGATTAATGTTTCTTACCTTTCAATTGTAATACCTTCTTTTCATAGGAAAAAAAAAATCTCTAAAAGCGTATTCTACATATTACCAATCCTGTTTTTGTCAAATTCTGCAATAAAAAATGATCAACCTTTCTATTACATTCATCAACAGATACTTCATGCAGGAATCATATTATTATTGGACGTTAATGGCAAATCGTCTTCTCACCAACTTCAATTTCTTTTGGAAACGTGCCTCTTGCTGTTTTCTTGCTCATACAAAGTTTCGGGAGAAAGGTATGTACTTTGAGCCATCGCCGAGCATTTTGGGTTCGCATATCTCTAATTTTATTTCTTTAATTTCTTGATGGTCTGTTACTTCATGATTTTTTCATTTCCTTTGAATATGACAGTTCTTCGAACTGCGATAAATACAGTACATATTCAGGATTTGGTTCACCGAATGGCCGGGAAATCTAATTAATTGACTGTTTTGTGTAATATTTTGTTTAAGCTGGTCTCTGTAACAACAAAAAAATGAGGCTAATATATTATTGCAAGATTATCACATGAAGTGTTTACTTATTGAGGTTCCACAATTGATTCCTGTAAAGACATTTTGCAGTAGCCAAATTTTATCTCATTCAAGTATGTACATGATAGAATAATGTAAGACATTGAAAATTCTGTTCTTTTTGAAATTTATATCTATTAATCTACATAGGAAACTTATACAGTAAAATTGTAAATCAATAGAGGTACGTAATATTTATAACCTTTGTTTAGCTGCTCTATTTATTCTTTCGCCAAGAATTTTGGGTGCTTCCTAATTTTTGTTAACATTTTTTGGGTTTCTTTTATTGAATATGAAGCGTATTATTCATTTATCTTTGAATTTATTCCTAACTTTTGTTAACATTTTTTAAGTTTCTATTAATCAGTATGTTTCAATTGGTTTCTTGCTGTGTTTGATCCATCTTTTTAATGGATAAAAGGGTATTGTTGTTTATTGGTTGGTTACACATCAAATACAGCAACAAATCTATTTTTCTTTTATTAATTAAGAAAATGATCAAATATGTAATTTGAGTTCTCAACGTATGGCTGTGAAGTGATTTGTTTCAGTGCTATTCTCTATCACCTTTAATACTGATTCTCAACTATCGAGTGAGTATTATATTGAGGAATCTGCATGTAATTTGAGTTTAATGTATGGATGTGAAGTGATTTGTTTCGGTCCTATTTTATATCACCTTTAATACTGATTCTTAATTATCGAGTGAGTATTATATTGAGGACTCTGCATGACACGTAATATAATTACTAATATATCTTATAGCAATATTTTTCAGTATGTTTGTGTATTATACTAATATTGGTCTAATATTGAAGTCCCTATAGATTATTCTCCATTGCTATTTCTACAAAATTTTATTAACGCATTTTTGTAACCTGATTCATGTGTTGTTTCTCAGTTGCACTTGGGAAAGGGTCATATTGGTTTGTCTAAAAGCAAAAATGTATCACCTTTTGGAACAAGGAGTTTCAGATTGGTAAATATTCTACTTACTTTTCTCTTTTGTGTATATGTTCCTTGAAAATTTATTGTATGCTTTGTCTTATTGGTTTGTATGTCCCTTGCTATATTGCTGGTATATCGGTTCCAAGAATCCTTTATACACAATTTCCTCTCTCAAGATGATTCAGCTCTTGGATTATCACAGAAGGTGAAGTTTAGTTAAGAGTGTAAATTTGGTCTTGATCATACATGGCTACTATTTGTATCAATGTTGATAAAGATTTTATCACGACACCCTGTATCACTTTCTGTCTAATAGCAATGTTGATAAAGATTTTATCACACAACACATTGTATCACTTTCTGTATAATAGCTCAAGTCCATTCATATTCTATAGAAATTTAATAGCACAAATGGTATAACTTTTGCAGAATGTCTGAGTGTAGTTTGATTATTTTGATGTTATATGGTAATTATATGCATATGTGAAACTTAGCTTCAGTAAATAATGATGGGAAGAACGAATCAATAATTAACGTTTTGAATACTATTTGTCGTGTTTTGCCGAAATGTTAATTATAAACTAATTGAATCACATCCAACCATGAAAAACATTCACATCTTAAATGTGAGATATGACCTACTGTAACCTTTCTTATCTATACTTGTAATAAATAACTACAGACGGAGTCCTAACTAATGGTATCTAAATTTTAATTAATAATTCTTTTCTGAAGATAAGCGTCTATATTAAGTTGTTTTGATGGGGGGTCCACCTAAATTTATTGTTATTTTCATTTATTCTGTTGATAAGAATTTTGATTAGGCAATAACTTGTGTCGATAAGAATTTTGATTAGGCAATAACTTATGTGCGCACGGGAGCACATTCTGTGAGCATCTATAATTTTGTGCTAAATTGTATACCCTTTATTATAAAGATGTGGACTATTTATTTTCTGAAGAAAAATAAAAATATTAATGAAAAGTGTATACCCTTTAAAACAAAATGGTGTACCCTTATTAATTAAAGTGTATATCCTTTAGAACAAAATAATGTACCTTTATTTATAATACTAAATTTTAAAGGCGCACGGTGTGTACTTGGATGCACGCAAGTCTCACTCTTTGATTAATATGATTAAAATATCATTTACATTTTAAATTCCCGTAAATTATTCTTCGTATATTTGATTGTTCATATGTAGAGTGAATGATATGTTAGTCATTAATGCAACCATTAAAATTTTTAGTAAAATATTAAAATAAAATTGTCAGAGAAATATTTAACATACTACTTTTTATTCTTTATATATACGCTAAATAATATGTTAGTAATTAATAATGATTATAACATTTATAAAACAATATTTTTTAAGTTGGTTATGAAGAATTTTGAAAGATTTTACAATTAACATAAATTTTAAAAGTTTTTTTAAATTAATTTTAATTAGAAAACTAATAATAAATATTTATAAAATATATAATAAAAATATTTAAATAATATATTAGATATAGTGTAATGAAAAATGTGATTTTTATAGTATGATACTATTTGTAGAGGGTGCTCGGAGGTGTAATAATTTTTTTTATATAAATAAAAATAATACTCCATCATATTTTCTCCATTTATTTTTGTTTTCATCAATCCCATAATAATTTTCACCACTCATTAATAAAGAAAATAATACACCAATTCAATAACAAAAAATTACATTTTAGTTTTAAAATGTCACATTCACCTAATACACATAATATACTTTACATTTTATTTATTATATTAAAATATTTTATCACCTAAAAAACAATGTAGTTAGTAATAAAAAAAATTCTAAACTCTGTATTTAAAGGGTTGATGCAATTAATTTCAGGGAATATAATTTAATAAAATTATTTATAATATCAAATTTATTTTTAATCAAATAAAAACTTAACTACTCTATGTAGTACGCGGGTTATATGCTAGTTCTAAAACTAAATTAATATCTCATAAAAGTTAAATTAAACAACGAACTTGATTCTTCTACCTGATAACTTAAATATATTTTTTAAATATTATATATTTTATATGTAAAAGCTTTCATATAAATATATTTTAATTTAATTGATCATATTTTTATTTAATTGATCACAAAGATTAACAAAAAAATTATTATTTTTAAATAATAATAATTCATTACCTAAAAATTAATAGATTTATTTTAAATGTCCATGGCGGTTTATTAATATTATTTGCGCGAAACATCCCTCTTTTTTTTAAGTAGTTGAGTACATATATTTTAAACATCCATGGCAGTTTATTAATATTGTTTGCGCGAAATATTACCTCTTTTTTTTCCAGTTGATTAGTGGCGAGTAGTGTAATGGAGTTTAAGTTTTGTAATCTTTTTCATTATTTTATTATAGTTAGATAAATAACTATAACATGTCAATATCCTCTATAATGTGTGATTTGTTTGTAGATGATTCAGATCATGAAATTGTTTGTAATCTACTTGCAAATGATGAAGGATTTGGTAACCCTTGTGGGGAAGAAATTGATAACAATGATATAGAAGATGCTAATGGGGAAGAGTTTGATAACAATGTCATAGAGGATGATTTAAAATGACGATGAAAATATTCCAAATGAAATATTTTGCCAGAAAATGATATGACTTCAGTTATACTAGGTATAAGTTTTAGTAGTATTGAAAGGTTATATGAAGCTTATCAAGAGCATGCAAGAGTTAAGGGGTTTAGTATCGTGAAGAAAACAGAGAATGATAAATATGCTCTAACGGTTTGTGATATAAGTAGTACCTCCAAAGTGCAAAAAAGTTCAAAAAAGGTGGGTTGCAAGGCTCGATTGAATGCAAAAAATTAAAAGATGGAATTTGTATAATTACATCGATGGCGAATGAACACACACATGAAATTGATCCTGTATTTTCATAATTAATGCCAGCTAATAGACAATTGGCTTTGAGCTTGAACAAACAATTAGAAGCGAATGACATTATGAGTTTAAGACCATGTAAGAATATAAGATTATGTGAAGTTCAATGTGATGGACTTCAAAATTTGGGGTGCCTAACAAAAGATTGTCGGAACCATATTGACAGGAGAAGGAGGTTAAGATTAGGTGAGGGAGATGCAGAAGCCATTCGAGGATGTTTACTAGACTTCAATTGAAAGATCCAAATTTCTTTTATAAGATTGATGCAGATTTTGAAGGCAGATTATGTAAAGTTTATGGATTCATCAGAGAAGTAGAGCAACATACGAAGAATTTAATGATGTCGTGACTTTTGACACAACATACCTTGTGAATAGGTACGCAAAATTAATATTATGTTATTTGTAAAAAATCTTATTTATATTTTTGTGAAACATGGCTGATATGCATGCTGTTCTTGGAAAATTCTTGCTCTCTCCTCTAAATATTCACCATAGTGACCCAATATTTTATTAATAAGTTTTTAGCTTCGTTGTTCATTCTTATAGTCATCATTGAAATTTTCTTAGGCGTAGGGAAGTATAATTGAATTTGAATATGTTTATCGTGAATTCCTATATATCATATCCTTCTTATATTGAGCGATAAATATACTTATATTTTTGGAGTCTATTACTTTTTTTTATCTTTATACTTATAATCCTAATTAGTGTCATTATTCTTTCTACTTTTTCCCATACTTTTTATTTTTCCTATCGATATGCAAACAAAAATATATTTTATTGTCCAAATAGGTAAAAAATTCCTTTTACATCAATTGTAGGTGTTAATCATTTCGGGCATTCAATCTTGTTAGGATGTGCATTAGATACTAAATCATTTGAATGGTTATTTAAGAATTGGCTGCTAGCAATGGGCGGCATCTATCCAAATGCCATTATTATAGACTGATGTGATTGTAGTAGGAAAGCAATAAGAGATTTGATGCCGAATACAATTCATCATTTTTTCATTTGGCATATTCTTACAAAGGCACATATCAATTTAGAGGTGTGGCTGATTTTAATAATTGTTGTGTTGAATTTAAAGGGCTTGTAAATGATAGTCTTACAGTTGAAAACTTTGAGATATAGTGGTCTGAGTTTTTGGTGATATTTCATTTGGAGAATAATGTTTGGCTGAAATAGTTATATAACGTAAGGCAATAATGGGTTCATGTGTACTTGAATCAATTCTTTGGGCAGGGATGATTTCTACATAAAGGAGTGTGGGTATGCATGCATACTTTGATGAATTTGTTCATTCAAGAAGTACTGTCAAACATTTCATGGAACAATACGACATTGCAATGGGAAATAAAATTCAAAAAGAGTTTATAGTTGATTTTCAATACAATAATACGATTACAAAATGTATAACGACGTTTGCTTTTGAGATGCAATTTCAAAATGTATACACTAATTCGATTTTCAAACTCGTTCAAAATTAGATAAGCCGCATGATACATTGTCATGTTGTACAACCAGCTGAATATGAAAATGTTGAAGATCTAAATGGTACTTGTAAAAGATTCAAAATATTAGAAAGAAGCATTTTGAAAAATTACTATCACAAATAATTCACTTTGTTGATGTGAAGTGCTGAGACTAGTGTCGTCACTTTGTCGTTCAAAAGTAGTGTGTTAGTTATTTGTTGAATCATGGGTGATTTTATATCAATTAGTGGACCACTCATATGAACAAGGCTGCAACATGATCCACGCCTATAAATATAAGCTGTCAGACATTGAATCTCTGCAGAAAAAACTTGGAGAGATCCTACACATAGAGAGACGCCAGACTTAGAGTTTATCTTTAGTTTCTCATGTAATGTTTTCACTAATGTTGTAATATTCTGTTCAACATTACTTGTATACTGCTATCATGTACGTTTTGTGATTACCATTCATAGGCAGTGGAAGTGCATACCTGAAGTAAGACTTAGATCTAATAATCTAGGTTTTACCATTTGGGACTTGTTTGGATTTATATTCGATTTTATATTCGAAGAGTGGAAGAAATGTTTCATTCTCTTAGAATATGTTTTTGTAATCACTTTTTCAAAGTTAGTGATATTTATGCCATGAGGCCGCCACAAACTTATTTATAAGTTTGTGGAAAGATTAAGTAATCTACAAACTTGCAATATCGTATTCAAGTTTATTTTTCTAAGTAGAGTCGGTATTGTACGAAGTGTCGCCACACTTAAGACAACATCACTAACGTAAAACACACGTATACCCACTGGGCACCCGACAAGTGGCATCAGAGCTAACACTTGAAGGTACTAAGTGTTGATTCCTAGTGTTAAGTGTTGAAGTGTCATGGATTACTCCACTGGATTGATCAACCCTCCTCCCATACTTGATGGAACCAGTTATGCCTTGAGGAAGTGCCAAATGTAAAGTTACATCAATTCCCTAGATTAACCATTATGGTAGGCTTGACACCCCCACAGTTCAAAACATAGATGGAGATCACATCATCAAGAATGAGTTTGAATGGACCGATGAGGAGAACAACCAATCTATGTTGAACTACAGAGCACTCAATGCAATTAACTCAGCGGTTGATACAGCTATGTTCAACCTGATCCAGAACTGTACATCAGCAAAAAATGCTTGGGAAAGGCTTCAAGAGCACTGCGAAGGATCGGGAAGTGTAAAAAGGGCAAAGGCAAGGATATTGAACGCATAATTAGTGAGCTTGAGGATGAAAAAAGACGAGACAATCTTATTATAAAATGAGCGACTCTACGAGATGGTAAATGAGTTATAGTCACTTGGGGATCTAATCTCCAACATCAGGTTACTAAATAAAACTCGACATACGCTTTCTAGGAGATTTAATAGTAAGATATGTGCTATAGAAGAATTTAGGAATACTGATTTGTTGAGTCATAATGAACTGATAAGTATCCTGAAAACTTATGAAATGGATTTTTCTCAATAAGATTATGCGTATGATAGAAAAGGTGTTGACGATTTTAAAGCTGAAATTTTTTATTCTAGTTCTAGTAAGACGTTTGCCATAACTGATATTAAATAAGTTAAAGAAAATATTGACAACATTCCAAATGATATTGATAGTATTGCTTTACTTGCTAAGAAATTTGAGTCTTATCTTTGACAAAAGAAGAACAAGTATAAAACAAACATTCAGCCTAAGGTAGAAAATTTCCATCATACTCATGTTCGTAAACCCATTCAAAGAAGAGAGTTTAAGTATGACCCTGAGTTTAGGAAAAATATCTTTTATGATGAATGTATTAGCTTTAGTCATTATACAAATGAATGTGCTAACATTCTTCTGAAGAAAATGATGAACTTAAATATTTCTTTGAGTGATGATGATTCTGAAGGAGATCCAGATTCAAATGAAGAAGAACTTGCTTTCTTATCTAAATGTGTGAAGGAAGATTTCTCTAAGAGTGACTAAGATGTTGAGTCTGGTGTGCCAACATCGAAAATAACATCGTTCTGGTTTATGTCTACTTCTGATTATGATGTTAACTTTACTAATGCTTTCTATTATAGAGTAGGTACTTTGCAAGAACCTTTGGAGATAAAGATTTCTGAACTTCTGAAAGAACTTAAAGCTGTCAACTAAGAGAATGATGGACTGATTGAGACCATAACAAGACTTGAGGTAAGCCTTACCAAAGAGGATGCTGAGATTTCTAAACTCCAAGGCCAGTTAGCTACTTCCACGTTAAGCTTCAAGAAGTTCACTTAAGTACATCTGTTTTGAATGAAGCCTTATCTGTTTGAAAATCTGATAAATTTGGTCTTGGATATACTGAAGATTGCATGCCTTTTAGTTTTGAAAATCCTGTTAAATTTGTGAAACATGATTCAAAAGAATTTTCTAAAAAGATTCCTAAACAAAGAGGCAAAAGGACTTTTGTTTGACATTAATGTTCAGTTTACGGACATATTTGTCCTTATTGTTTTAAATTGAAAGATGATCTGCTTTTTGAAAAAGTGTTGCATGGAGTGTTGCCACACAAGTATTCATACACACCTAGATCTGCTTGGGTCAGAAAACCTAAAGTGCTTTGTAATGTTGTCTGTACTTCTTTACAAGCATGTGTACCTTGTTTATGGTATTTTAATAGTGGTTGTTCTGGACATATGACTGTTAATGTTGAATACTTGAAGATTATGAAACTTTTGATGGTGGTAAAGTTACTTTTTGTGGTGGCTTTAAGGGTAACATTGTTGGTAAATGAACATTAAATGTTAAAGGTTTTTCAAATTTGAAGAATGTACTTCATATTGAGGATTATGTGCTAATTTGATAAGCACAAGTCAATTATGTGATGATAATTTGCATGTGAAATTTGACAAGAATTCATGTTTCGTGCTAAATAATACTGATGATTGTGTGATGATTGGTAGTCAATACGCTGATAATTGTTATCTGATTGGTAACAACACTTACTGCAATATCACACAACGTGATGAAAGTGTACTTTGACATAAAAAACATGGCCATGTAAATTACATAAATTAGTTAAGTTGGAGGTTGTTAAAGGATTGCCTAAGCTCAGTTTAAGAGATCCACCTGTATGAGGTTCATGCTAAAAAGGTAAGCAGGTAAGATCCTTGCACAAAATCACATCTAGGTGCACATCTTCAAGGTGGTTTGAATTGCTTCACATGGATCTTGTGGGTCCTATGGAGACTGAAAGTCTTAGTGGTAAGAGGTACTCCTCGATTGTTGATGACTTTTTGAAGTTTTTATATGGGTAGAATTCATTAGAGAAAAATTTAATACGTTTAATGTATTCAAAGTTCTTTTCAAAAGGTTCAAAAATTGCATTCAATCTTAGAGTATGTAGAATAAGAACTGATCATGGTAAAGAATTTGAAAACAACATGTTTGCTGATTTTTGTGAAAAAAAAGGCATTATGCAAGAGTTTTCCTCTCCTAAAACCCCACAGCAGAATGGAATTGCTGAAAGAAAGAATAGAACTTTGCAAGAAATAGCTAAAGTCATGCTTACTTCGATGAATGTGTCTAAAAGGTTTTGGGCTGAAGCATAGAATACTGCATGTCATGTGGTTAATAGAATTCTATTTAGACCATGTTGCTCTATTACTTCTTATTAGATAATGTATAGGAGGAAACCAAACCTGAATTCTTTCATGTATTCTGTTGTATATGCTACATTTGAATGATATAGAGTATCTTTAAAAGTTTGATTCTAAGTGTGATAAAGGTCTTTTCTTAGGATATTCTAAGAATAGCAAAGCTTACAGAGTCTTTAATCTTAGAACCAGAACTATTTAAGAATCTGTCATTGTTGTGTTTGATGATTCATCTAATATTCCAGGTAAAAAAATGAAAGATGATATCATTGATGTTGTCAAAATTGCAGAACCAGTTAATAATGTAGAGCCGAATTTGATCACATCGCCTACAACATTAACTCTTGATTCAGAAGAAGATGAGAACTAACTTCACAGAACTCCGAGAAATACTCTTGCTCACAAATATAAGAAGGATCACCCTTCATCACAGATCATTGCTGAATCCTTTGTAGGTGTTCAAACCGGAAGAAAAGGTAAATTTATAGATGCAGTACAATCGGTTTGCATGTCTAAATATGCAATCAAGTATGTGCTAAACGTTATTTCTCTTTTGTTGAACCCAAGAATGTCACTGAAGCTTTAAAAGATGAACGTTGGATTCAGGCTATGCAAGAAGAACGTGAACAATTCACTAGGAATGATGTTTAAAGTCTAATACCTAGTCCTACAAACACTAACGTGATTGGAACAAAGTGGATTTTCAAGAACAAAACTGACGAATCTGGTAACATAGTAAGAAACAAAGCTAAACTTGTTGCACAAGGTTACGCACAGGTTGAAGGAATAGATTTTGATGAAACATTTGCACCCATAGCTAAAAAGAGTCTATTAGACTTCTCTTGGATATTGCAAGCTTTGTAGGTATCAAATTGTTTCAAATAGATGTTAAAGCTGCTTTCTTAAATGGTATATTACTTGAAAAAGCTTTTGTTAAACAATAGAAAAGGTTTTTATGATCCATTTCACCATGATCAAGTGTATAAACTGAAAAAGGCTTTGTATGGTTTACAAAGCTCCTAGAACATGGTATGGTTGACTAAACTGATTTCTTACTTCAGTTTGATTTATTAGAGACGAGGCTGATAGAACTCTTTTCATTAAGCACGAATCTGATGGATTCTTGATTGCACAAATATGTGTTGATGACATCGTACTTTGAGCAACATCGCAGGTCATCATAGATAACATTGTGAAGGCAATGACTACCACATTTGAGATGAGTATGGTTAGTGACCTAAATTACTTTTTAGGCTCTAAATAGCAAGGTGAAAGTGGTATCTTTCTCTCACAGATTAAGTATGCAAAGAATTTAGTGAAAACATTTAGCCTTAAAAATGCCAAGCCTATGATGACACCTATGGGAACATCACAGAAACTTTTCAAAGATGATGTTGGCCTAGATGTTGACCACACTCTGTATAGTTCTATGATTGGTAGCATTCTGCACTTAACTTTGAGTGGACCTTACATTATTTATAGTGTCTGTGTATGTACTAAGTACCAAGCAAATCCCAAGGAATCTCATATGAAAGCAGTGAAGAAGATCATTCGATATGTTGCTAGAATAAGTGAGATGGGACTATGGTTTTCAAAGGATACAAACAGCTCTCTAGTTGGATACAACGATGCTGATTGGGCTGGTGATTGTGATGACAAGAAGAGCACAAGTCGTGGATGCTTTTACATGGGTAATAATCTTTTTTTTGGCATAGTAAAAAACAAAAATGCATATCTCAATCCATTGCTGAATCTGAATATATTACTTCTGAAAGTTGTTGTACATAAATGCTTTGGTTGAAAAATATGTTAGATGATTATTTGCTTGAGATAGATACTTTAGTGATTTATAATGATAATATGAGTGCTATAAACATTTCAAAAACCCAGTACAACACTCACTCACTAAACATACAAGTATTAGGCATAATTTTCTAAAAGATTTAGTTGAGAAGAATGTAGTTAAGTTGGAGTATATTTCCACTGAAACATTTTGCTAACAATGAAGTTAAGTCTTCACAAATAATTTACTAACATATACACTTAGGAAATTTCTTGGTCTCTACATTCCATGAGTCATGCATGATGTTGCTTAGAGTGTCTCGACACTCTAAGTGACACTATTATAAGTTTCATTATTTTTATGTCGAAATTAACTGATTTGGTAGCTTATTTTCTTGTTGATAACTATATTCTAGTTTAATCTTGAGGTACAATTCTTGACATACACAGGTGAAAGCACTAGTTCTAAAAAATCAAAAGTCTAAACATGATGAGTAACTAGGCACACGGGACTGACAACCACAACATGTTCTTTTCTAAATGCTGTTTAGTTTAAAAAAAGGTATAAGAATAGTCTTGGATTATCATGGAGTAACTGGACACACCGGGCTGACAACCACGATGTGATGTTTTCAAGAGTTGGTAAGTTCATTGAGATTAAAAAGTGCATAAAAACCCATAAAAGGCTAGAATGTGGATGTATGCTTGCATAATAAATCAACCTTAATTGATTTTTCCTGAATCTTTTTAGCTAATGAAAGTGTGTTATTAAATTAATTACTTTCAATACATTTAGTGACAAAATTTATAGGATATATTTATTAATTGTGCATATTGTTTCTCTTTATTATTTTAATTATGGCTGATGTTTTCATAAAATAGATAATAGGTCATGATCACATAACTGCTGCATTTCCTCTTTATTACACGTTTAACAGTTATCATTTAGTGGAAATAAACTTCCAATTCTTTTTGCCTTCTCTTCACTTTAAATTCCCAATGAATGGTATGTGAATTGATATGATGTGAAAATTTCTTATACTTAATTATTACACAACATTCTCTCTCACATACTTTTATTTTGAAATTCAAATTTGTCTCACTCATATATATCTATTTCTTCTCTAAAGACAGACCTTCCATCTTCCAAAGCAAAACCCTCCAGCACAAAAAATTCATCTTCCTCTCGCAATCCTACTCCACTCCAAACCCTAGCTTCGATGACTGAGAAGTCTCTGCTGCTGTACAGAATATCAATCTAGATCCTGCTGCACCACCGGCATGATCGATTGTTGAGACTTCCAATCCTCATCAGATTGTGCTTCCTCTAGTAACTCCCAATTCTGTTCTTGAATCTCTTCGTGCTCAGTTCGCTGACACGAATATGATTGTCTCTCGAGTCAAAGTTCCCATGGATGATTCATCTGTCCCTAATGTTAAATTTGAAATTCTCGCTCCATCAACTGACATTCCCACTCAAAATTTTGTCCCTCCACCTTATATTCCCATTGATTCACAACCTAAATAGAGTTATGAACCTTCGAACCCTGTTCAAGTTCCGTTCCCATCATCATTCATTGATTCTCTTATCCATATTGAGCCAAATATCTTCTCCCTCGTCATCACCACTAGTGCCCATTATGTCGAAGGTGAGCAAGCCTACTGCTGTAAAATGCAAGGATTCGCCTATGCGATGGTCTATCCCAATCAGGAAGAAGGGCACCACTGTTGCTTCACTGTACATTCCTAGGACTGCTAAAGGGAAGTCTCTTATTTCCCTATTTGATTATGATGATGAATATGCTCCTATGGATGTAGATATACCAGTTGAGAACCCCACGATGGCTGAATTCTGCAAAGCCCTAAAGAAGAGGAGAAGAGGCAAGAAAGCTATCTTTGATGTTGCCACACCTGTTGCAATACCTTAAGAATAAGTTGATGATAATTTGGACCAGCTAATTATTGATATTTTCGTTGATGTTGCCACTGATAAAGCAACACCTCTTGTTGCGGATGCAGATCGCTCTGATCATGACCCTGATTCATCGTCTGATGATAAAGAGAATGCAACCGAGGATTCTAACAAAGGTCCAGACTCAGATTTTGATGAGTCTGATGAGGATGTTCATACTCTTATTGATGAAGTTGCTCCAGAAGAAGACAATGATGAACCGACTGATGATGTTAATGATGACGCTGATGAAGATGATGATGAGTCTAACTAAGATCTTGAAAACTTTGGTACTGATCGATTTTATTTTAATGATGGTAAAGACAGATACAAGAAGTTTGCCAAGAAAGATGTCATCCATGAAAGGAAAATGAAAGATGCAGACCTCATTTTATACAATCTCATTCAATTCTTTGAAGAATGAAGTTTCTAAAATACTTCAGGTATTGTAGCTCATTCTGCAGCAATTGAATTTGTGAGTTCATGCAAACATTAGTTCAAGCATGATTATGAGTACTAGTCCCAAGTTTGGAAACATTTATCTTAGGGGTGTTCATGATTTTTCTACTGCAAAGATAAATGCATTGTCACTGTTAGGGACTGTACATCCTGAGAGTGTTGATGAAATTGATGATATGGATGAGATTATGTCTGTTATTACTGGTGGTCTGATTACTAGTTGGTCTAAGAAGTTGTTCAGTCCGAGCTTAACAAGTTTATATGCTGTGTTGCAAAAGATTTATGTCTACAAATTGTTTCCTACATCTAACATCACTAGAGTTACTATTGAGCATGCTATGTTAATTTAAAAGATAGGGAAGAATCTGCCTTTTATTCTTGGTGAAGTGATTTATAAGAACTTGATCAGTTATGGTGGAAATATTTCCAAGGTTAGGAAGTTACCATACTCTGCCCTGATCCATCTTTTGTTGTCAAATCAAGGTATTATGAAAGGTAAGGGTGATTTCCTGTCTCTATTGCTCATGCGTCAGGTATTGCAAAACCCCTACATGAAGGTAATTGTATTGTTGAGCTACCCTATGTGAACCCTACTCCTACAACTGCTCCTAAACCTGGAACTCAAAATGTTGCCCCTGATGCTGGCAATAACACTGTTCGCACAGATGCTCCTGCTCAATCAGGAGAAATCGTTTATATTATTCTGCATCGTAGGTACATAGAACAGGAAGTTGCTGCCCATGCACACCAAGTGTCTCATCTTAGACTCCAAACATCTGTTTTGAATATGTAAGCTGACTGGCTAAAACAAAGGGCTCAGCTTTGTACTGGTTTGCTATCCACACCCATAGGGGGAGTGGTTCCTGATGCTGCTCAAAATGCTGCTGCTATTGAAAGCTCAAGCTCAGGGGGAGTTGTGATCAAGGACATCACTGAAGAAGAAAATGCAAATGTTGGTGCTGCAGGTGCTGCTACAGATACTGCTTATGATGTTGTTGCAACTTATGGGGAGTTCATAGAGTAAGGGGGAGACTAGCAGATTAGAAAGCTTGATGCAGATTACAAAAATGAATGATTGTTGATGTTGCTTCTCTAACTCTCTTACTATTAGATTTTTGGATTGTTAAACAGATATTTTTTTCCTACTGAATTTGTTAGATACTTACTCTTTTAGTTTAGTTTCTTTATTGTTCTGTACTTGTTGAAACTAGGTTGCTGATTTTGTTGGATTATTAGTAGATTTAGTTTAACCAACTTTTTGCTCTGAACTAAGCTCTGATCTTATTGGTTGAATATGTGATGAGAGTGGAAATTTATATCTTTTCGGTCTTACAATACACTATTTTTGCTAGAATAAGGCCATATATTCATGTCGGATTGTGAGGTTTACACATTTTGCATTATTATGGTGCTACTAAGGCGTTTTGTTGAGATTTCAAGGTTAAAACAGGTTAAAATGAAGTAGAACCAAAGAGGGGCAAGAAACGAGCACAAAAAGGGCCAACACGACTTGATTACTCAAGTCGTGTTAGTGGCGTAGATCATCAGAATGTAAAACCATGCAACACAACTTGGTATGGGGCAATACGACTTGCAACACGAGTCATGTTGCATCTGTTCCAAGCCGTCTAACAAGTCGAGTGAGGTAGAGCAGCATCGGGATTTGTCCAGAGAGCCAACACGAGTTGGCAAGTCATTACATGACTTGCAACATGACTCGTGTTGGGATCCATAGCCAACCCAGTTTCAGAGCACCGCAACACGACTTGACATGCGAGTGCAAAATTTGTCAACACGACTCGTGCTAGGGCTACATGAGTTGTATCTCAAGACAACATGACTCGTGTTGCAACTCAAGTTGGGTATTCCAACTCGTGTTGCATTAGTTTGGGGTAAAAATCGGGATTTTCACCCTCCAGTCCATGAAAATATAGAAAAAGAGCACAAGGAAGTCAAATTTGTAGCCCATGGTGTTGGCTATTGGATCGCTTGGCTCAGCGTGATCCGTTAGGAATTCAAGTAAACAATAATAGCGAAAGCTATAATTAAAGTTTACCTTTCTTCAGGGTTGATGTAAAGGATGAATCGTTACAGAGAACTACCTCTCGATCTTCTGCTGTATGACCCAAATCGAATCCTGATGTTGTGTGGGCAACAATCTGCAGGACTCTCTCAATCTGCTTATTTCCTTTTCTCACGTAAAAAATGACACAGAATGTTAAGTTTCCAGAAGCTGAGATGACTTATATATTGGGCTATAGCAGGGACCAGGAGGAGAAATTGGATTGGGCCTCAATTGGATTTAATTAACCAAGCTTAGCCCAAAGCTTATAATTAAATCCAATAATAATAACATGGTCCACTAAAATATTATTACTGCACTACCCATCCAATCCCAAAATTATATTCTGGGCTCCTTCTTATTATGAGCCCGAAAATCTCCCCATGTTTAAGATGTACAATGCCCATTAATTAATTAAGTTACTGACAACTCATATTAATTAATATCTCATCCGAGATTAGTACCACTCAACCTTATTATCTTGCCAGAATTAATCCACTTCCAAGGTTTACATGATAAACCTTATGAGCTCCTCAAGGGGACATCATCAACCTATGTCAGACATGGATTCCTTCTACAATCAACAGCACACCATATAGACAATACTATTTCCCAACTCACTAAGTTTGTTGATTTAATACATGTAAATCTCACCCATTGATGAATCAAAGAAATACATACTGCCTTACATGTCGATGTTATTATATAGGGATTAAGAGCACGAACATCCATAATAACTGAGATCAAGTTCTCCTATATAGACTGTACAAGTCGAACGATCTCAAGTAGTCCTGCTCAATACACACAACTGCACTAATGTGATTCTATAGCCAAGACAAGCTAATACTAAACCACACTACAATCATCCTTTATAAGGAAATCGATAATATGATATTCCGCATATTGTCGCACAACATATTATCCACAGTATAAAGTAAATGGACTATTGCATCAAACATATAAATAAATTATAAGATGCAATCATTTGATCAATGATTCTCATTTTAAATATTGTTATAACATTGTTCATACTAAAGCTTGACTTTTAGTATACAATCTAACAATCTCCCACTTATACTAAAAGACTATGCTGTCATGTCTTCTGCCATACATCTGATCCCCACTCCCACTACACGACCATTAAAAGCTCTCGCCTTAAGGTCCTTGTAAATGGATTTACTAGGTCATCATTCGATGCAATCTATGCGACAACAATCTTTCCCTCATCATACGATTTCTTGTAACAGGTGGCACACGCGCTCCATGTGTTTAATTGCCTTATGGACTTGTGATTCCTTCAAGTTTGCAACTGCACCAATATCATCAATGTAAATTATATGATCTTTAGCTGCCTCAGAGGCTCCAATTTATGATCTTTCCATGATGGAGTCCGTAGTTTGAAATATATTTCTATATAACACTCCTCCACATTATGACTCTACTTTCTAAGATTAAACACATAACCTTTGAGGTGGATTTACTACCGTCCATATCTGATTTGAAAAGTTTGAATCTATGTAAACCACAAGAAGCAGTGAATATGTTCGGTAAGTCCATATATAATTTCTAGTGCCTTTCAGGTACATAAGCATATGTCTTACCACAATTCAACATTCTTATTTCGGGTTACCTTGATACCTACTGTTCATGCCTTTGGCAAAACAGATATCCATTGTCATGCATAGCATTCTTTAGATTAAGCTTCCTTATTCGCCAAAACATAATGAACCGCTTTCATCATCTTCATCTTCCTTTTGTGTCTTTAGACATAATTCCTTATATAAAGTTACATACTACACGAGTAAGGATTGTATCATTTCATGAAGCTTGAGATAATCATAACATCCCTTTTTTGTGATCCGTATTACCGTGATCAAAAGGGATATATATTGTTTCTCTTAAGTCCTTCATTACATACCGGTTTATTAACCATACCCATACACCTAACAATACTTTTTCATTGTCTCCAATGAGCAAGATACTATCTACGTATAGTACAAGAAATACCACCACGTTTCCGTCACTCTTTACAATACACAAGACACATCCACTAATTGAATAAATCTATATCTTTGGATTTCCTCGTCAAAACGGATGTATTATGATCTTAAAGCTTGATTTAGTCCATCGATGGACACCTTTAAGCTTACTATTAAAATACTCTTAGCCTTTTTGCAATGAATTACTTTGATTGCTTCACATAGATGTTTTCCTCAAGATTTCCAATCAGGAAAGCTATCTTGACATCTATTTGTTGTTCCTCATAATTCAGTATAAGCAGCAATAAATAAAAGAATCCGGACCAACATAAGCATAGCTACCAGCGAACATGTTTCCTCATAATCGAACCATTTCTTTCTGAGTACACCATTTCTTTCAAAAAATATATTTTATGGGTTGTCAAACGACCCTCCCACTACGACAAAGTACTACACATAATTGTGTATCAGACGTGACACACGATGCAGTTTACCTTGTGGTATATCCTCTTGTATACTTGGTACTAATACTTAGTATTTTCCCTCTCACTTTCTTTAGAATAACTTATACATGGGTTTGTGATTTATTACATAGTCCTTTTCCAAAAATCTAGTGTTTGTGTTAACAATCACCATTCGATCTTTTGGACTAAATAAATCACCCTTTATTTTTCTAGGATGTCCCACAAATAGACAAACATTTTACGAATTACTGTATCTAGGGCATATCCATAAAATGAATTTAATTATTCCAAATAATTCTTCATCTATCTAATCATTATTGTAAGAGTCTTACACCTTCTATCCACCACACCATTCAGCTGGGGCATGCCCGGTGTAGACAACTTTAGATTTAATCTCAAATTCTGATTAATTGCTCCTAACTATTCTAAGAGGTATTCACCATCACGATTAAATCGTAATGATTTGATATATTTTCATGACGCTTCACTGTACCAGCCTTGCAATTCTTGAATTAATCAAAGAACATAGACATGGAGTGTATCAAACAAATATATCCATTTCAAGAATAATCATCGATTGATGAATATTCATAACCACCTCTCGCCTGGATAATATTAGGTCCGCTTGAATCAGAATGAACCAATTCCAATATATATCTTTAGCTCTATACTCCTTAGCCTTGAAAAGGCAGTTAATCATTTTTACTTCCAAGCAAGACTCGCAAGTCTGATAGTTTCCACTTCAGATAAACCTTACGGTCCATTAGCTATCAACTTTTGAATCCTACTCAAGTAAAATGAACTAGTCTTAGACGCTAAATGTATGTTTAGTTCATCTCTGAAGGTTCCTTTCTCTTACTAATATTAGAAGATGTGTTTTTAATTACTATTTGTTGGATGAACATGATTTAAGAGTATACATATTATCTACAAAAGTATTATAACATATTATAGCCTCATTCCTCATCACTATGACCATGTCATTTAAATGAAATGAAGTATCCATCCGTTAATGCATAGAAATCGAAATCAAATTCTTTCTATAAAAACGTACGTAAAGAAAATTTCTCATAATCAATCGTTTATTCCTATTATAAGATAAATAAACAACTCCCATTGTAATAGCCACTACCTTCGTAGTTTTACCCATGTTATAACAATCTTATCCTTACTTAGTGATAAATATTTAGTGATTCCAGTATCTACACACTTCGTATCAATAGATGCCATCACTAATCATGTTTAAACAACTAGTGAATAAGATATTAAACTTGTTCACATTATGATGAAAATTATTTTCCTTTGCCACATGTTTTGTCAGAAGTTTCCCACTATATACATCCTCTCGTAGTTCAGGTGGAACTTACTCAAAACATCTAGGCAATTATGGAGAATAAAATTGACTTAGGTTTTCCCTTCAACTTCTATTCCATGTATTTCCAATTCATTCATCAAATTCTATCATGACCTAGCGCCTTTTAAATTACTCAAGTATCCGAAGAGTTATATGAGACCATCATATTTCTATGAACCTCTCATCTCTTCACTGGAGACTTTAATGGGCATCATGAGACGTCCTTTGTGAGAACACACATGTATTTTCTTAAGTAGTAAAATTCAAAACCAAGATTCATTTCTAATCATCTAATTTGGACAAGTAAATATAATTTCTTTTAGTTAACAATTAGTGAAATAAAATCATTCAAAATTCAAAGAATCATAAATAAATATACCGATTAAATCTTCGAATTTTATCCTTTTATATTGATTCCCTCAAAACAATATTAAATAAAATTTACAGACATCTCAAGCACCGTGAGTCTGTAAACCACGTTAGTGTGGACGTTTACTAACCCGAACATTTACAAGAGAATGTTTTACCCATTAATTTCATTTATCAACCTAAATTCATGACAAAATAATTAATAGTCGGTTCCTCTTTAGCCATGTAAATAATAGCAGTGACTCCGTTGGGGAGGATACTAATTATTCACTCCTAAGTGTGCACCATTATTTGATCCTAAGTCCATTGCGCAAGCTTATGTGCCTTACAGTTGGAGAAGTGCACACGCGCTCGGATAACTTCCTACAATCATCAATTATAAGTTTGTACCAGTGAACCGCACACAAACTCATCCGTTAGGGAGGAAGGTCTCTGCCAACACGCAAGTTTATGTGCCACATTACAAACAATAATTATTTAATGAAGTCTGTACCAGTGATCCGTGAATAAACTCATCCGTTAGGGAGGAAGACCTATTGCCAACACGCAAGTTTACTCACATAACTTACAAACCAATAATAGAGGTCACGAGAATTAATTACCAATCCCCTCTCCCACTTAGTTATTTAACACCGAGGGTTATTAACATGCATATAATATTTAGAAATAAAATATACATCCTATCATGCTTCTATTGTAAGTAATTTAATTAAAAAATAAATCACATAGAACATACTCTCATATATAACAACTAAGTATCAAGTAAAAATAATTAAATCAATTATATATAAAGAATTAATTGCATAATTAGTGGATCAATTAAATAGGCCCAAGAGTAACGAATAAGCACAAAATGAGCAACAGACTAAATAATTAATCAAGCCCATTGTCCATGGCCCATATAATCAGCCCAAAATCAAATTTAAGAAATAAATCCACCAAGCCCATGAGTCCAGCAATTAAAATATTTCGGCCCAGCAGCCCAACCACAAGAGTTCCACATTAAATAAAAAAATGAGCCCACTACTGAGCCCTACTCCTTCCTGCCAGCCGCGAGAAGACACCACATGGCAGCTGTCACGCGAAGCATTCACCGACGCCGCTGCTCTCGGCGATCGTGTCGTCAGCCCTCCGGAGTCGCACCGTCATCCCGTCGGAGTCGCACCGTCAGCCCGCCGGAGTCGCGCCTGCTTCGCAGCCAGACATCCCACCGCGTGCACGACAGCGCCTTGCCAGTCTCGCCGGCTGCCTGCTGCCTGCTGCTTCCATATGCCAGCTATCACTGGCTTGGTGCCGCCAACCCACCGGTGTCAACCCGGCGAACCCAGCTGTGTCTTTCCTGGAAGCAGCTCGCCCGAAAGAAGCTTCTGACTCGATCAGAATCCCTTTAAACCACCTAGAAAAGGAGTAGGCCCGACTGGAAAATTGCAGAGACCACCCAAAAACGTCGAGTCAATTCGCTGGGAACCACCATCGCCTCACCCGTAGCCTGCAGTCCAGGTCTAAAGCCGCTCGTCGACTATCCAGTTACCGCCTCTCGGCGCCTATGTTGCTCATCGTGCAGCCCAACCATCACCAGCCCATCGCGACGCCATCCAAAATGTCGGATTATCACGCCGCTGCAGCCATCGACGAGAATCACCAGGCCACAGCCGCATCACAATGTTGATGTTAGTCATCGCCGCTGCCTCGTTTCATCGTCTTTCTTCGTCCGTCGTTCATGGTCACCATCACGTTAAGCCATCAGGGAGAGAGTGTGTGCGATCCAGCGTGTATATTCATCATACATCCTTTCGTCACTCAGCCTGCAGCCCATCAGGCCCGTGTGTGTATGCGGTGATGTCCAGTGAGCTTTCTTTCTCACTACAAGCCGCCATCACATTCAGGCTCAAGGCCATGTGTATGTGCAGCGTGTACAATCATAATAATCACACGCCATCACCAGTCTGTCACGATCCTTTCTCGCCATCAACGTTGGCCCGATAGCCATCAGGCCTGTGTACAATCTTTCTATCTCGCCTCCACCATCATCATACAGTCGTGTGTGTGTGATGTTCAGGTGTTCAAGATAAAAAAAACAGCCTATATTAAACATATAGGGTTACATGATTAAATCATAATTACACAAACCCTAATGATCATATCATGCGACTATCATCAAATTACACCACATAATCAAATAATCACATAAACACATATATGCACGCCTAACTAATCACGTTTTACCACGAAACCAATGCTTTGATACCAATTGTTGGCTATTAGATCGTTTGGCTCAGCGTGATCCGTTAGGAATTCAATTATATAATAACAGCGGAAGCAATAATTAATGTTTACCTTTCTAAAGGGTTGATGTAGAGGATGAATCGTTGTAGAGAACTACCACTCGATCTTCTGCTGTATGACCCAAGTCGAATCATGATGTTGTGTGGGCAACAATCTGCAGGACTCTCTCAATCTGCTTCTCTCCTTTTCTGACGTAAAAAACGGCGCTGAATGTTAGGTTTCCAGAAGCTGAGATGACTTATATATTGGGCTACAGCAGGGACCAGGAGTAAAAATTGGATTGGGCCTCAATTGGATTTAATTAACCAAGCTTAGTCCAAAGCTTATAATTAAATCCAATAATAATAATATAGTCCACTAAAATATTATTACTGCACTACCCATCCAATCCCAAAATTATGTTCTGGGCTCCTTCTTATTATGAGCCCAAAAATCTCCCCATGTTTAAGATATACAATGTCCATTAATTAATTAAGTTACTGACAACTCAAATTAATTAATATCTAATCCGAGAGTAGTACCACTTAACCTTATTATCATGCCTGAATTAATCAACTTGCAAGATTTACATGATAAACCTTATGAGCTCCTCTAGGGGACATCATCAACCTATGTCGGACATGGATTCCTTCTACAATCAACATCACACCATAGAGATAATACTATTTCCCAAATCACCAAGTTTGTTGATTTAATACATGTAAATCTCACCCATTGATGAATCAAAGAAATACATATTGCCTTACGTGTCGAGGTTATTATATATGGATTAAGAGCATGAACATCCATAATAACTGAGATCAAGTTCACCTATATAGACAATACAAGTCGAACGATCTCAAGCGGTCCTGCTCAATACACACAAGTGCACTAATGTGATTCTATAGCCAAGATAAGCTAATATCAAACCACACTACAACCATCCCGATAGAGTGTCCCCCTCTATCTCGGTTCTGAGCATCTGTTTATACTTTATAAGGAAACCGATAATATGATCTTTCGCGTGTTGTCGCACAGCGTATTATCTATAGTATAAAGTAAATGGACTATTGCATCAAACATATAAATAAATTATAAGATGCAATCATTTGATCAATGATTCTCATTTCAAATATTGTTATAACATTGTTCATACTAAAGCTAGACTTTTAATGTACAATCCAACACATGGTATATAAAGGGATTAAGACACCTAAAGAAAGGAGGACCGATCACAACACCAATAGAAACACATCATGAATCATTCACGCATCATCCTTCCACCCACTCACATAAGATAATCATCCATCCATTCCATTAGTCTGGAAGTAGATTCAATTGCGGCTGAAAGAGCCAAATCAGTTGGAGAGACAGAGGGAGAACATAAACCACAATCACTAGGGTTTTGTATCTTCTCTTTATTTCATCCTTTGTTGATTTTGATATGAATTTGTCAGCCATAAGGGTTGTGCATAACCTCATGGGCTAAAACTCTTTTACAGTTCTAGGGATTGAAAGTTAGGATAATTGATTTGGAACCTTAGACATATTGTGAATTCATGATATTTACATTCTAATTTATTTGTTTGATTCAGGCTTTATTTACATGTTTGTAACTTCTTCACAATATTCCATTATTGTTGCTCGTGATGTTTAGTATGTTGTGTTAGCTTGTGTGCATACATAGCTTATATTGTCTATTTGCTAGGGATTATAGTAGTTTGTCTGTGAACACGATAATTCCAAGGGTTGGTAATTTAGATACTTGATTTTCTTAATGGAAGTGAATAAGCTTGAGTAGTACTTTCAGAGAATATTTGTTGGTCAAACTGGCCATCCGGAGGTTCTTTAAGTTTGTATTATTAGTATCTAGGATTGAGGTTTGAAACTATTCACGCATCTTTTGATACTAATTAAATAAAACTATTAACTTAAAATTGAATTATATTTGGTGGATTAATAGGGTCTTGTGATGTATTTCCATTAAAATAGCATGAATGAACAATTGGACATTTAGGAAACCAAATCAATTGTACTAAACCTGATATCTTAGAGCTGCTATTTCTCTCGAATAATTCTTCTTTGCATTTATTTAGGGTAAATATCAAAATTAGTCCTGTAATTATGACGTTTTCCAACTTTAGTCCTTTTACTTTTACAATTCTCAATTTTGGTCTTTTTTTTGTCCACTTTTAGTCCTTTTGGTCTAGTTTTGATATTTACCCATTTATTTATTAAGTTATTTATTATTAAGCACTTTAGATATTAATCAAACTTAAATCCAGAAAATTGGTTACAATAATTCTAGTTGAATAGTAATATAAAATAAATAGATTATTGATTGTCTACAAAGGGAACGATAATTTTAACTTTGGTATTTGCCTCTGTAGTCTACACTTGGGGATTTAATTGAAGTGTGCAAAATATGCATAACAAGTTTATGGCGTCGTGCTGTCGGGGACAATTTTAATTATTTATTTGCTTTTATTACTTATTTAATTAGAATATTGCTGTTGAGATTTAATTGTCTTCACCTTGAAATTTCTTGAAATTGAATGTACACCAGGTCAGAAAAGGGAACACAAAATCTCGAATTTGATCCGGAAGTTGAAGCGTCTGCAAGAAAAAGGAAAGGATCCGCGAAAAATCTCAAAGCACCTCCTAAGGCTATTAAGGTACAGATACAGTAAAAGAAAGTGGACACATCGGAGACTAAAGCAGTTGTAGAGGAGGAAGAAGAGCAGATTAAAAATCAGGCTATCCCAAAAAAGGCTGAATCAGAAGCGGAATCAGAAATAGTAGTAATGGGAGAAAGAGTTACACATGAGGATAACATTGTCATTCTGGAGATGTTCAAGTCTACCAACTTAGGAGGATCAGGCGTAGTGGGGGCCATTCAAGTTGATGAAGTGAATGACATAAGGCCAATCCTGATTAATATGGTGGAGAAAAACCCTTCGCCGGAAGCATTTTCGATGAACCCTACGGACATTTGAAGCGCTTCAATAGCTATATGGATACTGTGAAAGCCGCTGATGCTACTAATGACAGATGGAAAATGACGCTTTTTCAATTTTCTTTGGTTGATAAGGCAAGGGAGTGGTATGACAAATTGGCAGGAGACAGTTGCTATAATTGGACTGAGCTGTAGTAGCTGTTTGTTGATCATTTTATGTCACCGTGTATGATTCTTGCGTTGAAGCAAGAAATCAATCAGTTCAAACAGAGGATAGATGAATCATTTGGAGAGGCTTGGGAAAGGTTTACTGATGTGTTGAGGAGATGCCCACAACATGGATTCAAAAAGTCTCAGCTCATCAATGTCTTCTACAATGGCCTCGACAATGAATCAAGAGTCTTAGTTGAAAAATCTGCTGGATGAATGATTTTTTTGCAAGACGCTAAATCTCGCGGAGAAGTTGTTCGATGATATCTCTATGAACTCTAGAGATTGGACATCAAAAAGGATTTGAGGGACTTACATGGTAAAGTTGCAAAGGTTGAAAAGAAGTTTTCTGAAGCTGATAAGAATGATAAAGTTGTCTCTCAGTTGGAGCAAATGAACAAACACTTGGTTACTTTGACATCAGGTAATAATGGGGGAGGTAACTAAGGGCCTGCAAGTGAAGATTTGGTGATGAACATTCAAGAGGTTGAGGACGCAAATAGGGCTATGGGGCAGATTCTCCAGGGTTCAAGAGCACCTCAAAATTGGCAAGGAAACATGTTCCCTCAAGGAAATTCCAACCAAAGGAATAACCAAGGGGGAGGTTCTAGCAATCAAGGAGGATGGCAGAATTAGAAGAGGCATGAGAACTTTGTTTATACAAATCCGAATAATGCAGTTCCATACCCTCCTAATTTTGATCATGGAGCCAAGACTGAAGAAGGGAAACCCAGTATTGATGATATGTTGTCAAAATACAGGCAGAAGAATGATGTTGACATCAACAAGATAAATAACTGCATAGTACTCATGGACTCCAATATGACAAAACAGAATGAAGAAGTGAACAAGAAGTTGCAAAGTCTCACATATATTCTATGGGTCAGATCTCAACTATGATAAATCAGCAGCAACAGCAGATTCAGAAGGGGAAATTTCCTTCAGATACAAGAACCAACCCTAAACAGTATAAAGTAATAACTTTAAAGTTAGGGAAAAAGTGCGAGGGTCCAGAACTGATACAAGACAAAACAGAAGAAGTGCAAGGTTGCTCAAACACTAGCTCTGAACTTGTTTAAGCCGAGCCAGAAATGGTGGGTGACCAAGTGGAAAAAACAATGTTCCTGCAGATCAGGCAGAGCTTCAGGATGCAGTTCAACCCCAGCTCGATACTAGCTCACCTCTGGGATTCCTTGCGCGTCTAAATTCTGTAGTGAACTAATCTGATCAAACAATTGCTGATAAAAAATGGCAGCGAGCGAATAAGTTGAGAGAAATAGAAGCGGTGTTCGAAAAAGATAGTTTGGGTTTCCCAAAAACTAAGGTAATAATTATGTTTCCTTAAAGATTGTTGTTGAAGAGCCTCGAAGAGAAGTTCAGAAAGTTTGCTGAGGTAATGAGGAACATCTTGATCAGTATCCCTCTTTCATAGGCCTTGGATCAGATGCCATATTATGCAAGGTTTATCTATGAGCTCATCTTGAGAAAAAGAAGTTTGAACAGTGTGAAGACAGTAAACCTGACTGAGAATTGCAGCTCTATAATTCAGAGAAAGTTACGCGAAAAGCTGAAGAATCCAGGTAGCTTCATCATTCCTTGTAAGATAGGAAATGGACCTACAAGGAGAACATTGTATGATCTTGGAACCAGTATAAATTTGATGCCACTTTCAGTATTCAAGAAGCATGGTTTGGGGGAATTGAAACCTACATCTGTGCCTTTACAAATAGCAGATAGATCATTGACATATCCCGAAGGAGTTATTGAAGATGTGCAGGTGAAAGTATCCAACATGATTTTTCATGCTGACTTCCTGGTCCTTGATATGGAGGATGACATGGACAGAGCACCTCTGATCTTGGGGCATCCTTTTCTTGCAACTAGAAGAGCTTTGATTGACGTATTCAAGGGAGAGTGTAGAAGAGGCGCTTCAAGTGAACCTCTGTTGAGGGACTTAAGGTGAATGACAAAGAAATTATATTTTCTTTGAGTAAGGCGATACAATGGCCCATAAAACAGCAGCAGTGTAAGTTTGTGGAAGTAGTGAGGAGATCGTGGCGGAGGATCTGCCTTTGATCCTTTCTAAGGATTCCATGGAAACATGCATAAGCGAATCTCTAATTTTACCTACTACTGATCTTGATAAAATGTCTAATGAACTTGCTATTAAATTTTTTGAAACCTTACTTAATCTTGATGAGAGCAGGTATAAGTAAGAAGACGAACCAGTGGAGGAAGTCATGTGGACAAGGAAATATTTTCCTCTTCGTGTTGAAGGTGAAGGCATAAAGGGGGAGAGGAAGGCCGAATTCAAACCACTTCCAGATCAACTCATGTACGCTTATTTGGGGGAGGATGAAACTTTTTCTGTTATTTTATCTTATTTCCTATCTAAAAGTGAACTTGATAAACTCTTAGTATTGTTAAGAAAGCATAAGTCTGGAATAGGGCTGACAGTTGAAGATTTAAAAGGGATTGATCCCACTTTTTGCATGCATAAGATTAGACTTAAAGATGAAAATAAAAGTTCTGTGCAGCATCAGCGGAGGTTGAACCCCGCTATGCAAGAAGTTGTTAGAAAAAAGTGCTTAAATGGTTAGATGCAGGCATTACCGATTAGTGATAGTACTTATGTGAGTCCTTTATATGTGGTAGCTAAGAAGAGGGAATGACTGTAATTATATCTGTTAATGGTAAGGTGCTAGCAAATAGGGTACCTACTGGGTGGCGTGACTGTGTGGATTATAGGAAGTTAAATGAGAACACGCATAAAGATCATTTTCCTTTACCATTTATGGATCAGATGTTGGATAGACTTGCAGGTTATGACTTTTACTGTTTCTTGGATGGGTGCTCTGGTTATAATTAGATAATGATTGCACCAGAGGATCACGAAAAGATCATATTTACCTGCCCTTATGGCACTTTTTCCTTTAGGAATCTACCTTTTGGTTTATTTAATGCACCTGCAACTTTTTTAAAGTGTATGATGACTATTTTTGAGGGTCTTATTGAAAGAGTCATGAAAATGTTCATGGATGATTTCTCTATTTTTGGTTCTTCTTTTGACTCTTATTTATCTAACTTGTCTTTGGCCTTAGAGAGATGTGAAGAGACTAACCTCGTCTTGAACTAGGAGAAATGGCATTTCACGGTGAGAGATGGAATAGTCTTGGGACATCATGTTTCTACTGCAGGTCTTCAGGTTGATCATGCCAAGGTAGTAGTGATTGAGAAGCTTCCACCGCCTACTAATGAAAGAAAAGTCTGGTCATTCTTGGGGTACGCGGGTTTCTATAGGATATTCATAAAGATTTCTCCAAATATTCAAAACCGCTGTCCAGGTTGATTGAAAAAGATGTTAAATTTGATTTTGACGAAATATGCTTACATGCTTTTTAGGTTCTCAAGGAGGCATTGATAACTGCTCCAATTCTCATCACTCTGGATTGGGCTCAATCATTTATGCTGGAGTGTGACGCTAGTGATACTACTTTGGGAGTTGTGTTGGGACAGATGAGAGAAAAGAAGTTTCATGTCATCTACTATGCGAGTAAGACGTTTGATTCTGCTTAAAAGAATCACACTGTCACTGAGAAGGAATTCTTGGCGGTGATGTATGTCTTTGATAAGTTTCGACCTTACTTGGTAGGCAATCTGATCACTAGGCTATCAAATATTTGATGGATAAAAAGGATGCAAAGCTGAGGATAATCTGATAGATTCTCTTGCTTCAGGAGTTTGAAATGGAGATTCATGATAAGAAGGAGTGAGAATGCCTTAGCTGACCACCTGTCGCGTCTTGAAACAAAGAAGCACTGTGATAATACAGTTGAGGTGATCAAGGATTACTTTCCTGATGAGAAGATATTAATGATGGACCTTAAGCAGGTCTTTACAGTTTCAAAGACATACCCAGAGAAAGAGAAAATGGATGCCCATTGGTATGCTGATTTCGTGAAGTATATTGTCACGGGGTGAAACCATATCAGTTGAGTAGACATCAGATGGTTAAGTTTCTGCACGATGTTCAGTCAATCTTATGGGATGAGCCATTAGTATACAAAATCTGCACGGATTCAATAATCCATCGATATGTTACTGAGGCTGAATGGGAGAGTGTTTTGAATTTCTGCCACTCGCAGTCGAATGGGGATCATTTTGGTGCTCAAAAGACTACTCAAAAGGTTGTTCAGTCTGGGTTGTACTGGCCTTCCCTTTTCAAAAGCTGTCAAGAGTACGTGGATACAAGTGATAGATGCCAGCGAATGGGGAATATTTCGAAGAGAGATGAGATGCCTCTGCAGTCTAGTATCGTAGACAAAGTTTTCAATGTGTGGGGGATGGATTTTATGGGGCCACTTCCCCCATCTAATGGATTCCTTTACATTCTGCTTGCAGTGGACTACATTTCGAAATGGGTGGAAGCAATTCCAACCAAGACAAATGAGGCAAGAGTGGTACAAGATTTCATTAAGAAGAACATTTTCTACCATTTTGGGGTACCTAAGGCTCTCATAAGCGATGGAGGAAGCCACTTTGTCAATAAGTTGATGGAGAAGGTACTATGAGATTATGGAGTGAAGCATATGGTTACAACACCCTATCATCCACAAGAAAATGGGCAAGATGATATTTCTAACCGAAAGATTAAGTGTTGGAAAAGACAGTGGGAAGCACAAGGAAAGACTAGTCCACGATGCTTGATGATGCTTTGTAGGGATTCATAACAGCTTCCAAAACTGTTTTAGGAATGTCGCCATACCAAATTGTTTATGTGAAATCTTACCACCTTCCTGTAGAGAATGAACATAAGGCTCTTTAGGCGATTAGGCAGTTGAACATGAGCATCGAGGATGCTAAGGATTTTTCAACAACTCAAATCAATAAGTTAGACAAATTTCGAGAGAGAGCGTATGAGAATTTAAGGATCTTCAAGGCACGAATAAAGAGATGGCACGATGCGAAGATCCATTTTTAAGAATTCAATATTGGTGATCAGGTACTTCTTTTCAATTCTTGACACAAATTGTTCGCAGGTAAGCTGAAGTTCAAGTGGATTGTACCATATGCCATACATAGAGACTATGGAGGGGGAGTTTTGAATTGAAAAATAAAAAAAGGTGAGATCATAGTGGCGAATGGACACCGATTGAAACACTACAAATCGATGCCTGATAAGTAAGTTATAATATCTTAGTTCAACTAGATTTTTTTTTAGAAAGCCCAAAACCTATTTATTTATTTTTATAACCCAAAAGGTCAGCCCAATTAAGACCAACTAGATTTTTTTTAGAAAGCCCAAAACCTATTTATTTATTTTTATAGCCCAAAAGGCCAGCCCAATTAAGCCCAACTAGATTTTTTTAGAAAGCCCAAACTTATTTATTTATTTATTTTGTGGCCCAAAGTTTCAGCCCACTTAAATGGCCTGATATATAATTAGTAAGGCTAAAGTTAAAAAAAAAAAAAGAGAGAAGAACGGGAGAAGAAAAGCAAAAGAGGGGAAAGAAAAGAGTGAAGAGGAGAAACCCTTGTTGATCAAATTCTCCCTTACAACCCTCATCCTAGGTGGTTTCTAAGTTGTTTTGAGGTAAGTGGTGTGTAAATTATGCTTCCTTCTTCCATGATTTTGTAATTTTGTGGGGTTTTTCTTTTTGGTATGTGGGTAATTTGCAGACTGTTCGAACTGATTTTGACATAGCTATTACCCTTGAAAGTTTGCAAACTTAATTTCTGTACGTAGCTGAACTCGTTAGCTTTCCGTAGCCACTTGAAACGCCTCAATCCGATTATTCTACAATTAGTTATGATTTTTCTCGTAAACTGCCGCTAGCTGGAAAATTTCAGAATTTTTATGTCGAATTCAAACTTATTTTTTTATCGTTTTGTTTAGTTAATGTATTGAAACGGTTATATGGGATTGGGAACTGATGTTAAGGAGTTAAATGCCATTTTTATTTAATATCGACTCGTTCGAACTCGATTAGGATTTGTTTTTAGCAATGAAAGGGATGTTAACGCTAATAGTTAGTTATATTTAATTTGTCTTTAATTGCTCATCTCCTTTCTAGGTAAAGAACCATCGACGAAGGGCAAGGGACCGACTTCAGATTCCGGAGAGAGTTAATCACTTCCTTGTGAGTTGATAATTCGGGAACGCCTTCTCTTGTGGGAAGTGTGGACCCTCGATAAATGTGCATTTATTTTAGTTTTAGTTAATTGATAAGAAAATTATTTGGTATTATGTTATGTGGTAAAGAGCCTGATTGGCTCGATTGCTCTGGTTAGAGTCATGTTAGCCATTTTATGAGTATTATTGATTTCTGGTTATTCTTTTGTGCCAATTAAGAATCTAACTTGAGTCGTTATACATCTTATGATGCACATGCATATGTATGCCTGGTACCAAGGTTAAGTAGCCCGAATTGGTCACGGTTCGGGTGAGTTAGAGCGACATTGATTAAGTACCCCGAATTTGTCGCGGTTCGGGTGAGTTAGAGTGACAACCAAGTTGCCCGTTGCTTGGCAAACCCGGGTGAGTTAGATCTAACGGGGCACCTATCCATTTGCCAAATACTGATACTCTGGAGGGTGATCGTTAGATCGATCAGTCTATTATAGGCTCAGTCAACGTCACCGGTGTGGGACATGCATGTCATATATGTTTATATGTTTGATCATTTCAAGTATTCACATCGATATTGAGTTGTGAACTTTAGCACTTGGCGTGTTGAGAAAGAATATTAATGTGCATTTTATCTAGAGTAACGGTGACGGGCTTGGACTGTCTCTCGACGGAGAGCTCAGTTCGAGGAGGATATTGACTACCCACGCGTCTTTTATGTGATAACATGTTGTTTGAACTAATTGTGTTATTCGTAAATGTGCACTAAGGTTTTTATTTTCATTAATATGTACACTGAGTGAGAATAGTTATTGTGGGACGAAATGTTGGATTTTATGTTATGAACCGCGAGTGGGAATACATGCTTCGTATAAGGGTCGGGGTGACCGGCTTATCACCTCACTGAGCTAGTGGTTTTGCTTACCCCCATCATTCTTTCCTTTTCAGGCTGTTGATATCGTTTTGGTTGGAGGTTTGCCTATCGTTTGCTCGTCATCCAACCCGTATTTTGGGTACTTTCTCTTTTATGTAAATTGACGGATTCATTGGCGAGATTGTATAGTTTATATTTGGTGACCCCATGATGTTCTTTTTGTACCTTCGCGATGTTATATCTTTCATGTATATTTTCTTTAAACTAAGTTACACTGTTGTATTTTGTACCTTTGTAAATCCTTGTTGAAACTTTATGAGATGATGTCCTCGGGTTGTACCAATTGTTATCAGTTGTTCAGTTCTACAGGTACTTGATAGCAAGCCTTACGTTTTCTATAAACTTTGTGGAGTGGAGTGCACCCATTCTGCGAAATTTATGGTTAACGTGGCGGTTGTCGCGTTCTGTCGGGGGTCGGGGCGTGACAACTTTCTTGGTATCAGAGCCTGGTTTTATGATTCTCATTCTTTTTTAGTCGAGCCAATGAGTCCAACTTTGTTTCTATGTCATCCTAAGGTATCGTATTGCCTTGACGTTGACCTTGCATTTTCTTTCCTTTCTTCCTTTCAGTCATTATGGCACCTCCAGTTCGTCGTCGAGGTCGAGGACACGCTCCTCGTGATCCTCCGAGTCCTCTACTCTCTTCTGTTCCTCGTGGACCTCGAGGACATGCTTCTTCTGATCATGTCGTTCCTCCGACGGTTACGGACCCTATCAATTCTGATCATAGGGTGCCAGTTTCCCAGGTAGAGCAACCACGGGCCCAGTTGCGGGTTGAGCACATGATGACACCCGAGCAGTACCAATTTTATTATGATCACATTCGAATACATGGTGTTCCACCACCTACAACGGCTCATACAACTACGACTGTCACTGAAGAGGTTCTTCGTGCTAATAAATCGATTCGACCTACATCTAATGTACCAGTTTTTACTCCAGAAATGGCTTTAGGAGGTTCTACTTCTCGAGGTGCACTTTTTATACCTGATTTGGTGAAAGCAGTTGAAAACATGGGGACTTCGAAATTTGACGGTGCAAGGGATGTTTCTAAAGCGGGGGCATGGTTAAAGGAGATTACAGAGACCTTTGACACTTTGATGATTGAAGAATGTTATCGTGTGGTCATTGCAACCAAGCTGTTAGGCCCAGATGCACGACGATGGTGGCAGAATCTAAAAGAGACATCTTCGGTTACTATTACGTGGGCTATCTTTGTGGAACGATTCAAAGATCGATACTTCTCTCAGTACATCAAGGATCAGAAGAGAAAGGAGTTCTTCAACCTCTTTCAAGGCATTATGTCGGTCGTTGAGTACGAATGCAAATTTATGGAATTGCGAGAATTCGCTCCTGAGTCATATACGACGAGAGACTTATGCAAGAGATTTGAAGATGGTCTTAATTTAAATATTCGAGATCGCATCAACTCCGGAGACAAGTACGAGAGTCTTGACGATCTCGTAGAAGAAGCCCTGAGGGTAGAAGGTTTAGTTCAGGCGAGACATAAGCTTGCAGAACGATCTCAAAAGAAAAGGCAAGGGAGCGCATTTCCAGGAAATGCATCGAAGGTGTATAGGGGTGTGGGATCTTCGCGTGGCGCACCAAGTTCGGCATCTATTAGTTTTCCTCAATCTCGGGAGCAGTTTAGTAGAGGCGGGAGCAATGTCTCGGGATCGGTTGGTGAAAATCGCAAGTGCCAGAATTGCCTAAAATATCATGACGACCCCTGTAAGGCTCCTCAAGTATGTTTTCAGTGTCGACAGCCGGGGCATATGCGAAGTTCTTATCCTCAGCTTTTGGGAACGAGCAGTCAGGGTTCTGGTCAGCTTCGTGGTAAACTAACATATTCTACACCCAGAGATACTCGATCTGCAGTTACCAGAGTGCCCGATGCCTCAAGCGCCCTAGTACTCAATCACCTATGCAAGGAAGGAAGCAAACTAGAGTATTTCATATTTCCCAAGAAGAGGCTCGCTCAGATCCGAAGGTTGTGACAGGTAATTTATAATTTGAGTATTTTCACATGCTAAATCTAACCCCGCCTTGTTATGCCACTTGATTACGAATAAAACATTCGTAAGAAATTCTATCTTTTCAAATTTTTAAATCACAATCTCACCTAATATTGCTTCTTTAGGCCATGTGTTTGTGGGAGACCATCAGGTCTACGCTTTATTTGACCCAGGTTCTGATAGGTCTTATATCAGAGATGATCTTACTGCGATCTTAGATTATCCTATCTCTCATTTGTCACCTGGAATCATCGTTCATACCCCTCTTGGAGAGCGTCTAATTCGTGATTCGGTATTCCTTGGTTGTCCATTGAAGATCAAAGATGTCATTTTAGAGGCTGAATTGATACCATTGCCTTTGATTGATCTTGATGTTATTCTTGGCATGGATTGGCTTTCTTCTCATCATGCAATTCTCGATTGCCACGAGAAGCTTGTTATTTTTCGTAGACCAGGATTCTCAGAACTTGTTTTTAAGGGTAAACTTCAAACGAGATCCCTCTCTTTTATTTCAATGTTGACTGCGCATAAATTAATGCGTAAGGGTTGTGAGGCATTCTTGGCATTTGTCATCGATACTTCTCTTTCTGAAACTAAACTAGATGACATCCCAATCGTGAATGAATTTCCTGATGCCTTTCCCGAAGACTTACCAGGACAACCTTCGAATCGAGAGATTGATTTTTTCATTGACGTACTTCCTGGAATCACACCTATATCGATTACTCCATATCGAATGTCGCCTGCTGAGCTTAAGGAACTCCAGACACAACTTGGGGAATTATTGGAGAAGGGTTTCATACGACCTAGCACATCCCCATGGGGTGCTCCAGTTCTTTTTGTCAAGAAGAAAGATGGATCACTTCGTCTATGTGTCGACTACCGTCAATTGAACAAGGTGACAATCAAGAACAAATATCCTCTTCCAAGAATCGATGATCTGTTTGATCAATTGCAAGGAGCAACTGTGTTCTCAAAAATTGATTTGCGATCCGGTTATCACAAACTCAAGATTAGGGAATCTGATATCCCTAAGTCTGCTTTTCGAACCAGATACGGTCATTTTGAATTCTGTGTTATGCCTTTTGGACTCACAAATGCTCCTGCAGCTTTTATGGATCTTATGAATCGGGTCTTTCGGCCGTACTTAAATAAGTTTGTCATCATCTTCATTGATGACATTCTTATTTATTCTAAATCGGACGACGAGCATTCTCATCATCTAAGAATTGCTCTGAACATTCTCAGAGAAAATCAGCTTTATGCTAAATTTTCGAAGTGTGAATTTTGGCTTCGCGAGGTAAGCTTTTTGGGTCATCACATTTCTAAAGAAGGAATCTACGTCGATCCAGTGAAGATTCAAGCTATACTAGATTGGGAGCGTCCAAAAAATGTGACAGAGATTCGTAGTTTTCTGGGATTAACTGGATATTATCGACGGTTTGTCAAAGACTTTTCGTTATTGGCTTCATCTTTGACTAAATTGACTCGGAAAGGGGTAAAATTTGAATGGAGTGAAGAATGCGAGGAAACATTTCAAGAATTGAAAAGACGACTTGTTTCAGCTCCTATTCTTGCTTTGTCAGACCCAGCGATTGGAGAATTTACCATTTATAGCGACGCCTCGAGACAAGGATTAGGATGTGTTCTCATGCAAGAAGGAAAGGTTATTGTCTACGCTTCAAGGCAATTGAAGAAGAACGAAGAAAATTATCCTACACATGATTTAGAGTTGGCTGCAATCGTCTTTGCATTGAAGATCTGGAGGCACTATCTGTATGGTGGAACTTGTCGGGTTTTCACTGATCACAAGAGCTTAAAGTATATCACCACGCAAAAGGAGCTCAACCTCTGGCAAAGGCGATGGATGGAGTTGATTAGTGACTATGACTTAGTCATCGATTATCATCCTGGCAAGGCGAACGTTGTTGCAGATGCTCTGAGTAGGAAGTCTTCTACCTCACTTGCTTCGATTCAATCTTTTTATCTTCCTATGTTGGAGCAATTTAAATCTTTACACATTTCGCTCGATTGTGAAATTCTAATGATTCTGCCTTAATCGCCAAATTCGAGGTTAGACCTACCTTGTTCGAGAAAATTCGAGAAAGACAATCACACGATGTTTATTTACAATAGAAGATGGCGAAGATAAATCAAGGAAAAGAAATAGAATATCAAATTCGGGATGATGGACTTCTTACTTTTAAAAATCGTGTTTGTGTTCCATCAGAACTTGATGTTCGTAGAGCTATTCTTGAGGAAGCCCATTCTTCAGCCTATGCTATGCATCCTGGTAGTACCAAAATGTACAAAACACTTCGGGAGCATTATTGGTGGCCAGGTATGAAACGGGACACTACTGAATTTGTATCAAAGTGCTTATCATGCCAACAGATTAAAGCGGAACACCAAAAACCAGCCGGCATGCTTCAACCACTACCTATTCCTGAGTGGAAATGGGAAAACGTCACAATGGATTTTGTTTCTGGTTTACCTCGAACCCAAAAGGGTCATGACTCAATTTGGGTCATTGTCGATCGTCTGACGAAATCGGCACATTTCCTTCCAGTGCATACCAACGAATCTTTAGAGAAACTTGCAAGTTATATGTCGATGAGATCGTGAGATTGCACGGAGTACCAGTGTCAATCATATCTGACAGTGATCCAAGATTCACTTCCCATTTTTGGCCTAGTCTGCAGAAAGCGCTAGGTACAAAATTACTATTCAGTACCTCGTTTCATCCACAGACTGATGGACAGTCAGAGAGAACTATACAGACACTAGAAGACATGTTACGTGCAGTGGTGTTGAATTTGGGAGGTAGCTGGGATAAGTACGTGACTTTGGTGGAGTTCGCTTATAACAACAGTTATCATTCAAGCATTGGAATGCCCCCGTACAAAGCTCTGTATGGCCGAAAGTGTTGAACACCACTCTTTTGGGATGAGGTTGGCGAGAGACAAATCGAACAAGTAGAACTTATCGAAGATGCGAAGGCAAAAATACAACTTATTCGAGACAGACTTAAGGCAGCGCAAGATCGACAGAAAAGCTACGCAGATAATAGGAGGCACGATTTGGAGTTTAATGAAGGAGACAAAGTTTTTCTGAAAGTTTCTCCATGGAAGGGCGTGTTGCGATTCCGCCGTCGAGGAAAGTTGAGTCCAAGGTATATTGGCCCGTTTACGATCGTGCAAAGGATTGGTCGTGTCGCGTATCGACTTGAGCTACCATCGGAATTGTCGAAGATTCACGATGTCTTCCATGTCTCTATGCTTAGAAAATATGAACCAGATCCTTCGCACGTGCTCAAAGATCCCCCAGTTGTATTAAAGGAAAATCTATCGTACGAAGTACAACCTGTTCAAATTGTAGATCGCCGAGAGAAAATGCTTCGTAACAAATCCATTCCTATGGTGAGAATTCTATGGAGAAGTGATCAAATTGAAGAAGAAACATGGGAACCAGAGTCAGTCATGCGTCAACACCATCCAAATCTCTTTTCATCTCTAGGTACGTTTATGTTTCGATGACGAAACTTTTTGGAGGAGGGGATACTTTATAATATCTTAGTTCAACTAGATTTTTTTTTAGAAAGCCCAAAACCTATTTATTTATTTTTATAGCCTAAAAGGCCAGCCCAATTAAGCCCAACTAGATTTTTTTTAGAAAGCCCAAAACCTATTTATTTATTTTTATAGCCCAAAAGGCCAGCCCAATTAAGCCCAACTAGATTTTTTTAGAAAGCCCAAACTTATTTATTTATTTATTTTGTGGCCCAAAGTTTCAGCCCACTTAAATGGCCTGATATATAATTAGTAAGGCTAAAGTTAAAAAAAAAAAAGAGAGAAGAACGGGAGAAGAAAAGCAAAAGAGGGGAAAGAAAAGAGTGAAGAGGAGAAACCCTTGTTGATCAAATTCTCCCTTACAACCCTCATCCTAGGAGGTTTCTAAGTTGTTTTGAGGTAAGTGGTGTGTAAATTAAGCTTCCTTCTTCCATGATTTTGTAATTTTGTGGGGTTTTCTTTTTGGTATGTGGGTAATTTGCAGACTGTTCGAACTGATTTTGACATAGCTATTACCCTTGAAAGTTTGCAAACTTAATTTCTATACGTAGCTGAACTCGTTAGCTTTCCGTAGCCACTTGAAACGCCTCAATCCGATTATTCTACAATTAGTTATGATTTTTCTCGTAAACTGCCGCTAGCTGGAAAATTTCAGAATTTTTATGTCGAATTCAAACTTATTTTTTTATCGTTTTGTTTAGTTAATGTATTGAAACGGTTATATGGGATTGGGAACTGATGTTAAGGAGTTACATGCCATTTTTATTTAATATCGACTCGTTCGAACTCGATTAGGATTTGTTTTTAGCAATGAAAGGGATGTTAACGCTAATAGTTAGTTATATTTAATTTGTCTTTAATTGCTCATCTCCTTTCTAGGTAAAGAACCATCGACGAAGGGCAAGGGACCGACTTCAGATTCCGGAGAGAGTTAATCACTTCCTTGTGAGTTGATAATTCGGGAACGCCTTCTCTTTTGGGAAGTGTGGACCCTCGATAATTGTGCATTTATTTTAGTTTTGGTTAATTGATAAGAAAATTATTTGGTATTATGTTATGTGGTAAAGAGCCTGATTGGCTCGATTGCTCTGGTTAGAGTCATGTTAGCCATTTTATGAGTATTATTGATTTCTGGTTATTCTTGTGTGCCAATTAAGACTCTAACTTGAGTTGTTATTCATCTTATGATGCACATGCATATGTATGTCTGGTACCAAGGTTAAGTAGCCCGAATTGGTCACGGTTCGGGTGAGTTGGAGCGACATTGATTAAGTAGCCCGAATTTGTCTCGGTTCGGGTGAGTTAGAGTGACAACCAAGTTGCCCGTTACTTGGCAAACCCGGGTGAGTGAGATCTAACGGGGCACCTGTCCATTTGCCAAATACTGATACTCTAGAGGGTGATCGTTAGATGGATCAGTCTATTATAGGCTTAGTCAACGTCACCGGTGTGGGACATGCATGCCATATATGTTTATATGTTTGATCATTTCGAGTATTCACATCGATATTGAGTTGTGAACTTTAGCACTTGGCGTGTTGAGAAAGAATATTAATGTGCATTTTATCTAGAGTAACGGTGACGGGCTTGGACTGTCTCTCGACGGAGAGCTCAGTTCGAGGAGGATATTGACTACCCACGCGTCTTTTATTTGATAACATGTTGTTTGAACTAATTGTGTTATTCGTAAATGTGCACTAAGGTTTTTATTTTCATTAATATGTACACTGAGTGAGAATAGTTATTGTGGGACGAAATGTTGGATTTTATGTTATGAACCGCGAGTGGAAATACATATTTCGTATAAGGGTCGGGGTGACTGGCTTATCACCTCACTGAGCTAGTGGTTTTGCTCACCCCATCATTCTTTCCTTTTCAGGCTGTTGATATCGTTTTGGTTGGAGGTTTGCCTATCGTTTGCTCGTCATCCAACCCGTGTTTTGGGTACTTTCTCTTTTATGTAAATTGACGGATTCATTGGCGAGATTGTATAGTTTATATTTGGTGACCCCCTTGATGTTCTTTTTGTACCTTCGCGATGTTATATCGTTCATGTATATTTTCTTTAAACTAAGTTACACCGTTGTATTTTGTACATTTGTATATCCTTGTTGAAACTTTATGAGATGATGTCCTCGGGTTGTACCAATTGTTATCAGTTGTTCAGTTCTACAGGTACTTGATAGCAAGCCTTACGTTTTCTATAAACTTTGTGGAGTGGAGTGCACCCATTCTGCGAAATTTATGGTTAACGTGGCGGTTGTCGCATTCTGTCGGGGGTCGGGGCGTGACATAAGTGCTCTCTCTTGAGTACTTAAGTTAGAGGTTTGATTTTGTTGTGACTCTTCGACGTTAAACGTGAGCGCCTATTGGGGACAGACCCTCCCATTTTTGTTTACTTTATTGAGTCTATGTCGATATAGGAATTTTATTAGGTATTGCTCGACTATGCTATATACTTCTTAACAAATTTATACTCTCACTTTGTTTGATCTATGTTTGGGGGGGTTACATATACACACGTGTCTTACTGCACCAAAGAAATGTTGCTTCATTGTGTTTTGTGCTTGGATAATTAATTTTTTGTGATTTTTCAATATTTTCGATTCATCTGATTATATTAAGTTGTCGATTTTTTGTGATTGTCCAGGCATGTGTTGTCAGTTTATTTTTGTTGTGTGTCAATCCTAGTATAAGTTGTCATATTTTTGGTTCTTGAGGACGATTGATTGATCTGTCTAAGCACTTTATTGAGTTTGACTATTGATATATTAAAGCATTGATGATGATATGGTCGGTATGATTGAGTTGTTGGTTGAGAATTTTGAGTCATGTGATGAATATGAATGAGTTTTCTCTCCTTGTTCTTGACTAAAATTGGATATTTGATGATTGATATATGAATACCAAGTGAGTGCAGGTTAAAAAGGGAGCATAGGATAAAATTTTGGTGATTTTGGAGCCAACATGAGTTGACAAGTCACAACACGACTTGTCAAACGACTTGTGTTGGGTGGCCATGGTGATCAGATTGCAGAAGGGCTCAACACTAGTTGACAAGCAACGACAAGACTTGGTTACATAAGTCGTGTTGCACAACACGACTTGACATGCCTCGACACTTGTTGAGAACACGAGTCGTGTTGAGTGCTGAGAAACGCCCAGAAGCCCAACACGACATGCCAAGCCCAACGACTTGCAACACAAGTCTTGTTGAGGTGCTGAAAATGTCTAGAATTTCCAGGAACATCTTACACGACCCCGTAAGCCCAACACGACTTACAACACAAGTCGTGTTGGCCCTCTAGGTACTAGTTTTAAGTTGAAAAATTAGGGGTTTTGGGGTCACTTCTCTCATTCCATTCTTCTAGTACGCAAGCCGTGTAGACCCTCTTTCTCCCCTTCATTTTTCGTCGATTGTTTTACCATAATCCACCATTCTACACCAGTTAATCACTTCACCCACTATAACAAACACATAATCTCTAGGTTTTAGGGAAATTTGGGGGGTGAAATTAGGGTTTTTTTTAGTTTTTCTCGTGAAGAGCAATTCAAGTTCGAATTCACCATGTACAACCTAAGAAGTATGTTTCTCTTGCTCATTCTAGGCCTAGATGTTCGAATTTGTTGTGATTTTTCCATGGGTACGTTTGATTTGAGAGATTCACGTGTTCAAGTTGGCTTTTAATTTGGAAATTTCGTCGAACACGTGGTATGCATGTTGGTTTATTTGCAAATTGATTCATACGCATAATGCGTGATGATTTTGTGACTAGAGCTTGATTGATATTGGAATTTTTGACATTTTGATATATGTGGAGAGGAATAATATCATGAACTAGTTAAAATTTTGAATGTTTATGTGCAAGCGTAATTAAGTTGTGAGGGTTTTGTCGAGAGAAATTGATACTCATATTTATGTGTTGAAATTTACTTGACTAGGACTTGAATTACTTGATCATGATTGAAATTTGGTTAAGAATGTTGTAGGAAGCATGCTAGACTACGATTGGATTCATGAATTGGCATTGAAATAACTTGTTTGAGTATTGTTAAGTGAAATTCATTCATGTCTATATGTTGGAAGTTTTACTTGACAAGTACTTGAGTATGTTGAGATATTGAATTCGATTGATAAGTACTAGTGATTGTATCCTATATAAAATTCATATGTAGATTTTGTATTTATGGTATAAAGAATGTGGATGAATATTATGTTCTTTTTTCTAGGAAGAGGAAAGAAAAGTGATGGTGGGGATGGAGGAAAAGGAAAAGGAAAGCAAACGGATAAGGGAGATGGACCAAGTAAGAAGAGGAAAGGTTCCTCCAGTCAAGCACCAGATGATACAGCCAATGCAAGGATCGATAAGTTAAGGAGACTCAAGAGGTTGCCATCGGATTTTAAGTTGAATATGAATAATTGGGTTGAGATATTATTGACGTGGGAAAAATGTCAGATAAGATCACCCGTACTCGATATCAAGATGATGGAACCATGATCACGTTGAAAATTGCTGAGGATATCATAAATATGTTCAATTGGGTTGGGATCCGTCAGTTTATGGAGAAAAAGGAAAGAACTCACTTTCAGTTGATAGCAGAGTTCTTATCTACGTTGAATGTCTTTTATGATTCGATGGACAAGCTTCCCTACACAGTTGAATTTTATCTAGGGGCATATTTAGAGAGATTGATTTGGATGGTCTAAACCGAGCATTGAGAGCTCGGTGGGTATTCTTTTTGCTGAGGAAAAGAGGTTTAAGGCTGCTGAATTCTGAGAGTCCATAACCGGAAAGAATAAGTTTATGTCAAGTTTAGAGAGGGCTACTTTCATCAGAAATTCAGTCCTTCGATATACGGATAAAATTCTGGCGAGCATAATTTGCTGTCGGGCAAAAGGGGGCAGCATTCCCCAAGGAGAGTTGTATGTCATGTGGTGCATGATCAACTCAATCTAGTTTAACTTGGCTGCGTACCTTCTTTACCAATTTCACAGGTTCAAGGTATGTGCAACTCAGAAGGTGAATATAGGAAGACTGATTACTCTATCGCCCATCACTACGATATCGATACTTCGGGGATGGAGTATATCAGGGATTCGCCAGACATCGACCTAACAGCTTTGGTTCGAAGAGGGATAATGAAGAGGGACCCCCAAGGAATGATATACACAATTAAAGATGATGGGTTGTCTTTTTAATTTCCTATGAATTTGCAGGAGTTCACCTCAATTTGAACCGAGCAGAATCTTTTGATGGACAGAGATGATCATGTAGCCATTCGTGAAGGCATAACAAACAGAACTTGGAAAACTATAGCAAGACAAGCACTTGTTAAGATGTTTCTGATGGCTATGGGAGAGCCTGAAGCTCCAGAGCAGCAGCCACAGCTGATAGAGGAAGAGATCGGTGGACGTGATTTAGAAGCTGAAGAGTTCGCTGATACCCAGTACCATGATCAGTTTACAGGGGCACAACAATACCATTTGCCACCTAATTTTGGTGGAGTTCCTCTGTATGGGATGGCACCACCAGCTCCTCCGCCCAGATTTGAGGTATGGGTGCCCAAGTATGATTTGTGGGGACAGCAAGCACAGGGTTCTCGCATGAATAATGAGTATTTGATGGAAGAGAATAGGTGAAGAAGAGAGGAGAACAGGTAGAGAGCTGCAGAGAATAGGGAAATGAGCCGACAAATGGCCATAGTTTTGAGGAATCAAGCTATTTTTGATAGGCATCACGGGGCGTTAGCCACAACCACCAATGACATCACCACTAGACTATCTGATTTTGAGGATTTGAGGAGAGACTTTGATGAGTGGCGGATGGGTCCTGGTGATGGCGAGGGAGCCAAAGATGACAATGGACCTGATGATGGTGAGGAGGATTAGTGACCTCAGCTAGAGGTTGTTCTTTTCAATTCATTTCTTGTTATCCGTGTTGATGTGTAGTTTGATAGTTTATAAACTGTTAGGTTCTCATTTCTTATTTGATCATTCTGTACTAAGTGAATTAAATTTGTGATTTATGTGATGTAGTGGTAATTTGTGGAATTGATGCATGAATTAATTGAGAATGTGGTGGAGTGATATATTGTAATGGTGATGATCCAGCTAGATATATATTTGGATGTTGGAATGCTTAAGATTGTTGCATGTATTAAAATTGGTTCATAATTCTAGGAGTGCTCATTATTCTGTTAAACCAAGTGAGATTTGAGATTATATGAATCATGAAAATACATGATTGGTTTGTTACTTGAGGGCATCGTTTACATGCATGTATTTTAGAACTTGACTCTTAATCTACTTGAGGCTAGATGATTTATTAGATGATGGGAAATGAACTTAGGCCATTTTGTTCTTTATTGAGTCACTAGCCAAAGTTTTATCCTACCTTGTAATATTATCCATAGTTTCCCATTTGAGCCTGTAAGCCTTATTCGTTAGAAGCCTATAAAGATATCCAACTTATTCCTTTAAAAGCCTTTAAATACCTATCCTAGTAGAGAATTATAGGAGTCAGATTGGTGCTGTGTAAAAGAAATTGGAAAGATAAACGTTGGAGGAAAGTGTTTAAAGATGATGGATGGTTAAAATTTATATAAGGGGGTAGTGTCTGATACTGGTACCCCAGTTATAGGGTAGTGCCTAAAATGGTACCCTATTTAAAAAGAAGAGAAAAAAAAAATGAAAAGAAGATATTGAGCTTGTAGTTAAGGGAGGAATGAAATTATGAAAAGAAAGGGAAAGAGAAAAAAGAGAAGGAAAATGATTTGTCAAATATATGAGTTGAAATATATCTCTATTTTTATTCTCCACTAGTGTTTATGTCACTTATCTACCCTTTTCCAAAGAGCCAACGTTACAACCCTAAGCAAATCCTTTGTTATCCAATCGTTAAGTCTTTCAAATTAATGGAGAGTCTAGATAATTGTCAAGCTTTAGGTTACGTGCGCATGTGAATTGATTTGAGTGCATATATTTTAACCATGAAAGTGTACATCTCACACTTGAGAGATGAGTGTAAATATTATAAGTGAGAGTGGATGATAAGCATTCTGAAATGAGAAGTGACTAATTTTGCGTGCATGTTTCAATTGATAGAATTTTGGCATTTGAGTATATTATCTTGGTTGGATGTGTGTGATCCTTTATTTGTTGTAGAATTTCAACTCTCATCTCTCTCTTGTGTTGAATTTGTTGTTTGGGGACGAACAACATGGTAGTTTGGGGGGTTGATGATAGTGGAAATTTACCTCTTTTCGGTCTCACAATACACTATTTTTGTTATAATATGGCCATATATTCGTGTGGGATTGCGTAGTTTACATATTTTGCATGATTATGGTGCTAATAAGGTGTTTTGTTGAGTTTTGAAGGTTAAGACAAGTTAAAATGAAGCAGAACTGAAGATGGGAAAGAAATGATGATAAGTCTTAATTTTACACGATTATTTTGGATGAAACTCATTTCTTTACGTGTGAGTTGTGAATTATTTAATGCTAATTATGACTTATTTATATTTTTCATACTTGAACTTTAATTATTTTTTCTTATTAAAACAGGCCAAAATTGAGAGAAATTGAACAGTCACCACAATTTATTTTGTGCGACTATCAGAATAAATTTAATTGATGGAAATAAAAGATTTGACCTAGTAAGGAGGGATTTGATTTGAAGAGCATAAGTAAACTTACCAAAAAGTTTGTAGATGCAATGAACCTGGACACCATTCAAGAAGGCAGGTCAAAAGAATATATTTAATTAGAATCTTTTATTGATTATAAATCCTCCACACACACGACATTCAATCATCATTCCACGCAAGGGCAAGGAGAAGACAGATTGGGGCGAAAGAGAATGCCACCATTGGAACAAGAGATAATCGGTTTCATATTTTTAATTTATTTTAAATATGTAATTTCGTTTCTTGTCTAAGGATTGTGAACCTCCGTAGATTAATTTCATGTTTGGTTATGAATAATATTATCAACTTGTTTATGAATTTATTTTGTGATTGGCTTTGATGTGAATCTTGATTTCTCAATTTCTTGTTTAGACAACACCTCTCAATAGCTGATTGATTGTTCAATTGTTATTTTACATATTATAATCCGCAATTGTTATAATATTGTGAATCGAGTAGTGAAATGAGGGAGCAGCTCTTGAAATCACTAGGTTGTATGATTTCTAGTCGGTTTTCATAGCCTATTAGTCATAATATCTAAATCTTAATGCATTATCGAGTTCGAATGCATAAGGTCACTCGGGAATTTTTTAATCTAGAGGTCATAATCTAGGTTATTAAACTTAAGGGTATTTCGAGTTAATTGATCGTACCGCTAGCTTAGGGCTTGAGTTTATGAACTTGTTGGTGTTTTAGGAATTTCATACATGTGAATTAGGTACGGGAGGGGATCAAATCCTTGGACTAGGTTTGTTATTTTATTTGTTTATCTTGTTTTTAATATTTCTTGCAATTTTAATTATTTACTTTCATGTTTATTAGTTGTTAGATTCAATCAAAACCCTCCTCCAGTTACTTTTGAAAACACTTAAAATTTAATTTAAATTCTATTATTCCTTGTGGGTTCGACCCTTACTTACCCTACTACATTCTTAGTTTAGGAAAAATTACAAATCTTATTTTTGGGTGTCGGCGATAACACACCTGCCCAAAAAGGGCCAACACGAGTTGCATGACTCAACACGACTTGCTTACTCGAGTCGTGTTGAGTGGCGCAGATGATCAAAATGTAAAACCATGCAACACGACTTCGCATGGGGCAACACGAGTTGCAACACGAGTCATGTTGCGTTAGTTCTAAGTCGTGTAACAAGTCGAGTGAGGCAGAGCAGCGTCGGGATTTGTCCAGAGAGCTAACACGAGTTGGCAAGTCATTACACAACTTGCAACACGACTCATGTTGGGGTCCATGGCCAACCCAATTTCAGAGCACCGAGACACGACTTGACAGGCGAGTGTACGATTTTTTAACACGACTCATGCTCATGAGTTGCATCTCAAGGCAACACAAGTCGTGTTGCAACTCGAGTTGGGCATCCCAACTCGTGTTGCGTTAGTTTGGGTCAAAATTTTGGATTTTCACCCTTCAATGCATGAAAACATGGAAAAAGGACCCAAGGAAATCAAATTTGTGGCCCATGGTATATAAAGGGATTAAGACACCTGAACAAAATAGGAACGATCACAACACCAACAGAAACACATCCTGAATCATTCATGCATCATCCATCCATCCACCCACTCACATCAAATTATCATCCATCTATTCCATCAGTCAGGAGGGAGAACGTAAACCACAATCACTAGGGTTTTGTATCTTCTCTTTATTTAATGAGGGTTGTGTGTAACCTAATGGGCTAAAACTCTTTTACAGTTCTAGGGATTGAAAGTTAGGATAATTGATTTAGAACCTTAGACAAATATTGTGAATTCATGCTATTCACATTCTAAATTATTTGTTTGATTCAGGCTTAATTTATATATTTGTAATGTCTTCACAATATTCCATTGTTGTTGCCCGTGATGCTTTGTATGTTGTGTTAGCTTGTGTGCATACATAGCTTATATTGTCTATTTACTAGGGATTATAGTAGTTTGTCCTAAACACGAAAATTCCAAGGGTTGGTAAATTAGATACTTGATTTTCTTAGTGGAACAATGTAATTAAGAATTCAAGTAGGAAGTAAATAAGCTTGAGTAGTACTTTTAGATAATATTTATTAATCAAACTGGTCATCCAGATGTTCTTTAAGTTTGCATTATTAGTATCTAGGATTATTAGTATCTAGGAAGGAGGTTCAAAACTATTCACGCATCTTTTGATACTAGTTAAATAATATTATTAACTTAAAATCAAAACATATTTGGTGGGTTTATAGGGTCTTGTGATGTATTTCCATTAAAATAGTATGAATGACAATATGACGTCTTGGAAATCAAACAATTGTTTAAAACCTGATACCTTAGAGCTGTTGTTTCTCTCTTAATTTTCTCTCGAATAATTCTTCTTTGCATTTATTTATTAAGTTATTTATTAATTAAGCACTTTAGATATTAATCAAACTTAAATCTTTGAAATTGGTTACAATAATTCTAGCTGAATAATAGTATAAAATAAATAAAAAAATTGACTGTCTTCAAAGGGAATGATATTTTTAACTTGGGTACTTGCCTCTACAATTGACATCTGGGATTTAATTGAAGTGCGCAAAATATGCCTAACAATATGCGGATTACTTTGTTACCTTCTTAGTGGCAATTCTCTGAAGTGCTTAGTTATTTGGATAACTATCGAACTAACGTCTGATGTATTATATGGTTATCTTACTTTACAATGTTTTCTTTGCATCAGGTTGTGTTGTTGCGGATAGATGTGATTGAGGGAGATTATTGATATGAAGTATTGAGACCAATATCGTCACATCTGGAAACACACTGATCCTCCAAAGTTATTATTTAACCACTAACATGTTCGCGTGGTGTTGTGATTAAGGTTGCTTTTTGGGTTGTGACAGTTGACTGACAAACGTGTAGAAAGGGACCCACAAGCCTAAAGAGCAATCTGAAAAGTTCTAATAGTCTGGAAGATTCTAGAAGTTGAAAATAACTATCCAAAATATTGGGTTGGTTATTTGCTGAATCATGAGTGGTTTTATATCTCCTAGTTGACCACTCACATGAAAAAGGCTGCAGCATGATCCACGCATATAAATAGAAGTTTCCAGACCTTGAATCTTTGCAGAAAAACTTGGAGAGATCCTACACATAGAGAGGGACCAGACTTAGAGTTTATCTTTAGGTTTCTCGTGTAGTGTTTTCACTAATGTAGTAATATTTTATTCAATATTACGTGTATAATGTTATCCCGTATGTTTTGTGTGTACTGTGCACAGGCAGTGGAAGTGCATACTTGAAGTAGGGCTTAGATTTAAAATTCTAGGTTTCACCATTTAGAACTTGTTTGGATTTATATCTGATTTTGTATTCGAAGAGTAGAAGAAATGTTTCCATCTCTTAGATTCTGTTTTTTTAATCACTTTTTTCAAGTTAGGGATATTTATGCCATGAGGCCGCCACAAACTTATTTATAAGTTTGTGGAAAGATTGAATAATTCGTGTTTTAAGCCTTCTGTTGTACAAACTTGCAATCTCGTATTCAACTTATTACTCTGATTAGAGTCGGTGTTGTACGAAGTGTCGCCACACTTAGGACAACATCACTGACGTAAAACACATTTACACCTAATGGACACAGATCACAAATATATGGTTGAATTGATTCCAAATAGATACATTCTGAACTGCAATTGTAAGAAATATGAATTCAAGGGAATACTGAGCTGTCACATTATGGTGGTGCTGGCTCGAGAAAATATTTATACTATGGATGAAAGATATTTTTTAAAAAGATGGAAAAAAATGTGCACAGACGACATTCAAGTACTTTTTTTGTTGCATGTTATCCACACATGATGGAGAAATATAAAAATTTTCAGGAGGTTAAGAAATTTTTTCAGAATTGTGTAGATGTTGTTATGGGCAATGTTTAGAAGATGACTTATATCAAAGAACGATGTATTGAAATTCGTGACACCCTTTCAAATTGGAATCATTTACCTAAAATGAATAATGATTTCAATGCGGATGGAAGCTGAACACATTTGTTAGATCCAAACATTGCAAATCCAAAAGGTAAAACTAGGGAGAATCGATATATTTTGATTTTTGAAGCTTCCAGTAGGAGGGGTGCAACAAATCGAACTCCATGTGATAGTAGGGGAGTGATGTGTATGAGAGGAGCCTCTGGTGTGATGCGTGTGAAAAGGGTCATTTTACATGGAAGAAGGAGGTCAAGAGCCCCTACAACATAAGAAATTGTATTTCCATTCGAGGTGAATGAAAATATTGAAGAATCAAATGTAACTTCCACCTTTTAGTTTCACTGTTATCTTAGATGTGAAAATGTCATCAATCTTCGCTCTTACGGGTTTTAAGCAATTAAGCAATTAATGAATAGCTTTTCCTTTTTTATTATTATTTTTCATTGATGAATAATTATGTTTTTAACATAAGAAAATAATTTTCATATTTAATATTACTATTACTGAAACTTACTTATATGATGATAAAAATGCACATATATATAATTATAGATGATATTTATATTTTCAACAGTTTTTTCGTATACTTTGGTAATACAAATCTTGTACGGTATATCTAGTCTATTAATTAAAAGAATATTTTACAAACTTTAAACTAAAAATATATTAATTTTTATAAAATTGAAAGTTTCAATTAACTGAAATGAGATTATTAAACTACAAACAAAATGTATTAAATTGTTATAACAAATATATAAATATGCATATAAATAGAATTATTTATAAATTAAATTAATTTTAAAAAATACACGGCCATTTCTCTTATATTTCATACATGCATGATCTTCATGATTACGCGAGAAAAGATGTTTTGCAAATTTTCTCTCTCTTGAAAATTTGCTCATCCATCTCACCAAGTAAGCCCTAGCCATCAATTGCCCTTCCAAGCCGTCCACATGGGTTGTGCCCTACAAAGCCGCCGCCAATCTCCTTTAGGCAGGATGTCAATCTGGCGCCTCCTACCCTTGAAGGTGATGCAGCAACAATCCCCAAGGATGCTCTAGCTAATTCGCCGTTAGGCGTCTCCTTCAAACAAGTTGTTTGCGGTCGTGTCTCTTCTCTGATGTCTGTTGGCGGAAGATCCACTCCCTTAACTGAACCGACATCTGGGCAACCCATAGTTTCTATTTCAAAAATCCTTTGTGACCATACTGATAAATCGGACATCTTTCCTGTGCGCCGCTTCGGGGATTCGATTTCGATTGTTGTCGATGATTTGTACTACATCGACAGAATTTCAGCCTGTGCCCCTTTCCTCACTGCTCGACTATTGCTGAAGCAAAGGCAACTGCCATTATCAAACTCTAATCTGGTCACATTTTTTAAATCCCTTTGGAAGGTACCTGATTTATCTTGGTTTCATTAGGGAGGGGATATTACAACTTGCTTGTTTCTGATGTGGACCACCGCTTTCCTATTCTCAAAACTCGCTACTTTAAGTTCGATCTGGGCATTCTCAGAATCCAAAATTGGACTCTCGTTTTCAATCCCTACAAAACTCCTACCACTACTGTTTTAGTTTGGATTTGGATTTTCAAGTTACTGTTCGAGCTTTAAATGGAAAGAATATTTTGGTCCATTGCTTCAGCTGTAGGTGTTCCCCTTCGTATTGATGACTAAGCTCTTAATGGTTTCCTTGGTCATTTTGGTCGAGTTTTGGTCGAGATTGACATGTTGGACTGCAGCTTCCATTCATTGATCCATTTAATAGCTGCAGATAACTTCTTTGATGTCTCTTTGGCTATGAAAGTACTCATATTTTCTGCACATCTTGTCAAATTTTGGGACACCTGGAGGCCGATTGTAAGAAGAGAAGGCCCAAGCAAAAGCCTACCTCCAAGGTGGATGATCTTCAGCTTCCAAAAAAAGGACAATGGAGGGCTCAACCTCCTATTGTTGTAGGCTCCGATCACCCCCACCTCTTGAACAGATGAACACCCTGCTTTGTACCTCTGTTCAACCTATCTCAGATAAGGCTCTGAACCATTCCCCATGTCCTGTTTCAGACCGCCATAAGGCCCAGGATGACGACTAGTTAAAGCGATAATAGAGGGATACATCCCCTGCTGTGCACACATGTAAGCAAACTGCCAAAGTAGATGCTGCTCCAATCCGGCTCACTAACAGGTTTGTTCTGCTTGAAAATGACGATGATGCCGATGTTTTGGCTCTTGGTAGCAGGAACACCATTGAGGTTAACAAAGCAGCAGTTGATGACCAAGCTATGCCTCCACAAAATAGTCTCTGTGGTCTTGCAACTGTTGGCCCTGATACACAGCAGCACATTATTTATGAACCACAGGATTTTATGTTGAAACTGGGCACTCTCAGGTTCGTGCTGATCACCCCAGTGATGAACAGGTTTGTGCCGCTCCGAATTAGGCGATTGGGTTCGTGCTGATGCTGATCGGGCTCGTGCAGGCACTTCAGTCCTGATCAGATGCCACCACAAGACTGTGCTGATTCCATGCTCGACCACACGTAAGCTGCTGAAGCTGTTTGTGGTTGCGAGGATATTTTAGTTGAGTCTTTGGATGATGACCACTTTAAACGAGAAGTAGCTTTTATTAACCAATTTGGGCTAGAAGATGATGGAATCTCGAAAGCTTTTAACGCACTTGATGCCTTCCGTGCTGCTACGGCTCTAAAAAGCAAGGATGGAGACAATGAGACCAAGAAGGCTTTCTTACTTCAAAAGCGGTTAGAACGTGCCATGGATCCTGGTAAATCTGCTTACATTTATGTCGACCCCAATTCGACAAACTACATCGACTCTTAATTTGAGGAATTTCCAACCCTTCAACGTAGTAAGATCAAACAAAAAAGAGGCCGCAATAAAAACTTCTTCCAACCGACTTCTAAGCCCAACACCCATTTACAGACAAAACTCAACACTTCAAAGATAAAGTCAGTTAAAAGCAGTAATGTAACAACTACCTCGATACTAAGAGAGGAACTTAATGATTTTGAGGGCCGTCTGTTTGGTTCCCTTCAAAGCCGTGTGTTTGGCTCCTATTAAACATCTTTTACTGCTTTTATTCTGTACTCCTCTCCTTTCTTCATTTGAAAAAACATGTGATAATGTTACATTGCAAATTAACAAATCCTTTTATATTAAAAAAGTAAGTCCTTTTTCGCAATTTATGATTGCTAGGGTTCTGATTCCAAGAGGATCCAGGCCATTCAATCAATTAGAGACCGAGATCATGTCGAAAAAGACATGTCAGCTCAATGATATTTATTCAATTCCCCTCGAAAGGGGATTTTTTTAGTGTTCATTCTAGATGAAGTGAAACGGGTACAATTGTTAAAGAAGCGAGTGTTTGATGTTGGGGTTATGCAGATTAGGGTTCAAAAGTGGACCCCTACTTTCAATCCATACAAGATCAAATCTTCATTGGTCTCGGTATGGGTTTGGGTATATGAACATCCGCTAGAGTTGTGGCACGAGGAAGTACTCAAGCATATTGCAAGAGTTATTGGGATGCTTGTGTGAATAGATGAGAAAACTTTGGATGGAACTATTGGATTGTATACTAAAAGTCTAGCTTTTTGTATGAACAATGTTTTAACATTTTATTTGAAATGAGAATCATATGATCAAATGATTGCGTCTTATAATTTATTTATATGCACGATGGAATAGTCCACTTACTTTATACTGTAGATAACATGTTGTGAGACAACACATGGAAGATCATATTATCGGTTTCCTTATAAAGTATAAACAGAGGCTCTCAACCGAGATAGATGGGGACTCTCTATCGGGATGATTGTAGTGTGGTTTGGTATTATAGCTTGTCTTGGCTATAGAATCACATTAGTGCACTTTGTGTGTATTAAGCAGGACCGCTTGAGATCGTTCGACTTATACTGACGTATAGGAGAACTGGTCTCTGTTATTATGTATGTTCGTGCTCTTAATCCCTATACAATAACTTCGACACGTAAGGCAGTATGTACTTCTTTGATTCATCAATGGGTGAGATTTACATGTATTAAATCAACAAACTCGGTGAGTTAGAAAGTAGTGATGTTTTTATGGTGTGTTGTTGATTGTAGAAGGAATCCGTGTCCGTCATAGGTTGATGATGTCCCCTTGAGGAGCTCATAAGAATAATCATATAAATCTTGCAAGTTGATTAATTCTGGCATGATAATAAGGTTGAGTGGTACTACTCTTGGATAAGATATTAATTAATTTGAGTTGTCAGTAACTTAATTAATTAATGGACATTGTATATCTTAAACATGGGGAGACTAACGGGCTTATAATAAGAAGGAGCCCATAACGTAATTATGGGATTGGAAAGATAGTGCAGTAATAATATTTTAGTGGACTATATTATTATTATTGGACTTAAGTATAAGCTTTGGGCTAAGCTTGGATACTTAAGCTCAATGGAGGCCCAACCCAATTTCTCCTCCTGGTCCCTGTTGTAGCCCATATATAAGTCATCTCAGCTATCCATAAACCCTAATGACATGCCTAATACTATGAAGGGGTGAGGGAATAGCAGATTGAGAAGATCTCGAGGATCGTCGCCCACACGACGTCGAGATTGGACTTGGGAATACAGCAGAAGACCGGAAGGTTGTTTGCTGCTGTTGTCCGCCACTTTGTAAAATTTTTATAAAATTGCACATAAGTTAGATCAGAACGTGGGAGATACTGATGGAAATCTGCCGAAGAGAGAATCGATTTGCCGCATAGATCACTCAAATTGGAGATCGGATGAGGAAGATATGGCCATTCTCGTGATGTTGCACAGGCTGCCGGCGAGAATCATCTTCTTCAACATACCCTGGTGAAAGGTAATACGTTTCTTGGTTTTTTTGCTTCCGCTGCATGTTAGAAATGTATGGAACCCTAACGGGTCACGTTAACCAAACGATCGAACGCCAACGTAACAACTGGACATTTTGCAAGATTTCTTATCAACTTAGATGTTTTGGAAGAGTTGCCTCAGGATTTATACATTGACACTCCTGAGGCAAAATTCAAATAGCTTTCAGCTATGAAAATATCCCTGAATATTGCAAATCTTTCAGTACTTTGGGACATTCCTCGGAGACTTGCATGAAAAAGCAAGGAGGCTTAAAAGTCAAATGTAAGCCAAAAGCAAAAAAGTCAGATGTGAAGAAGGATAACTCTCAGGCTCCTAAAAAGGTTTGGAGGGATAAAATGGAGAACCAAATGCCTGTAGAACAACATAATATGTTTAGGAATTTGAAAAGCATGGATGAGGATGCTGGAGTTGATGCTGATAAGGAGGATATTAAGAAGGATAAGGAGGATGATAATCAGAAGAGTGAATCAGAAACTGATATGGGAGAGGAGGACAATGTTGAATCTGAACATGATAAGGAGGGGAAACAGGAGAGTATGAGCTCTCCTGAGATTCAAACTAACAACGCTGTAGTAATTTATCAAGAAGAACCCACTCCTACAGCGGTTCTCCCACTTGATGAGGGTGAAAAGCAACTTTTTGTAATTGGCACGGAGAGTAGTGCCACGCATTTCAAGCAAATGGATCCTCCCACCATGAGATCCCGAAAACCTGGAATAAAGCATGTCAGTCCTGATACTAAGTCCACAAAGAATATGCACTCTTCTGCTATTAAAGAATGGGCAGATACTAGTAAACCGCCTAAGCACGGTCATGGAACACGTTTTAAATGAAAGTACTCTTCTGGAATGTTAGAGGCATAGGGCGTAACTCCACTAGGTCAGCCCTAAAGGAACTTTGTTGTAAACATAAGCCTATTTGTCTTGCTATAGAGGATCCTAAGGTCCTTTTTTCATCTATTCCTGCTTTTACATGGAGTAATTTGGCTTTCAGTTTGCTAGTCAGAACCATCGTGAAGGTCTCTGATCGAACATCTGGGTTTTTTACAATGCTCAGTTTATATCTCGGGTCAGAGTTATTCTCTCCACTTTACAAATCATGGTGTTTGATATTATTTACAATGCTGCAAATTATCGTTTTAGATTTGTCCATGCTCATACTACTCATGTTATTCAACGGGGTTTGTGGGAGGATATCTCAAATATTATGGTGAATAACATGTTGATAGCTGGTGATTTTAATACTACTCTTGGTGTGCATGAGAGGCTGCATGCCTCTAGGCATGATAATTCGAGCTCGAGGGAATTCAAGGAATTCTTAAGTGATACAGGACTTACAGATCTTAACTTGCATGGGGCTAGATACACTTGGGTCTGTATATCTGCTACAAGAGCCATGAGGGCCTCTAAAATTGATAAGGTTCTTATTTCAGATGGGTTTCTAGATAAATGGGATTCAGTGATTGCTTCTGTACTCGCAAGGCATGGATCTGATCATGCTCCGATTCTCACTTCATGTGGTAATATTAATCAAGCTCCCAAGCCTTTTTTATTCCAAGCTATGTGGTTATCTGATACAGGTTTTTTCTTTATGGCGGAAACCTCATGGGCCCAGCCGCTGTACCAAACGAATCCTATTATCAAATTTGTTGCTAAACTTAAAAGGCTTAAGAATGATATCAAAGCTTGGAATTTGCAGAGCTTTGGTAATGTGTTTGATGGTGTGGAGGAATTTATGAACACTTTAAAAAACATTCAAATTCGCATTGGAGAGAAGGGGGACTCAGAGGAGCTTTTCTGTGAGGAAGTCGATTCTCATGTTGCTCTGGACAAAAAGTTATTAGAGAAATATTAGTTCTGGGCACAGAAGAATAGATGTGCTTGGTTGAAGGATGGGGATAGAAATACTGATTTTTTTCATAAAAATCAGAGGATTGCTAAAACTAAATCTACTATAAATTCAATGATTATATATGGAGAACTTTCAGATGATGTTGAGCAAATCGCTATGCATGTAGTTGACTACTATAAAAACCTTTTCAGTGCTCCAGAGGATGAAGTTAGTTTTGATAATATGGATTTTTTTCACCTTTCATGTCTACGGAAAAGAATTTATCTCTCACGGCCATACCTACATGTGATGAAATAAAATATGTTGTGATGGATCTTTCAGGGGATAGTGCTCCAGGACCAAATGGCTTTGGAGGCTCTTTCTATTACAAGGCTGGTACTTTATCAGTGAGGATGTCTGCAGGGCAGTGCAATATTTCTTTTCAAATGGTCAATTACCTACGGGAATTAATTGCAATTTTTTTGTATTGATTCCTAAAGTGGAGGGAGCAAATAGGGTTTAGGACATCCGGCTGATTAACCTTTGTAACTTTTTCTTCAAGATTTTCACAAAATCTTGGCGAGTAGAGTTGGCCCTATACTGAATAAGCATTTGGGAAGCTACCAATTTGGTTTTATTCATGGTCATAATATTCATCATTGCATTGCCATAGCTTTGGCAAATTTCAACAGCCTCAATAGTTCTACATTGGGGAGTGTGGGATTCAAAGTGGATATTAAGAAGGCTTTTGATACTTTACATTGGGATTTCATTCTGCATGCCTTGCATAAAATGGGTTTCCACCCAACTTTTATCAAGTGGATGCATACCATCTTTAATTCGGGAAAAATATCAATTCTCATCAACGAAAGTCCAGTGGGGTTTTTTTATTGTGGTAGGAAAGTCCGTCAAGAAGATCCGCTATCACCCCTTTTATTTTGCATTGCAGAAGAGGTCCTGGGCAGATTGATAAATAACAAGATTAACAGTGGAGAATTACTACTGGGTCAATCCAATAGAAGCAACTACATACCTCTATATTGTTGGCGTTCGATTGTTTGGTTAACATGACCCGTTAGGGTTCCATACGTTTCTAACAAGCAGCAGAAGTTTTTTTTTTAATTTTTTATGAAAAATGTTCTAATATCTATCTATTCCAATTAATTCAAAATGGAAAGTAAACAAGAAACGATTTACCTTTCACCAGGGTATGTTGATGAAGATGGATTCTCGCCGGCAGCCTGTGCAGTGTTATGAGAATGGCCATAACTTCTTCATTTGAACTCGATTGGAGTGATCTGCGAGCTCAGACGATCCTCTCTTCGGTGACTTTCCGTCAGCATATTAAAAATCAAATTCGTAGCAGTGTATGATTTTATATGAATTTTCAAATGTGGCAGACAACAGCAGCAAACAACCTTCCAATCTTCTGTTGTATTCCCAAGTCCAATCTCAACGTCGTATGGGCGACGATCCTCGAGATCTTCTCAATCTGCTGTTCTCTCACCCCCTCACAGTGTTAGGCATGTAATTAGGGTTTATGGACATCTGAGATGACTTATATATGGGCTATAGCGGGGACCAAGAGGAGAAATTGGATTGGGCCTCCACTGGGCTTAAGTATCCAAGCTTAGCCCAAAGCTTATACTTAAGTCCAATAATAATAATGTAGTCCACTAAAATATTATTACTGTACTACCTTTCCAATCCCAAAATTACGTTTTGGGCTCCTTCTTATTATGAGTTCGTTAGTCTCCCCATGTTTAAAATATACAACGTCCATTAATTAATTAAGTTACTGACAACTCCATTAATTAATATCTCATCCAAGAGTAGTACCACTCAACCTCATTATCATGCCGAAATAAATCCACCTGCAGGATTTACATGATAATCCTTATGAGCTCCTCAAGGGGACATCATCAACCTATGACAGACACGGATTCCTTCTACAATCAACAGTACACCATAGAGACAGTATTATTTCTCAACTCACCAAGTTTGTTGATTTAATTACATGTAAATCTCACTCATTGATGAATCAAAGAAATACATACTGTCCTATGTGTCGAGGTTATTGTATAGGGATTAAGAGCAAGAACTTCCATAATAACTAAGATCAAGTTCTTCTATAAGTCAGTATAAGTCGAACGATCTCAAGCGGTCCTACTCAATACACACAAAGTGCACTAATATGATTCTATAGCCAAGAAAAGCTAATACCAAACCACACTACTGTTAGATTTGTATACTAAAAGCCTTGCTTTTGTATTGAACAATGTTTTAACAATTTTATTTGAAATAAGAATCATATGATCAAACGTTTTTGTATATTGTAAATTGTTTATTTATATGTTTGCGCAAAAGTCCATTTACTTTATACTATAGATAATATGTTGTGCGACAACACGCGGAAGATCATATTATCGGTTTTCTTATAAAGTATAAACAGATGTTTACAACCGAGATAGACGGGGACTATCTATCGGGATGGTTGTAGTGTGATTTGGTATTAGTTTGTCTTGACTATAGAAGCACATTAGTGCACTTAGCGTGTATTGAGGAGGACCGCTTGAGATCGTTCGACTTGTACTGTCTATTTAGAAGAACTTGATCTCAGTTATTATGGATATTAGTGCTCTTAATCCCTATACAATAACCTCAGCACGTAAGGCAGTATATATTTCTTTGATTTACATGTATTAAAACAATAAACTCGGTGAGTTGGGAAGTAGTGTTGTCTCTATGAGGGCTGTGTGATTACGCATGATAGAGGACTAGGGTTTTGGTATTATTATTGTGTATTCCATGAAACCTTATCGGCAATATGTGTGAAATATGTGATCGTTGTTGATTACTGTACACGCTGAATCACACACACGGCTTTACCATGAGCGGCGGATTGCGATCATGGGCGATGACGTGCGATCGAGACACGACTGTGGATGAATGGTGGAAGATCGCTAAACCTTCACAGCTGTCGACGAAAAGCCTTGATTAGGATGCGGATGGTGGGTGGCGTGAGTTCTCCAGGTGCCTTGATAAGTAGAAATGATGATAACTGAGATGGCGGCGCATGGCGTCATGGCGAGCGATGTGGCGCGCATCGGTGGATCTCCGTCGCTCGGCTGCAAGATGGAGGGATTCGTGTGGGCCGCTGATAGCGATCATGATCGACGATGGTTGCAGCAGCAACTCCAGTTCACGACTTTGGATGGCGATTCAAAGACAGGGGGATGCGCGGCGGGGCTGATGGTGTCATATCATGGTGGATAGCGCCACAGACTAGCAGATCACGGCAGGATCGAAGCATGCTGGCGGACGGCAGAAGGCGAGCCATTATGATTTTTTTTTCTTGCACGATAAGAATGAGGCTCGCACGCTGTATGCCGTGTGATCGTGCGATGGCAAGCAATTTCTGTGTGAGCAGCACAAGGACTCGTGCGTGTGGTCGCACGGTGTTTTCGCACAAAGCGGCAGGATTGACGCTGGTGACGATTTTAGAAGAGGAAGTCGGGGCTGAACAAGGCAGTAGGGTTTGCTGCACCATCCACGGTGGAGTTCAGGGCAGTCGGCAACGTGAGCTATGGCGATTCCAGGCAAGATCATGAGGGTTCCAGGCGGTTGAGTCAGAATCTGGTCTCGGTCGACTCTGAAACTGCTTCCGTGCGAGCTTGACTCAGTCCTGATAGCGACGAAAGGTTGTTGCCGGCACGATGCGAGTCTGGTGTGCGGGCATAGCACGGCAGGTGGGCTGACGGCCCGTTGAGAGCGGCGACACCTCCGATGAATTCTTGGTGCTGGGATTACTTCATGCGGTGGCTGGGAGAAAACGTGGAGAAGCAGCAACTTTATTGGGCTTGATGCTTTGCACCATGTTGGTACAAGTTTAATTAATGGGCTCATTTAATTAATTTTGGGATTTGTGTTGGGCCAAGTAAAGGGCAGGGCTAATGGGCTTGATTAATTTATTAATGAGCTGCTCATTTTATACTATTGATGCTTGGGTCAGCTGGGCCCATTTATTTGATCCATCCATTTATGCTATTAATTCTTGATATATAATTGATTTAATTGGTTTTACTTGACAATTAATTGTTATATATGGGAGCATGTTTTATGTGATTTATTTTTTTTTAAATTACTTACAATAGAAACATGCTATGATGTATATTTTATTATTGAAATATTATATGCATGTTAAGAACCCTCGGTGTTTAAATAACTAAGTGGGAGAGGGGATTAGTAATTAATTCCCGCGGCCTCCATTATTGGTTCGTAAGTGATGTGAATAAACTTGCGTGTTGGCATAGAGCCTTCCTCCCCATCGAATGAGTTTATTCACGGATTACTGGTACAAACTTCTTTAAGTTGACTGTAGAAAGTTATCCAAGCGCGTGTGTACTTCTCTATCTATATGGCACATAAGCTTGCGCAATAGACTTGGGGTCAAATAATGATGTACACTTATATGCAAATATAAATATCCTCCCCATCGGAGTCACTGCTGTTATTTGCATGGCTAAAGAGAAACCGAATATTAATTATTTTGTCATAAAGTTAGGTTGACAAATGACATTATTGGGAAAAACCTTCTCTTGTAAATGTTCGGGTTTGTGTTTGTCCACACTATTGTGGCATGCAGACTCACGGAGCTTGAGATGTTGGTGAATTTTATTTTATATTGTTTTGAGGGATTCAATATAAATTGATAAATTCGAAGTGTTTGATCTATTTAATTATTTGTGATTCTCAGGGTTTTCAAATGGCACTCAACTCACTTTCTGTTATACTTAAAGAGCATAAACTTACTGGCACTAATTATGTTGACTGGAAGCGAAACATAGACATTGTTTTAACTGCTGAAAATTATATCTTTTTCTCACTGAGGAATGTCCTCCGGCACCTACTAATGACTCTACCGAAGAGCAAAGAGTTGCTTATAATAGGTGGGTCAAAGCTGATAGGATGGCTAAGTGCTATATTTTGGCTTCTATGTCAAATGTGCTTCAGACTCAGCATCAGCTATGACCCACCACCTATGATATGATGCATAATCTTAGGGAACTCTTCGGGCATCTCAGTCGTCCTGCTAGATCGAAGGGCAGGTCTGTTCTAATGAATACCAAAATGGCTGAGGGCACTTCCGTAACGGAGCATGTCCTTAGGATGATGGGCCAGCTCAATAAGTTGGAAGTTCTTGGAGCTGAAATCAATGGGAAAACCCAGGTCGATATCATACTCAAAAGCTTGCCTAGAAGTTTTGAGCAATTTCGCCTAAACTACGGTATGAACAAACATTTGTACACATAAGCGGAATTTCTGACAGAACTTGTGGCGGCGAAAGAACTATTTTGTAGACCTCCTCAGGTTTATGTTGCAGAAAATGCTGCTCATCCTAGGCCGAAAAGTGGTAGGAATAAGAAGAAGCAAGGAAATTCAGCACCAGTGAACCAAGTGAAAGCAAAGACTGGTATGGTCAAGAAGCCTAAAGGCAAGTGCTTCAAATACAAGCAGCCGGGACACTACAAGGCTGACTGCCCTCTTCTGAAGGGGAACAGGAATGGTAAGTCTTATATACTGGTTGTTGAATCGTATTTAGCAGCTGTATCTGCTGAAACTTGGTGTGTAGATACGGGAGCCACTGACCATGTCAGCAATTCTTTGCAGGGGTTCCACCAAACCCTACAGTTTAGTGATGGGAGATTACCATACTCATGGGGAATGCTACAAGAGTATCGGCTGTCGCAGTGGGAGACATTTATTTATCGTTAAATAAGAATAAAACTCTTTTTTTGAGGAATTATCTTTATGTACCTCATTTTAGAAAGAATTTAATTTCGGTTTCTAAATTGCTTATGGATGGTTATTCTGTTTCTTTTAATGACAAGGTTGTTTTAAGAAAGAATGGAATTTTTATCTGTGATGGTGCATTGATAGATAATTTGTATACTCTTAATCCAATTTCTCCCACAGTGCAACAAATTGAAATGAATAATACATCTACTAATAAGAGAAAAGAACCTTCTAAAATGATCCAAACATATCTTTGTCATCTAAGACTATGTCATATTAACTTGAGTAGGATTCAAAGGTTGATAACTGATGGACCTCTGAGTTTATTAGTAGTGGAAAATTATTCAACTTGCGAATCCTGCTTGGAAGGAAAAATGACCAAAAGGCCTTACAAGGCAAAGGGGTATAGAGCCAAAGATCTGTTGGAATTGGTTCATTCTGATTTATGTGATCCTATGTCTGTCCAGGCAAGAGGGGGTTATAAATATTTTGTCACTTCCATTGACGATTATTCTAGATACGAATATATTTATTTGATGCGCCGCAAGTCTGAGTGCTTTGATAAATTCCAAGAGTGCAAGGCTGATGTGGAAAATCACTTTGGAAAATATATCAAGACACTACGATCTGATCGTAGTGGCGAATACCTCTTGGGAGAGTTTAGGAATTATTTATCGGAGAATGGGATTGAATCCCAATTGTCTGCACCGGGCATACCCCAGCAGAATGGTATAGCGGAAAGAAGGAATAGGACTATTATGGAATTGATTGTAAAAGGAATCCATGTCTGACATAGGTTGATGATGTCCCCTTGAGGAGCTCATAAGGTTTATCATGTAAATCTTGTAAGTGGATTAATTCCGGCATGATAATAAGGTTGAGTGGTACTACTCTCGAAAGAAATATTAATTAATGGAGATTTCAGTAACTTAATTAATTAATGGATATTATATATCTTAAACATGGGGAGACTGTCGGGCTCATAATAAGAAGGAGCCCAAAACATAATTTTGGGATTGGATGGGTAGTGCAGAAATAATATTTTAGTGGACTATATTATTATTATTGGATTTAATTATAAGCTTTGGGCTAAGCTTGGTTAATTAAATCCAATTAAGGCCCAATCCAATTTCTCCTCCTGGTCCCTGCTGTAGCCCAAATATAAAAGTCATCTCAGCTTCTGGATGCCCTAAGATTACGCCACTTTTGACGTGTTGAGAGGGTAGGAGCAGATTGAGTGTATTCTGGAGATTGTTGCCCACACAACACCAGAATTGACTTTGGGTCATACAGCAGAAGATCAGAGGTGTTTCACTACTGTTCATCCTCTACATCAACCGAAAAGAAAGGTAAATTTTTATTTTGCCTCCACTGTAATTGTTTACTTGTTTTCCCAATTGCATCACGCAAACCAAACGATCTATTGCCATCAAATGGTATCAGAGCAATGATGAGTTATTCGGAACTACCAAATTCATTCTGGGGACATGCCTTAGAAACAGCAACTTACATTTTGAATTTAGTACCATCTAAATCGGTAGCTTCCACACCCACAGAACTGTGGACCAGGCGAAAGCCTAGTCTAAAACATGTTCGAATTTGGGGTGCCCCAGCACATGTGTTAGAGGCGGATGCTGATAAGTTAGAATTACGTACTGAAGTTTGTCTGTTTATAGGATATCCTAGAGGAACGAAAGGTGGTTTGTTTTATAATCCAAAACACCAAAAGGTAATTGTGAGTACGAACGCTAGATTTTTGGAAGAAGATTATATTATGAATCACAAACCCATGAGTGAAATTGTTCTAGAAGAAGTAAGAGGGGAAACACCAAACAACATACCAATTGTGCAAGAGGATATACCACAAGACACTGCACCGCGTGTCACACCTGATACACAATTGCCTGTGGAGCCTCGTCATAGTGGGAGAGTTGTGAGAAAATCGAATAGATTCATGGGATTAGGAGAGTCATCCGACTTAGTCCCTGGTGAACATGAAACTGACCCATGGAATTACAATGAGGCACTGCAAGATAAAGATGCTCAATTATTGCAAAACGCAATGAAATCTGAAATAGAAGCTATGTATTCTAATCAAGTCTGGGAGCTTGTAGAACCACTCAATGGTGTAAAAGCTATTGGATGCAGGTGGATCTATAAAAGAAAAAGAGGATCTGACGGTAAGGTGGAAACCTTCTTAACTGTAGCCATGCTTAAGTCAATCCGGATTCTTTTGTCTATTGCTGCTCATATGGATTATGAGATATGGCAGATGGATGTCAAGACAGCTTTAATGAATGGAAGTCTTGAGAAAACATCTATATGAAGCAACCAGAAGGATTCATTGCAAAGGGCGAAAAGCATCTTGTGTGTAAGCTTAAAAGGTCCATTTATGGACTGAAACAAGCTTCAAGATCATGGAATATCCATTTTGATGAAGTAATCCAGTCATATGAATTTATTCAATGTCTGGATGAATCATGCCTGCACAAGAAGTGTGATGGAAACGTAGTGGTATTTCTTGTACTCTACGTGGATGATATTCTTCTCATTGGAAACATTGTAAAGGTATTGTTGGGCATAAGGGTATGGTTGTCTAAGAAGTTTGAGATGAAGGACTTAGGAGAAGCCGGACATATTCTTGGGATCAAATTAATAAGGGATCGCAAGAAAAGAATGTTGTGCTTATCCCAAGCTTCATACATTGATATATTCCTGGCTCGATTAGCATGCAAGATTCCAAGAAAAGTTTTCTGCCTTTCAGACATTGAATACCTCTATATAAGGATATTTGTCCTAAGACACAACAGGAAATAAAGGCAATGAAGTTGGCCCCTTATGCTTCGGTAGTAGGAAGCCTCATGTATACTATGCTATGTACGAGACCGGATATCTGTTATGCCGTAGGCATGGTCACTAGGTATCAAAGTAATCCATGACAAGGGCATTGGACTGCGGTAAAGCATATTTTCAAGTACCTGCGAAGGACTAGGGATTATGTGCTGATTTACCAGGCAGATACTTTGTTACCTTTGTGTTACACTGATTTTGATTTCTAGTCAGATAGGGATGCTAGTAAATCCACCTCGGGTTATGTGTATACTCTTGGAGGAGGAGCCATAATATGGAGGAGTGTAAAGCAGAAATGCGTTGCTGACTCCATCATGGAAGCTGAATATGTAGCAGCCTCAGAGGCAGCTAAAGAAGCAGTATGGTTTAGGAACTTCTTAATGGACTTGGATGTGATTCCTGGTTTGCCCAAAGCGATCACAATTTATTATGATAACATTGGTGCAGTAGCAAACTCGAAGGAACCTCGAGCCCATTAGACGAGTAAACATATTGAGCTCAAGTACCACCTGATACGAGACATTGTTAGAAGAGGGGAGGTCGTTGTCACTAAGATTGCATCAGAGGATAACCTTGCTGATCATTTTACTAAGAGCCTTCCAGCGAAAGCTTTTGATGGGCATGTAGAAGGAATGGGAATTAGATGCATGTCAGCAGACATGGCAGCGTAGTCTTTTAGTATAAGTAGGAGATTCTTAGATTTGTATACTAAAAGTCTTGCTTTTGTATTGAACAATGTTTTAATAATTTTATTTGAAATGAGAATCATATAATCAAACGTATTTGCATATTATAAATTGTTTATTTATATGTTTGTGCAAAAGTCTATTTACTTTATACTGTGGATAATATATTGTGCGACAACACGTGGAAGATCATATTATCGATTTCTTTATAAAGTATAAATAGATGCTCACAACCGAGATAGGTTGGGACTATCTATCGGGATGGTTGTTGTGTGATTTGGTATTAGTTTGTCTTAACTATAGAATCACATTAGTGCACTTAGCGTGTATAAAGCAGGACCGCTTGAGATCGTTCGACTTGTTCTGTCTATATAGAAGAAATTGATCTCAGTTATTATGGATGTTCGTGCTCTTAATCCCTATACAATAATCTTGACACGTAAGGCAGTATATATTTCTTTGATTCATCAATGGGTGAGATTTACATGTATTAAATAAACAAACTCGGTGAGTTGGGAAGTAGTGTTGTCTCTAGGGTGTGCTGTTGATTGTAGAAGGAATCCATGTCCGACATAGGTTGATGATGTACTCTTGAGGAGCTCACAAGGTTTATCATGTAAATCTTGCAAGTGGATTAATTCCGGCATGATAATAAGGTTGAGTGGTACTACTCTCGGAAGAGATATTAATTAATGGAGTTGTCAGTAACTTAATTAATTAATGGACATTGTATATCTTAAACATGGGGAGACTGTTGCGCTCATAATAAGAAGGAGCCCAAAATATAATTTTGGGATTGTATGGGTAGTGCAGTAATAATATTTTAGTGGACTATATTATTATTATTGAATTTAATTATAAGCTTTGGCTAATCTTGGTTAATTAAATCCAATTGAGGCCCAATCCAATTTCTCCTCCTGGTCCCTGATGTAGCCCAAATATAAAAGTCATCTCAGCTTCTGGATGCCCTAAGATTGTGCCACTTTTGACGTGTTAAGAGAGTAGGAGCAGATTGAGTGGATTCTGGAGATTGTTGCCCATACAACACCAGAATGGACGTTGGGTCATACAACAGAAGATCAAAGGTGTTTCACTACTGTTCATCCTCTACATCAATCTAGAAGAAAAGTAAACTTTTATTTTGCTTCCGCTATAACTGTTTACTTGTTTTCCCAATTGAATCACGCAAACCAAATGATCTATTGCCATCAACTACAACCATGCCGATAGAGAGTCCCTGTTTATCTCGTTTGTCAGCATATGTTTATACTTTATAAGAAAACTGATAATATGATCTTTCGCGTGTTGTCGAACAACATATTATATACATAATAAAGTAAGTGGACTGTTGCATCGTGCATATAAATAAATTATAAGACGCAATCATTTGATCATATGATTCTCATTTCAAATTAATTGTTAACATATTGTTCAAATAAAAAGCTAGACTTTTAGTATACAATCCAACACATATCTCTTTTACGCTGATGATATTGTTATGTTTTGTAGAGGAAATGAAAGCTCGATTCATTGCCTCAAATAGATCATGGATGGTTATGCATCTATGTGGGGCCAGATCTTCAATCCAGCAAAATCGAAGGTATATTTTGGCAGACATGTTAATGCAGCTTGCAAGAGACACATTCAACGATTGTTAGGTATTCAAGAGGGTGAGCTACCTTTTATGTACTTTTGAGCCCCGGTATTCATTGGGGCTCCTAAAACTGCTCATTTTCTGAGGGCAATGGAAGTTATTCTTGCCAAATTCCAACGGTGGAAGGGAAACAGGTTGTCAATGGTAGGGAGAACATGCTTGGTGAACTCAGTCATCATCTCTTCGACAGTACATACCATGATGATTTATAGATGGCCTCGACACCAAATCAAAAGAATTGAGAATGCAAGTCGTAATTTCATCTGGACAGGTAATCCAATGAGACAACATCATTTCACGATTGGATGAAAAAGAGTATGTTCGCCAACTACTGAAGGAGGGTTGGGTATCAGATCAATAAGATCAGCAAATGAGGCATATGTGCTGAAGCTTGCACGGGAAATTATGGAGGGAATGGGAACTTTAGGTTTCATCAAAAGCTGGTGGTTTGATAGTCAGACGCTAAGGCCTCGATACACTCCATCATTTATCCGAGGTGCATGTGTGAGACATATTAACTAATTAAATGAGGAGGAAATTTGGATGGTGGGTTATGACACTAGGGTCAAGTTTTGGCTAGATAATTGGATTGGTGTGCCAATTGCAGACATGATTGGAATTCCACACGAATATCGGGGAAGGTTTGATGATGTTATAGTAGGTTATCTGTATGAGAGGGATTGGCATTTTACGTTGAGCTTCACACAAGCTTACCCGCACATTGTCGACATGATTCTTAACACGCATATGTCTTTAAATTTTGAGGATTGTAGGGTATGGATGAAATCTTTTCAGGTAATATCACTTCGAAAGTTGCTTATGTCCATCTGAGGCATGCATTTTTGGAAGTAAATTAGGGAAATGAATCTAGGCTCCATTTATTCCGTCACGTCATTCCATCAATATATGGAAAACCCTCCGAGGCGTTCTCACTACATGGGATATTTTATCTGCCAGGGGGTTTCGAGGTCCGTCAAGATGCTATCTTTGCAAGACAGTAGATGAAACTGTAGAGCATCTTTTCTTGCGCTGCCCGGTGGCTATTGGGGTTCTTTTGCATGTGTTGCAGGGTTTTCTTTTGGACAGAGAACGGTCGTTGATTAGTCGTTTGTTGGATTCATGATGCAGGCGATGGAGGTATCAAAAAATGCACAAATCGCATTAATTTGGAGGCTGGCAGTTGTCACATATGTGTGGATTATCTGGCAGCATAGAAACCTGATGATGAATGAAGGATATGATGATAAACTCCAGGATAAAATGATTCGAACTACTCTGATTAAAACTCAATTGATGGCACTCATTAAGGAGGGCGAAAATTTTAAGCTGGGCAGAATGAGTAATACTATGGCAGATTTAAGACGCTCAGGTATTTCAGAATTAAAGGTATGCCGAGGAAAGCTCCTTCGATCATCTCAGTTAGGTGGTACCCGCCAGCTTCTAGTTGGGTGAAAGTGAACGTGGATGGGCTCTCAGTAGGGCGGCCAGGGGTAATCTCAATAGGAAGGATATTCAGAAACAGTAGGGGATTTCACATGGGTTGTCTCGAGTGGTTTGGGGCATGGCTTTGCGATGGAGGCAGAGCTATTAACTGCGTGTTTGGCTATCGATTTTGCTCATGAGAGAAATTGGAGGTGGTTGTGGCTTGAGACGAATTCCACCTATGTTGTGTAGGCTTTCAAGCATCATGACCCAACGATCCCATTGAAGTTAAGGTAAGATGGCGAAAGGCAAAGGATCTTCTAATGGACTTAGATTTCCACATCACACACATATTCAGGGAAGGGAATAGGGCAGCAGATTTACTTTCACAGATTGGAGGACCATTGACATGGCTGGATGCTGCGCCACCAAACTTCACAATATTTTTTTCCACGATATGAATAGAGAATACTTTAGATTAAGATAGGCTTCCGGGCTTTTCACATCTTTTTCTTGTAATTTTTGTGGACTCTTTTTCTTTCTCTTTTATTACATGATATTTATTTGCCGTTCTCTTGTTTTTTTAACTTATATAATAAATATTGCCTAGTTCGATACATACATGACATTCATGTAATATACCAATCCATACCATTTCTCTTAACCTTAAGTCTATCATCGTTCTTGTGATGAAACAGTACAAGATAAACTATATAAATATGTCCATGCTAATCTCAATCCACCACAGGTTTTTTGAAACACCCACCATGAATACTAAGCAAAATATTTGTGTTCCTCCATCTCAAAAAAGTTTGTTATCTATGTATGGATATACAAACAAACAACATGAAGAATTGAAGACCAATTTGAAATTATTCATGAAGTGATTCCTCATTCATTGCAACCCTAAAAATATCAGCGATGTAATTCTGGAAGATGAACCACTTTATAAAATGTACGAGTTCTTCCGAGAGGCGATGAAGACTAAAAAAATCTCCCTTAATCATTCTTTCTGATTCAATTGGAGAAAAAGAAGAAAATTTAGCATAGAATATTCATGTAATTGTCTATAAGAAATTTAATCAATACCCAAATATAAAATACCCACACATGAGATGTGTGGCTAAATTGTGACATATAATATTTTTATATGTGGGTAATGTAACAAGTCTATTGTGACATTTAAAATGTGTCTCTAAAAATCAATGATAACATTTTAATTTTATGGATTAATTTTAATATTAAGAATACCCACACATGATATGAATGTGTGACTAATAATATATTATTTAGCACACATAAAATTTATGTGCGGTTAAAAAATCACATGGGATGATATGACATTATATTTGATAATTATTATTTAATTAATTAAAAATACAAATTAAAAATTATATTACTTAGAAAATATTATTAAATTATAATAATATTTAGATAAAATAGCTTATCTTGGAAGCATATCCTATCTATACATATATATAATTATAAAAAAATTAAATGAAATATATATAGCGAAATGGCTAAACCTTCCCTTTCACGCGTCCGCAGGTACGAGATAAGATAAATAAAGTAACGAGACAAATAAGACGATATACTCTTACTCACAATCTACATTTCTTTATATATATTCTCATAAAATACTCATAAATAAAATAGATATTTAACACAATTATAGTGACACATGTTTACACTTATTTTATGTGTGGGTAAAATTCAATACCCACACAAAAATAGCTTTTACCCACCCATATAATGAGTGGGTAAAACCTAAATTTCTTGTAGTTATATCTGATTCAATTGCATCAAAAGAAGGAGATTCAACCAGTGTTGGCAACACCGTGGGTGATTCAAACGAGATGATTGAAAACAACAATGGTGTTCCTTGAATAGTTAATGCGTCTGCATTTTATTTTCTTATTATTAGTATTTTATTTATTATAGGTTTTTTCATATATTTTAAATGTCATTATAGATTTTATTATTATAGTTTTTATTATTGTGATATGATATGCTTTTATTATTAAGATATAATATGTTTATTGTTTCTTAAAGAGTTTTTGATTTCATACGCTTTATTTAATTTTTATGTTACTTTTCATATATTAATTTTAAGATAAGAAATTATTTCAACTTTGATATTAATTTTGGATGCTCTCATGTCAATCTAAATAAATCAACCTCTCCACAGATAGGATATAAACTTTTAAATTCATAAACATCATAAATATTGTGGGTGTATCCATGTATAATTACAATGTTATAAATATTGTGGGCGTATCCATGTATAATCATGGATGCTCAGTTTGAGAGTAATAAGAAGACTCGAGATCAGATCAACCTAAAATAAAATCTTTTCGAAATTACTATCTATACTAAATCATCCAACTTGTTTATCTAGAAATTTCAAATTAATATTCATTCGGGATCTGTAGACAATACATTCAAAATATAATTTCTTTTATATCTTTAAAGTTATCGAAACGATAGAGTGATTATGTTAAATTTTTTAGAGTTAAAATCAAATTTTAATGCAATGAATGAGATGAATATGTGTGTATAACTAAAAACTTACCCATTTGCTTAATGATGGCATGGAAAGAAAGTTCTTCATTTCCTCTAATACGATTTTCTCATGATCTTATAAATTAAAAAAAGCATGCTGATGAATGATGTGTATGTGTGTAACCGTAAATTTAAATTTTTCGCTGAAGATGGAATGAATTTTCTCTAATTTCTCTAAAAGACATGTAAATAAACAATGTAGTATTTAGTGTTTAGGTAGAGAGATAGAAGTGAAAGACAGATTGAGATATAGTGATAAGGTTGAGAGATGGAGGTGAAAACGATATATTGACTTGAAGAATAAAGGGAAAAAAAAGAAAAAACGTGAGCACGAATATTTAGGTTCTTAAATTTAAATTCAAATTTTTTATTAAAGAGATTTATTTATTAAAGGGTATATTGATAATTAAATATATTTTTAATTATAAAAAATATAAATATATTTAAATATGGATGCACAGAATATAGATGTTTAGCATTGTCCTTAAGTATTTGATTGTCAATCATATTTCCTTTATAGAAAAACTCAAACACGTTGCCTTTACTCCATAATTCTCTCAACTGTTAGTAGAACTGTGAGACGTGAAGTTATATAACTCTACTCTCCAATCATCCCTCGTTCACTCCTAAATATACAAGATTTATTTTCTTTATGTTTTCTTTCTGCCTCCAGTGTTGATTCGTTTCTTTGAACTGCTGAAGTCAAAGGGCTGCCCTCCTTAGTGTGTTTCTCGTCACCTAATTATCCCGGTGGTAACGATTCTTTTCTTTATATTTTATTCTCTAGATTCATGCTTTTTTGTAGTTACAACATGTTCATATCTCATGACAATTAGAAGAACTTAGGTAGTACATGATTGTTATTCGTGATGAGACTAGTGTCTAAATATCTTGGATACAATTTAGGAATTATTTATATGATGCCAATTAGTTCTCATCCAAGATGACCGTTTTAGTAATAACATAGATTCAAGTGAAGCTTAGTATTCTGTAGTTAGAATTGGTGTGTAGAAGGTATCGTATGTGGGCTTGGGTGGTATTGCGTGTAATAGTCTCCACCGACTGCCTTAAAAATTAGTCAATTTCTTGAAAACTCTTAACTTCCATAGTTCTTTTCGTAGACGGGTGAATTTTTGGTTAGTGCACCCTCTTACATTCACATTTAGGTGGAAAAAGGATAAAATGTGCAATGTTGGAGAGAAGGTGCATTTTATGTATGAATGCAGAAAAACGCACGTCCAACTTGTGTAATTTTTTTGTGTTCATGTGGAGCTCTGAACTGGAAGTGTGATATATGATTGGAAATCTACAGAAGAGAGGATCATTTTGGTATTAAGAACACCTCAATCGGATTCCAAATGAGAAAGTTATGAGCAAATAGTGACATCGCGCGAGTTGTGCCGAACAGAACAGTGGTGTCACTTTCCATGGCTTTTTACACCTTCAATTCTTGGACTTTTTGTGAGTTTCTTATATGGATAGAAATCCAAGGAAGATAGGATTACGTGAGCACAATAATCACTCAAATCGGAGTCCGAATATGGAAGTTATACGCGAAACAGTGAGACGGCGCAAGTGTGATTCGACCACGACAGTCCAGTTCGACCAGACCTCTTGGTCGAACTAAAGCTATTTTGGTCGAACCGAAGCCTGAAGTGCGAAAAATCTCCAATTTTGATTCGACTAGGGTTCGACCAAGCCCCTAGGTCGAATCCTAGGTCGAACTTCATGCCTGGGATGCTTCCGGATCCAATTTTTACACCCCAAGTGCGTGTTATCGTGTGTTTTTCAAGAATAAGCCCATCCATGGTCCATAAGGAGAGCTTACAAGTATAAAAGGGGACGTAGATCATATCATTAATCACTATTGAGGGAAAGAAACACAACACAATCATCCTACACCCCACAAGGGGGGATCACCCACCAACTATCATCCACATCCTTCCCTCCATCCATCCATCACTTTGAAGATTCGTTCGTGGAATCAAGAAGAGAACCAAGAGAAGGATTCAAGACGGAGAAGGACGCGACGATGCCCACATCTAGTATTTTCTTCATTTCCTAATTTATCTTGTATTTTCCAGATATATGGGTAAGATCTATCCAACCCCCATGATTGTTCTTCGCAACATCATGGGCTAGAGCCTTTTTGGTAGAACTAGGATTGTGAAGGTTTTTACCAATTAATTGAACTTTCATGTATAAACTCCGTACAACACTACTTGTGGATTTATTTTATATATGATTGAGCTTCCTTAATCCATATTCACGGTCGTTTTGTACATCTTCAATTGGTATATAGAGTCTGAATATATATCTTGGTTGTAGATTAAGTGCGTTCACCGCTGAACAGGATTCCATGTTATGATTCTAAGTGAGGGAACTCCGAAGCTTCATTAGAACTATCATATATGAATACTTATTAATTGAATTGAATTAGGGTAATTAAGTAGGATAAAGAGGATAATTTCATAGTACCTATATAGGGAGATCATATTGGGTTAGAGTACCAATTGGCCAGGGAAATAATTGATACTGATAGTACCTAGAAAGGGAGGTGGAATTATATCTCTTGCTCCGAGGTTATTCACACGTATTACACGCACGTTTACTTGTGTCTATAGAGTAGATATGCATGGTTTAGTGATACGTCCATATTTCACAAGGTAGAGTCGGACATCAACACACGGAAGGGAAATTAATGCGTGGAACTGGATTATCTTAGAGCTACCTATTCTCCTACTTAATCTACTTTCGTATTCTTCTAAGTGCCTTTATTTTATTTTTTATTCTAATTTATTGTCTATTAGTTAATCATTCAATCCTCAAACGTTATTACCTGCATCTCTATTAGTTAATCATTCTAATTAATTGTCTATTAGTTAATCATTCAATCCTTTGGGTTCGATAATCACTTGGTCGCTTGCTTAAGCTGCAACTGATATCCTTAACACTTGGGGATTAATTTTGCGTGCAAAGAAAATGCGCATCAAGTTCTTGGCACCGTTGCCGGGGACGACTGTTATTATTAGTTTATTATTTCTAGGTTATTAAGACTTTATTTGTGATTATATTTTTCTAACTAATATTGAATTTTTCTAAGGTACTTGTGCACTAGGAAAAGGATAGGAAGGAAAAGAACGAATAACACATTGAGCTAAACATGGCTGGAGCAAGGAAGAATCCGAATAATATTGTCATATGTGAAATTTTCACAAATTATGGAACTGGTAACATGGAGTTGATAGGAGCAACGGGGGAAGATGATAATTTTGAAATACATCCCGCCCTTATTAACATGGTGGAGAAGAATTCCTTTTCTAGAGGTTGTGTTGAAGATCCATATCAGCACCTCCGAAGATTTCTTGGTTATGCAAACACTCAAAAGGGTGTTGGAGATAATGATAATGCTAGACGAATCGCCCTATTCAAGTTTTCATTGATTGATAAGGCAGAAGCTTAGTATGAAACTCTTGATGCCACGAATTGCACTACATGGGACCAACTGCAGTTCTTGGAGAGATACATGCCACCCTCAAAGGTGTTCAAAATAAGGCAAGGGATCACCCAATTTGTTATGAATCAGGGTGAGAAATTTTATGAGGCGTGGGATAGGGTTAAAGATATGCTTAGGAGGTGTCCACAACGTGGAATGTCTAAGACTGAGTACATATGCATCTTCTACTATGGATTGGATTATGAGTCACGAGTTTTTATTGATGCATCATCAGGAGGAGCGTTGTTATCTAAGACAGCACTTGTAGCAGAAAAATTGTTTGAAGACATCTCTATGAATTCACGTGACTGGCCTAAGGAAAGAGTAAGAGGATCATATGTACTTGACAAAGTGGCGCAAGTTGAACATCAATTGAAGCCGAATAGGGATAATGAGATCGTCTTTAGTCTAGCAAACATCAACAAGCTACTAGAGTCCCAGCAGAAGCAGATTATAGAGTTGACATTAAGGGGGCTTAGTCTGAAACAGCACGAAGTAAGGAGTGTTGAAGATACCTTCAATAGATACATGGCTGAGAATGATGCAAGGATTGACCACATCGAAGCTAGAATGAATGTTGATCTGTAAATTTATCTAAGCAGTTGAAGGACCTAACTTTGATTATAGGGCAGATGATCGCGAACGTGAATCAATTGACACAAAAATTATAGAATAAAGCCATCAAGTTAAGGTCTGAAACATAGTACGAGGGACCGATGAAGCCGAAATTGAATTTTGAAGCTCCAAGAGCACGATTCAACCTCAATTCGACCATGCCAACAGATCGAATCATATTATGGAGGTCGAACCAAGCACCCAGACAACCTCCGAAGCCTCCAGCTGACCGTTTCGACCTCAACCATTATGGTTCGACCAACCCTGTTGGTCGAACCGAGGTCGAACCCTCCTGTGCTCAACACTCTGAAGTCGAGTTCGACCAACCTAGCCATGGTTCGACCAACCCAGTTGGTCGAAATAAGGTCAAACCAGCCTGTATGCATTGCTCTATTTTGTTTGAAGCTTAATTCGACCACGATCACTCCAGTTCGACCAACCCTACTGGTCGAACTCAAGTCGAACAGCATTATCCCTCACTCTATGTTTTGTCTGATGCTCGATCACCATGATCACTACTGTTTGACCAAACCAGTGGTCGAACCGGCCTATAAGGGAAAGAATGCACGTTCAGGTGTGCAGTTCGACCACCATTCAACCAATTCGACCAGCATTCCTGGTCGAACTTAGGTTGAACCTTCCCATTCTGCACCGTTTTCTGTGTTGAATGCTCCACGTGATGTTGATGCTACTTTCGTACCATCCCAAGAGCAGAATACTGAGCTTATAGTTGAGAAGAAATAGGAAAGAGCACGGAGGTTGAGAGACGAGAAGCTTAGACTGCAGATGGATAATGAAGATGTGGTTTTCTCTCTTGATCAAGCTATGAAGATGCCCATGGAAACTCAATCTTGCAAGAGCATAGATGTGGTTCTTAACTTGTTTAATCTTGATTTTAGTAGGACAGATGACTCTGAATTTGAGTGGAAGATTGACAAGGAGGTGTCTGGACAGCCATGGGAGGAAGGTAATTCTGGGGATCATATATTTGTTACCAAGAAAGGTGAGGTGTTGAGTGTAGACAAGAAAAAGGAAAGAAAGTTCTTGAAGGTGAGGATGCGAGAAGACCGTCCTCTGATCCAGTAGTTTAAAAGATTACAACTTCGTGACTCTTCGACGTTAAATATGAGCACCTGTTGGGGGCTTGCTCTTCTGTTTTATTACTTTATTTCTTTCATGTGAGTAAGAAATTTTTATGTTTAAGGTGTTTACTAATCGGCAATTACATCTCGTTGCAAACTTAGTTTCTACTTGCGTTTTTACTAAGTTTAGGGGGTGTGATGTTATTACCTCATTGAATCACCATGAGTATAATCTTTTCTTTGTAATGTTTGCTAGGGGAGTTGATTTTTTGCGTTATGTTGAAACTTTAATCGGTTTTGATGTGTCGATTTTTTGCAATTTGCCTAGTGTTCAGTGGTGTTTCTGGTGTGTGGAGTAGATTAGATAGTCAATTGATTCTTTCTTATTGTTCTCATATTTTATTATTGATGAATCCTGTGATGATGAGTGTTTGAGCTTTGATGATAGAAAAAGGTAGGAGAGTGGCAAGACGAGTTCTACACTGAGGCTTTGACCTGACCGAGTTGAACAACTCGAGGAGCTCGTGCATACATTTTGAAGGAGAAATCAGGTGCCCTCGTTTCCTTTTTCTAATTTTTTATGTGTGCTTTAATTCATGTGAGTGAAAGGATTGAGTTTAAAGTGGTAATCCATGTGAGCTTATATTGTTTTAAATAGTACCTGAAATTCATATGCTCTTGAAATTGATGAAGGAATCGTACTTGAGTTACATTGTGGTATGAAGTTCAATGTGTACTTGTGGGATATTGCTTGCCATGAAAAATGCTCTGTTACTTGTTAAAAACTCATGTGAGATTTTGAGCCTAGTTGATCATGTACATAATCACATGATGTTTCTTTCTGGTGAGTATCGTTCTTGTGTGTGTATTCTAGAACTTGCTTCTTGTCTTAATTGAGACTGCATGTTATGTTAGATGATGGGAGATGATTTTAGGCCATCCTTGAATTTATGAGTCACTTAGCCAAATAATTTCCTACCAAATAATTTTATATCCTTAGTTAATCCATTTGAGCCTAAAAGCCTTATTTCTTTGGCAACCTACGAAGATAGCCACTTTGATATCCTATTTGAGCCTTAAATTCCTATATTTAGTGGAGAATTAAATGTTTTCAAAGTGCGTGAAGTTGATTTTGATGAAGTTTGGAAGGAATAAAATATTTGGAGTTGTACAAGTAATTATGAGCTGAAGAATAAGTTGGTTAGGGGTAGTGCCCGAAACTGGTACCCCGAGATGTTAGAGGTAGTGCCCAAAACTAGTACCTCAAGAAAAAAAAAAGTAAAGAAGGAAAAAATGTTGAGCCTGAAGAAAAAGGAGAGAAAAGAAAATTAAAAGAGCATGAAGCTGGATAGCCTTGAAATGTAAAAAAATTTGCAATACAAAAGATTTCCAGTTTTAATTCTCTACTAATTGAGTTACTTTATCCATATTTTTTCTACCCTTACCAAAGAGTCAACATTACATCCTATGAAAAGTCCTTTTTGATCCTATTGTCGAATCATACTTTTTAGTGGTGGAGAGTTTGAGACGTTTGGCAGGTTATGGTTACGCGTGCACTTGAATTAAATTTGAGCGTAAACACCTTAACCCATAAGTGTATATTTTACACTTGAGTGCGAGTGATATATACTTCCCGTGAGAACATGTGGATGGAGTATTTGAATTGGTGGTGATTGTCTTATCTTGTATGCAATGAATTGATTATTACATGTAATGAGAGTTGCATGACCTAAATTGAGGACAATTGTATTGTGAATGGGGTATTGGTCATAGTCCTTGTTTTCCCGCTAATTTTCTCTCTTTATTTCTCTTTAGTTTTATTTTGTTGCCTTGGGACGAGCAACGGGTAAGTTTGGGGATTGTTGAGAGTAGAAATTAGCGTGTTTGAGTGTCCAATTTAACACCTTCTTTATTGGAATTGTTGTCATATATTAGCACAAGTGTCTTATATTCAATATATGTGAGAAAAAGGTGCACTTGAGGTGTTTTATTGTGTTTTAGGTGGAAAAATGATCAAAAGTGCAAAGTTAGAGAGAAGGTGCATTATGTGTTTGAATGCTGAAAAACGCACGTCCAACTTGTGTAATTTTTCTGTGTTCATGTAGAGCTCTGAACTAGAAATGTGATACATGGTTGGAAATCTACAGAAGAGATGATCGTTTTGGTGTAAAGAACACCTCAATCGGATTCCAAAATAGTGACGTCGCGCGATTTGTGCTGAACAGAACGGCTGTGTCACTTTCCATGGCTTTTTACACCTTCAATTCTTGGAGTTCTTATGATTTTCTTATATGGATAGAAAGTCAAGGAAGAGAGAATCGCGTGAGAATAAGAATCACTCAAATCGGAGTTCGAATGTAGAAGTTATATGCGGAACAGTGAGACGGCACAAGTGTGATTCGACCATGACAGTCTAGTTCGACCAGACCCTTTGGTCGAACTAAAGCTATTTTGGTCGAACCAAAACCCTGAAGTGCGAAAAATTACCGATTTCAATTCGACCAGGGTTCGAACAATCCCCTAGGTCGAATCCTAAGTCGAACTCCATGCCTGGGACGCGTTCAGATCCGATTTTTACATCCCAAGTGCGTATTTCTGCGTGTTTTTCAAGGAAAAACTCATCCAAGGTCCATAAGGAGAGCTTACAAGTATAAAAGGGGATGTAGATCATATAATTAATCATTATTAAGGGAGAGAAACACAACACAATCATCATACACCCCACAAGGGGGGATCACCCCCAACCATCCCCACATCCTTTCTTCCATCCATTCATCACTTTGAAGATTCATTCGTGGAATCAAGAGGAGAACCAAGAGGAGAATTCAAGATGGAGAAGGGCGCGACGATGCCCACATCTAGGGTTTCCTTAGTTTCCTAATTTATCTTGTATTTTCTGGATATATGGGTAAGATCTATCCAACCCCCATGATTGTTCTTTGCAACATCATGGGCTAGAGCCTTTTTGGTAGAACTAGGGTTGTGAAGGTTTTTACCAATTAATTGAACTTTTGTGTGTAAACTCCATACAACACTACTAGTGGATTTATTTTATATATGATTGAGCTTCTTTAATCCATATTCACGGTCGTTTTGTGCATCTTCAATTGGTATATAGAGTCTGAATATATATCTTAGTTGTAGATTGAGTGTGTTCACCACTGAACAGGATTCCATGTTATGATTCTAAGTGAGGGAACTTCGAAGCTTCATTAGAACTATCATATATGAATACTTATTAATTGTATTATATTCGGGTTATTAAGTAGGATAAAGAGGATAATTTTTTAGTACCTATAAAGGGAGATCATATCGGGTTAGAGTACCAATTGACCAGGGAAATAATTGATACTGATAGTACCTAGAAAGGGTGGTGGAATTATATCTCTTGCTCCGAGGTTATTCACACGTGTTACACACATATTTACTTGTGTTTATAGAGTAGATATGCATTGTTTAGTGATGTGTCCATATTCCACAAGGTAGAGTCGGACATCAACACACGAAAGGGAAATTAATGCGTGAAATTGGATTATCCTAGAGCTACCTATTCTTCTACTTGATCCACTTTCTTATTCTTTTAAGTGCCTTTATTTTATTTGTTATTTTAATTAATTGTCTATTAGTTAATCATTCAATCCTCAAACGTTATTGTCTTACGTCTTAATTAATTTAGTAAATATTTAAATTGATAATACGTCATCCTTTGGGTTCGATAATCACTTGGTCGCTTGCTTAGGTTGCAACTGATATCCTTAACACTTGGGATTTAATTTTGCGTGCAAAGAAAACGCGCATCCGGTATTAATAAGTTTTTACGTATTTTTTCATACCAAAATAGTATTAACTAGATACGTAGTGGAGAAGTATCAATAAGCATTTTATCACATATATCTTTTCCTTTTTGTCGTGACAATTATTTTGGACGATCGTATTGTTCACATATATATATTTTTATGTAGTGGATAGGTGACTTTAATTGTGAAGAGTAGAACTATGGGTGTGTATTTACATCAATTTCAATTTCTACGGATTCAGTTGGGGAATCCTTACACCTTTTTGTCTACTGTATGTGCTTACGTGCTTACATATATTGAATTATTTTACAGTCCCACAATCATAGAGTCTCCCATATTACTATCACAGTTATATGAACCAGGGCACTTTCAGGTATTGGGGATTCTTAAGTAGTCCTCGGGTAACGCCCGCAGAGTTCCATGATCGATCATCACAATCACAGTAAAATTTTATGGTGTATGATTACATTTATGTGAATATGTATGCATATTATGGTAGATGAAATATTTTCCTACTGAGTCATTGTTTACTCACCCCATTCAAATTATTATAACAGATTGAGAAGTGGAGGAGCAAGACGAGGTTATGACCTGGTGGAATCTAAATGCTTACCTTTAATAAAAGTTTACTATATATTTCTTTATAAGCTATTTAGGAAAGATTTTGATTATATTTTCCTAAACGTTGATAATTTTTCAAAAGTTTAATAAATTGATATTCTTATTTATCTAAATCTTTCGTATATTGGTGAAATATAATTAGATATCAGATATTAGATATTTTTCAAGAGTGGTCAGATTCTTTTGTAAATATTTTTTAATTAATATTATTATTTTAATAAATAAATACTCCCTCCATCCCATTTCACAAGACACACTTTCCATTTTGGGTCGTCCCTCAAAAGTTTGCATATTTTTAAAAAGCAGAAAGTCAAACACAATCACCCTTCTCCATACACTTTATTTACAAAAAAACCACATCTACCTAACACATCTAACATACTTTATCATTTATTAATTATCAAAAAAATACCAAAATACCCCTAAAAGTTATCACTTTCTTAATCTCCGTGCAGGGAAGAGGGTGCAAACTTTCTTTGAACGGAGGGAGTATTTATTAAGCCTGTGGGTTACATGCTAATTTATGTTCTGTAAGAAGGTAGATATCATCAATGCTTCATTTTCTATTTCATGTTTTATTTAGTGTTACATTTTTTAATGACCGCATGACTCAGAATATAGTGTTGAATCATTATTAAATTCAGGGGTGGGATTATATGGATTTCAAGATTTTGCATGAAACATGTCTAAACCATAATTTAAAGAAATAAATATAAAATATTTAAAAATAAAAGAAATTTTGCATGGAATGATATATATATATATATATATATATACATATATATATATATTTGAAAGAACATAAAATGATCAATTGGAATGTGATAAAAGTTTTCTTTATTTTGAATATTTAAGCATAAAGATCAATTAATGGATGTGAAAATGAGATGGCTTTGCATAAGAGTTTATCTAAATTTATGTATGCTAACTACTAGTGATTATTAAATGAAATATTGAAACGTTGGATTAGAGAAGGTGATCTTTAAGGGAGATTTAATATTTGTATAGTAAAAGTGTATGACTTTTCCCTCAAATGGGAATTACTGTCAATATATCATGACTTTCACAAACTTTGAATGAGTGTCACTGATGTATATTTTCTTTGCACGCAAAATTAATCCCCAAGTATTATGGATATCAATTGCAGTTTAAGCAAGCGACCAAGTTAAATATCGAACCCAAAGGATGATGTATCATTAATTAAATTAATCAAGATAAGGCAATAAAAGTTGGAATTTTAATTATCAACTACTAAATAATTAATTAAAATAACAAATAAAATAAAAACAGTTAGAAGAATATGAAAGTGAATTAAGTAGGAGAATAGGTAGCCCTAGGGTAAATCCGATTTCACTCATTAATTTTTCTTTCATGTATCAATGTCCGACTCTACCTTGTGGATTATGAACGCATCACTAAACCATACGAATCTAATCTATAGACACAAGTAAATATGGGTATAACACGTGTAAATAATCTTAGAGCAAGAGATATAATTTCACCCCCCCTTTCTATGTGCTATCGGTATCAATTATTTCCCCCTAGGATGGTACTCTAACCCGATATAATCTCCTTTTATAAGTACTATAAAATTAACCTCTTTATCCAGCTTATCAACCCGAATTGAATTCAATTAACAAACATTTATATTTGACAGTTCTAATGAAGTTTTAGAGATGTCTCACTTAGAATCATAACATGGAATCTTGTTTAGCAGTGAACGCGATCAATCAACAAGCAAGATATATATATATATATATATATATATATATATATATATATATATATATATATATATATATATATATATATATATATATATTATAACAATTGAAGCCGCTACCGGAACACTAAAGTATGCCTATTTGGGCAACAATGAAACATATCCGGTAATTGTATCTTCTTCCCTTACTAATAAACAACTTGAAGATTTGTTCGATCTGCTTAGGAAATATAAGTCTGATATTAGATGGTCTCTTAATGATTTGAGAGGTATTAGTCCATCGATTGCATGCATAAAATAAGGTTGCTAGATGAAGCTAAGGGATGTATTCAGAATCAGCGGAGGGTTAACCCTGCGATTCAAGAAGTAATTAGGAAGCAAATCTTAACGTGGTTAGATGCAGGAATTATATATCTCATTAGTGATAGTCCCCACGTGAGTCCATTGCATGTTGTAGCTAAAAAGGGGGCATGACTATTGTGAAAGCAAATGATGGGGAAACATTAGCCACTAGGATTTCTACAGGATGGTGTGTGTGTACGGATTATAGAAATTTGAATGAAAATGCATGCAAAGACCATTTTCATCATCCTTTCATGGATCAAATGTTGGATCGTCTATCAGGGAACAAGTTTTATTATTTCTTGGATAGATATTCAGGTTATAATCAAATCATGATTGCACCTGAGGATCAAGAAAATACTATTTTTACTTGCCTATATAAAACCTTTGCTTTTAGAAAAATACCTATTGGATTGTGTAATGCATCTGCTACATTTTAGCGTTGCATGATGGTCATATTTGATGAGTTGATAGAAAAGATCATGCAGGTGTTTATGGATAATTTTTCTATTTTTGGATCCTCCTTTGATAGTTGTTTGTCTAACCTATCTACTGTTTTGAAGAGATACCAAGAAACTAATCTTGTCTTGAATTGGGAGAAGTGTCACTTCATGGTAAGAGATGGAGTTGTTCTTGTACATCATATTTCGGCTAAGGGTTTGCAAGTTGATCGAGCAAAGGTAGTGGCGATTGAGAAGCTTCCACCACCTACTAATGAGAAGGGAGTGCGGTCTTTCCTTGGACACACTGGATTCTATAGAAGATTTATCAAAGACTTCTTAAAATACTCCAAGCCCTTATCTCACTTACTAGAAAAGGATGTTCCTTTCGTTTTTGATGATGAATGCCTAACAGCTTTTCAGGTTTTGAAAGAGGCGCTAATTACTGCACCTATCTTGATCACACCGGATTGAACTCAAATGTTTGTACTTATGTGTGATGCAAGTGATCTAACACTTGGAGTGGTGCTTGGGCAACTGAGGGAGAAGAAGTTCTGTGCCATTACTGTGCGAGCAAAACTTTTGATGTAGCACAAAAGAACTACACTATTACCGAAAAGGAGTTTCTAGCTATTGTGTATGCGTTCAATAAGTTTCGACAGTATTTGGTTGGTATGAAGACTATGGTGTACACGGATCACACTGCGATCCGGTACTTGATGGATAAGAAGGACGCTAAGCCAAGGATTGTTCGATGGATCCTTCTTTTTCAAGAGTTTGATATGGAAATCCGGGATAATAAAGGAATGGAGAGTGTTTCGGTGGATCACCTATCAAGGTTAAAAACAAGGGAGCATTGTGATGAGCCATTCGAATACATAGAAGAGATGTTCCTGGATGAGAAGATGTTGTGACTTTTATATGGTATGATCCGTTCATCTACAAAATTTGTACTGCTTCTATTGTCCGTAAGTGTGTACATGAGATAGAGATGGAGAGTGTTCTTGATTTTTTCCATGCACAACGTAACAGAGGGCACTTCGTAGCCCAAAAGAGTGCAGCTAAAGTACTACAATCCTCTTTATATTGGCTTACCTTATTTAAAGATTATGAATCCTATGTAGCGACATGTGATAGAAGTCAAAGGATAGGAAACATAAGTAAGAAGGATGAGATGCCACTTCAGCCAGGCATTGTGGTAGAGATTTTTTATGTATTGTGAATTAATTTTGTGGGGCCTTTCCCCCATCTAATGGATTCCTATACATCTTACTTGCTGTGGACTATGTTTCTAAGTGGGTGGAAGCATTTCCTACACTCATGAATGATGCAAAGACAGTTTTGTCATTCTTGAAAAAATATATTTTTGTCCGCTATGGAGTTCCTAGTGTACTAGTAAGTGATGAAGGCTCGCACTTCGTCAACAAGCTTATTAAGAAATTTTAAGGAGTATGGTGTCAAGTCACTACACCATATCATCCTCAAGCAAATGGGCAAGCAAAATTTTCCCACCGACAAGATAAACAAATCCTGGAGAAAGTAGTAGGAACCAATAAGAAGAATTGGGCTATGAAGTTCGATGACGTCTTATAGGGGTTTCGTACTTCATACAAGACTGTGCTAGGAATGTCACCTTATCAAGTCATCTATGAAAACCATGCCACTTACCCGTTGAGATTCAGCATAAATATTTTTGGGCAGTAAGGAGCTTGAACTCATCCATTAAGGAGGCCAAGGATTTAAGGTTGACTCACATCAATCAATTGGATGAGTTTAGAAGCCAAGCTTTCAAGAACTCGGTGATCTATAAAGAGAGAATGAAGAAATGGCATGATTCGAAGATCACTTTCAAGGAGTTCAAAGTAGAAGATGAGGTATTACTCTTTTAACTCTGGATTAAAGCTTTTTGCAAGAAAATCGAAATCAAAGTGGACGGGACTGTTCATTATGCATAGAGCTTGTGGAGGTGGAGTTTTGAGATCATGGACAAAGATGGAGACATCATAGTAGCGAATGTGCATCGATTGAAGCACTTTAAATTGCCAGATGATGCTTGTGTTATCTTTGAAGATACCTTGCATTGAAGTGGTACAGTCGTGACTCTTCGACGTTAAACATGAGTGCCTGTTGGGGGCTTACCTCCCATTTTATTGTTTTATTTATTTCGTGTGCGTAAGAAATTTTTATATATGAGGTGCTTACTTATCGGCAGTTATATCTTTTGCAAATTTAGTTTTTTACTGTAGTTTCTACTAAGTTTGGGGGTGTGATGTTCTTACCTCATTGTAGTACCAAGAGTATAATCTTTTCTTTGTAACGTTTGCTAGGGGAGTTGATTTTTGCGGTATATTGAAACTTTAACCAGTTTTGATGTGTTGATTTTTTTGCAATTTGCCTAGTGTTCAGTGGTGTTTTATTCATTATAGTGTGAGCAGAGCTATATACTTGATTTCTAGAGTCGAAGTAGTGATTCTCTAGCTTTTGTTTTGGTTTCATATGATGATTAATGTTGTTTTTGAGTCTTGAGTTTTGTAGAGGATGAAGAATTCATGGGAAAGCAGAGTGTCGGAAGCCCGCTCGACCAGTGATAGAGGTCAAGCGGTGGTCGAGCAGACACTGTAAGGTGGACTTTGAGTTTTCAGAATATAGAGGTCTTGCTCGACCAAATAAGGACCGCTCGACCAGCACTTCATGGTCGAGCGAGAGGTAGAGCGGAGTACAGAGTCAGTTTTAGCTTATAGGGTTGCCGCTCAACCAACCGAAGAGTCACTCGACACGAGCAGAACAACAGATTCGCGAATATAAAGTCAATTTATGCGCTGCTCGACCATTTCTCACCACCCTTTCTTAAGCAACCACCCCGAACGGTAATATTTTCACCCCAATCACTTAAAATACTTTTCTTTACCCAAACCACACACACTCCACATCAAATTTGGGAGATTCAAGTCGAATTTTGGGGCTTTCTTCTCAATTTTGTATTCTTACTTCTCGTTACTTCTATGCACCTATGGCTGGAGACAAAGGTATGTTTTCTCAACTTATTTCCCTTGAATTGGATTTTTTTCTATGAAGTTTTGTTGGGTCAAGTTGATTGAGCATGTTTTTTGTTTGAATTGTGTTATGAATTTGGGTATTTTTGTTGAAATTTTACATGAATTTACATGAGTTCAATTTAACGTTGGATTGATGGAATTTTGTGAAATTGATGATGCATTTGTCATGGGCTTGAGTTTAATTGATTAATTTTTATATGGGCTCGTTGAATTGGAGTGACGTTGGTGATGAATTGAAGTGTGGAATGGTGTGGATGCTTAGGATTGAGTTTGAATTTTGCATGGTTTGATCCATGGAAACGGGTTTTTTAATAAATTTCTGAAATTCCTATGAAGCACGTTGGTATTTTGAATCCTTTATTAGTAATTAAGACTTAGTATGTTGATTTTTCCATGATTGAAGGTGTCAAGGTTGATCGTATTGTTGTTTATACATGTGAAATTAAGGAGAAGTTGGGTTTAAATTGTTGTGCATATGATTTGAAGTCTTGAGTAGAATCCATGTGATAATAAGTCCTAGGTATGGTAAATTTGTTTCCTCGCTTATGTTTTGCATTAAATAATAATTCTTGTAGGTAAGGGCTTTGCTTCTTGTTCGAAGAGAAAGGATAGTGGAGTATCAAAGAAAGGAGAAATGGGGAAGAAGTCAAAGAAAGATGGGAAGATGCCATCGGATTTTGGAGTGCAAATACCAGAATAGGATGAGAAGAAAGAGTTATGGGGAGCTATTTCAAGGAAGATTGCCTGGACTCGCTATCAAGATGATGAAGTCATAGTAGAGATGAACATAATCAATGATATCAGGTGGATGTTCAACCATATGGGAATCAGTAGATTTTTGGATTTAAAGAGGGAGATCTACTTTCACATCACATTAGAGATAATATGCACTTTAGAGGTGATTCGTGAGGATTCTTTTCTTCCTATGTCAGCATGGTTCCGACTTGGAGGGGAGTTGAGGTACATGTATGCTAGTCAATTCAACAAGATGTTTGGATGCCCAGAGGATGTGTCGACGCAAGAGGATGAAGGCTTTATTGCTAATGATTTTTGGATGTCGATTACGGGATTGTAAGAAGTGTATGATCCTCAAAGATCAAGGGCTGACTTCATTCGCAACCCAGTGATCACGTACATGGATAGGATCCTCGGTAACACTATCTTTACCCGAGTTGAGGGCGGGTGTATTCCGAGAGGAGAGTTGTATGTCCTTTGGTGTATGATGAACGGGGTTCATTTCAACCTGGGTGCTTATGTGTTGCAGCAGCTGTATTGGTTTACTTCACACACATTTCAAAAGGTGAACATTGGAGCATTGATCACACCATTGGCCGAGCATTACAATGTGGACTTATCTAGGTATAAGCTAGTGATTGGTGAGCCGAATTTAATTTTGTCGACATGTGTGGGGATAAACTTGGCTCAAAGGGAAGATGGCGTGTGGATGTTCATCCGAGGGATGAATCCAATTTCTTTCAAGATGCCCTTTTCACTCATTGATCTCACTACAGTGCAGATCAATGTGAATCTATTGATGAAAACTCCTCCTCATATAGCGATTTTTACTACATGTTGCGCTAATGGAGATTGGCAAACTTTGGTAGATATGCATGTTCAGGGTATGTATCTTGATCTTGATATGATATTAGTTAGCGAGCTGGAGTATGAGGAGGACGAACCACAGCAACAACAGTTTGGACCGCAGCAGCCACCACCAATTGAGCATCCGATTCCTGAGGTACATATGGAGATGCCTTACGACATTCCAGAGATGGATATTCCTCCGATGCAGCGACCACCACAACCTCAGCAACAGTAGCAGTATGATTTTTGCCAGGCTCAGAATTATTTTTATCGAGAGTAATTCAGATTATGAATGAGCACTTTGCTACTTTGAATATTAATCAGTATGAGACGAACCGCCAACTCGCTTTGGCGAATACGAATTATGCTATGCTCAACTTGAGGTATAATGCTATGGATAGAAGGTTAGGAAGGATGTAGGCAAACTATCGAGAGTTTGATAGGAAACTTTGGGTTCCTCATATGGATTTTTATTTATGGCGCATGGAGATCAGTGATGATGATGATGATCCGGAGGAGTAGAGTGCGCAGCTTTTTCTCTTTGTTTGATTTCTCACATCTCTCTTCTATTTTTCACTTGACAAGTTAGGGCTTGATTGGTGGTTGATTAGGGTATTATGAGATTCATGCGTGAATGTTTGTACTGTATTGATGATATTGATGGCGTTGATGGATACATGTGCATTTGATGATGATTGATGGATTGATATTGACTATTTGGTATGCATGTGCACTTATTTTTTATACATATTGATTTTGTTAAGGAAAAGCACGTGTTGTTATTACTTGTAGTTTATGTAGATATTGATGTTGATTACATGCTTTGAAGAGTGCTTAGGAAATCTATTATCCATGTGAGAATTTGAGCCCTTTAATCATGCTACATCAATGCATGATAGTTTATTCTTGAGAGAATCATTCATAGGTTTGTATTCTAGAACTTGGCTTTGAGTCTTGTTTGAAATTCATGATTACTAGATACTAGGAGATGATCTTAGGCCATTATTGATATAGAGCCACTTAGCCAAAATTTTACCTACCTTATAATGATTATATCATTGGAAGCCCTGTTGAGTCTTTAAAAGCTTTTTCTTTGGTAAGTCTGTGATATATAGCCTTTATTCCCTTTACTTTAGCTTGAAATACCCTATTTACTAGTAGAGAGTTGAGATGAATAAATTGCTAAGATATGAAATTGAAGAAAGAAATGAAGAAAATTGTGCTAGTGATGAGTGAAGAAATACTATGGTTAAATCATGTCTAGGGATAGTGCCTAAAACTGGTACCTCGATTGTTTAGAAGGGTAGTGCCCGAAATTGGTACCCTTGTACTCTGATGAAAGAAGATGTTGATTCCAAGAAAAAGAAGGAGAAGATGAATCGTAAAGATCATGAGAATAATGATGGAGAAGAAAAATAAAGTTGTTTGGTGAAAGCAAAACTCTAAGGTAATTCTCAACTAGTGAATTAAGTCACTTTATCTAAATTCTCCTACTTTTAGCAAAGATCCAACGTTACAACCATAAGACAAGTCCTTTGTGATTCTAGCAATGAATAATTATGAATTAATCTCTGAGACCTTTGCCAAGCTTATGGTTACGCGGATGTATGAATTGATTATGAGCGTATATACTAAACCTTGAAGTGTACTCTCAAGTGTAAACACTTATCTAATGAGCTAGATGACTTAGAACTCGTAGAAGTACTGTGATTGATTGATTTTTTACATAGATGAAGAGTATGATGATTATATGTTTCGATTTGATGGAATTGCATGTGTTATTAAGTTATGCATATATGATGATCTTGTGAATCACACTCTTTTGAATTTGTTTTGATTTCGTTGCCTCGGGATGAGCAATATGTAAGTTTGTGGGTTTGATGAGAGTGATAATTCATGTATTTTGAGCTCTGATTTGTGTGGAAAGTGAGTACCATTTGGGCTATTATCAAGGCGAATCGATATGTTTATAAAAAATCCAAGAATCAGATGCTATTGAGGCTATTTGAGTATATTTATACAGGAAAACGGGTCAGAAGTGCTCAAAATTGAAAAACAAGAAGTTTTAGATGTCGCTCGACCTCAGGAGGAGGCGCTCGACCAACACCCTTTGGTTGAGCGGGGTTGAAGATGGTCGAGCAGATGTTTGTACAGAGTTTTAGCGAACAGGAAGGCCAATCGACCACCGCTCTACCTGGCCGAAGTCTGCTTGACCTCACCAGTTTTGGTCAAGCGGGGACACGCGCGTTTATATTTTTTTAATTCTGACCCTCCTATGCGTGAATTGACGTATTTTCCAAGAAAAAGCCCAGTAAAGGTCCATAAGGAGAGTTTTACAAGTATAAAAAGGGATGTCGATCACATCAAAAAGAGAGTTAGATTCCACATCCACATTCCACATCCATTCTACACCACATCTAAACCCTAACTCTATCCTATGGAGCTGTAGAGAGAGATTCATGCAGCGAATCAACTGAGAACCAAGTGAAGATTCAAGATGGAACGAGAAGCGACGGCGCCCACATCTAAAGTTTATTTCGCAACTTAATCTTTCTCATAGTTTTCAAGACTCTAAGTAAGATCTATCTAAACACCATAAATGTTCTTCGAAGCGTCATGAGCTAGAACCACTTTGGTACTTCTAAGGTTATGAAGGTTTTATCTAGTTAATTAAACTTCTGTGTGTATACTCTGTACAACACTACTTGTGGTTCATTTTATGTAAGATTATACTTTATTAATTCATACTCATAGTTATTTTGTGCATCATTAACTATTATATAGAGTCTGAATACATATCTTGGTTATTGATTGAGTGTGTTCACTGCTGAGTAGGATTTCATGTTATGATTCTAAGTGAGGGGACTTGAAAACTTCATTAGAACTATCTTATATGAATACTTATTAATTGAATTGGATTCGGGTTGATAAGTAGGATAAAGAGGATAATTTTATAGTACCTATAAAGGGATATCATATCGGGTTAGTGTACAAATTGGTCAGGGAAATAATTGATACTGAATGTACCTAGAAAGAGGGTGAAGTTATATCTCTTGCTCTAAGGTTATTCACACATGTTATATGCATGTTTACTTGTGTCTATAGAGTAAATATGCATGGCTCAGTGATGCATCCATATTTCACAAGACAGAGTCGGACATTGATACACGAAAGGAAAATTAATGAGTGAACTGGATTATCCTAGAGCTACCTATTCTCCTACTTGATTCACTTTTGTATTTTCCTAGTTCTCAATTTATTTTATTTGTTATTTTTATTAATTGTTCAGTAGTTGATAATTAAATCCCAACTTTATTACCACTATTTGTCTTAATTAATTTAGTAAATAATTAAATTGATAACACGCTGTCCTTTGGGTTCAATATTTAACTTGGTCGCTTGCTTAAGCTGCAATTGATATCCTTCATACTTGGGGGTTATTTTTGCGTTTAAAGAAAACGCGCATCAGCCCTCCACCAGTTTGATGGAATAATTTGAACATGATGTGCAAGGTGATCACTGCACCTGCACTATTACAATTGATTTCTATTGCATGCTAAATTGTGTTGATCACCTTTTCCAAGATAATGATATTTATGCCATGAGGCAGCTACAAACGAAAGTTTGTGGAAAATAATTAAATAATCCGTGTGTTTGGGTCTTACGCTGTTTAAACTTACTTATTATAAACATGTTTCAATTCTAATACTTGTCAATATTGTAAGTATTCACAATATTGTTGTGAAAAACACACTTACACTCACTGGGCACCCAACAAATATAAAACTAGTGATTAAAAAATCGGACTGGACTTGCCGGTTGATAGGTTCAACCGAGAATCGGGCCGGCAACCGGTCCGAAAGCAGCCCCCATAACCACTTTTGTGGTTAAACTGGAAAAAACTGATTGAACCGGGAGAAAGAGATAACCGGAAACCGCCGGTTCGATATTTGCAAAAAAATTTAATACATTGAGATAAGATGTTGGCACGCCCTGTGATTCTCCGATTGTTGGATCCTCAGATGATAACCATGTTACTGAGCAGTACTTTAATCAGATGAATTTTGATGGGAGCCTTCACGGCCCAAAGGCTCAATTAAATTTACGGCACCTGAATATTCCTCATATTGGTTCGGGACGACTCAAGCGATCGAACCTCAAGCCATTGGATCTCTACAAAATTTTAAATCATCATGCCAAACTCGACTAACATCTACGACTTTGGTAAGGGAGAAAGAGAGTAAGAGAACTTTGCTAAGTAATAGAGAGAGAACGAGAAAGAGAGCGAAATGGAAAGAAGGAGCGCAGCAGTCTAGAGAAGAATGGAAAGGAGGAGCGCTGCAGACCGCTGATTTTGGAAGACAACCCTACTTCTATTTCTTTTAATATTCTTAATTGAATTGGGCCTATAAAATAAAAGTGTGTGGACTTTGGGCTTTTGGCTACTCATGTTTATTTAAAAAAACTTATTTATTATATTATATTATATTTTAATAATAGTTTTAAAATATAATTAAAAAATATAAAATTTAATTTTTCAATTGGATTGCCCGATTGAACCAGTCCGACCGGTTGAATCTCGAACTGTTGCTTTCACTGGTTTGGCCTCCGATCCGGTTCTCTAAGCACTGTATAAAACCATGTAATGCTAAAAAAAATTACTCTCACTACTACAAACAATGAATAGATATCGGTTAATAACCGATATCTATTCGAATTTTCGACCGTTATAAATGGAGTCGATATCATAGGTCTGTTAAATAGATATTGGTTAGATGTTTGTTATAAATATCAATTATTAACCGATATCTATAAAGAAAAAATTGATATTAATAAGCCTAATATTAAATGTATTGAATAATAGATATCGGAGAAAAACTGATATCTATATTTATTATAGATATCGATTTTTAACCGATATCTATGAAGAAAACACTTATATTAATTAGTCTGATATTAAATGTATCAAGAATAGATATCGCTGAAAAACCGATATCGTTTTATAGTAATAGATATCGGTTAATGACCGATATCTATTTGAAAATTCACCTATATAAATAGAGATGATATTAAATATAAGGTAGAATAGATATCGGCTATTCACCGATATCTTTCTTCCAGAATGCTTCATCATAGATATCGATTCATACTAACTTGTTTTATTTATTTAAACAATACAATATTCAAATTTAAATAGAATTTCAAATAACATATCCATTTTGACAAATATTTCATTCATCAACGAATAATATTCATGTATAAGAAGTATCCAAATTCAATGTCAAACATTCCAATATTCAAATTACTTAATTAATATTGAAAGAAAGTACAAAACACATAAGTGTTGCATAGAGAAGTCCTATCCCAACTACATAACGTGATGTAAACCTTTTTTATTGATAAAACCCTCCACATCGCAGCTAGCTATACATATCTGCAGCATTAAAAGAAATTCACAACTCAAAAATAAAATCATAAAGAGTAGTAAATGTAACACAGTAAAGGTGGTTCGAAACTTTAAATTCTTCATGGTATAATACATCGCATTGTTCCTTAATTAAGAACATCCAACTTTAATTCTATGATTATCAATCAATCGAGAAGTCATAACAAGTATTGTATTTCACCATATAGAAAATTGAAACCAATGTCTATTAAGTTTAACCAATTTATAGAGCTAATTAATTCTTGGCTGGATAACAAGCTTTAAGAGATAAATGAAATCATACCAATTTATAGAGCTAATTAATTCTTGGCTGGATAACAAGCTTTAAGAGATATAAATGAAATCATACACGCACCTTATACTCACACCTCGGACCTCCCTCACTAATTCCAAGCGTATTGGTATTGCAGATGTTATACACTATTGAAAGTAATAAATAAACCTGATAAGAGAGAAAGAGAGGTGTGAATGTCTGTTGGGAAACGAGCAGAGATCTTGGGAGTGGAGGTGGGAGAAGGGCTATAAGAGGGGGGACAGAAATCTTTCAATCACCTTATAACTAATTTATTAGAGATAAAATTTCCAATCAAAATTTCAAATATTAAAACCTTAATGCTTCGTCCACCTGTAACAACCTAAAAACATAGGAATTGAATGAGATATGTGAATTGGTTTTCAGCCTCTAGTTAGAAACAACTGAGAAAGAGATAAAGATGAATTATTTTCTGCTTACAATTGAGTTTAATCATTACCATTTAATTGAACACTTATATAAAATACTAACCTGTTCCCATGGCAAACGATCACGTGGGGAAGTGATTCTCCTCTGTGATGGATGATTGGCATGTAATGGCTACATCACAGAATAATTCATGCAGCTAATCCACCATTTTCACTCTGCACCGATTCATTCCTGTTAATTACAATGTTACTGAAAAAACAGAAATAACCTTTTTAATTTTGATGAATTAATGTACCTGCAGTGAAAGCAATATGTTGACAGCATTGTATTATTCCTCAGAATCCATTTTTTCGCCCTGATGGCATCATAGGGAAGAGAAGGCAACACTGGAGAATGAGAAAGAGACAGGGAAATCAGAATATTTGTGCACTAAATATCCTTTCTTGATAAAGATGGGATACCTTCAATCCTTCTGCAGTACAGTAAAAAACTTGCCATCCATGATCTTGGTTTGAAAATGTCCACGACCCTTTTGAAATATGGCGTTACAAACTTCTAAAGTACCCGAAGGATCTTCCTTCATCTCAGATATCCATCTTATGTACATAACCTCTGATTGCATCTAATCTACTCTAGTAACTCTAACTCTTACTTTCTAATGTTCAGACTTCAGTTATTTGGATAATAGATCACCTTCATGCAAATATCTTTTTATTAATGTTACAAACAAGATGAAATCAAATTATTGAATGATTCAAGGTAGGAAAGAATATTGGTATATAATCCATGCAAGTATACTTACCTTTAAGGTACAGCAAAATTGCACTGAGATACCATTAAATCCCAATTCAACACCTTTAGAGACTACATCTCTGTGTAGAACAAATAGCAATAGAATGCATAAAAACTAATTTCTCAAATAGAAATATGCTTTGTAATTGAAACCAATCTTTAGATGTCTCGCTTGAAAAGTTTTCACAGCCACTATCTTTTGTTGTGAGGCTATATTTCAATCTCTAAAATAAAAGGTTAGAAGAGAGAGAGAGAGAGAGAGAGAGAGAGAGAGAGAGAGAGAGAGAGAGAGAAACATCCCCTGTATTACATATGACTTCATCTTTTTTCCCACCAAATTTTACCACAGCAGTCCACATAAAATCTTTTCAAAAATGCATCAGCAAGCACCTTTTAAAAAGGCTATAAAATTTGCAACGACTTTAGGCATGTCAGCCTGCATCAAAAGGAGGAAAGAAGTTAAACCCAGCATAACTCAAAGTACACTGATTATGTACAATCATCCCTCCAATTGATATATTGACAGAAATATTAAAATATAAAAAAGTAATAATAATAAAAAAAATCATCTTGAATACTAAAGAATATCTTTCTAATTCAAAGTCAATGAATCAGAATTAGAAATTAAGCTAGCTACCTGAGATGGTCTTCATGTTAGCATCAGTGATGCAATTACAGCAATTGACATTCAGGGTTCCATGCTTTGCAAGACCTGTAAAAAGCCAAGGACAAGATAGATAAGATAAACGACTAGAGGGCTTTCAGAGAACACAAAAAAATTATCCCATACATCGCTACTAGGAAAAATAATGGCATCCAAAAGAACAATAATATCAAATGGCACATGCATCAAAATTGTGCTAGCAAAGTCTCAGAAGAAAGAAATTTCTAATAAAACATAACCACATCAAAAATAAATTTGCATTATTTAAACTCCCGCATTACTTCTTTATGTATAGTGATATGGCTCTAAATCAAAAGATATGAAACCTTAATAGATTGATCTGCTTTATGGTGTCGCAAATCCCTTACATTTGGCATACATTAACCGTGTCCAAACATACATAAATTTCTATAAAGCCAATACATCCAAGATATTTTAATGAGCAATCCAAAACAGTGTACTGTCAAAAATTAGAATATCCATACAGAAAATAGTTGAGATTCAATTTTTAAGATCATGTTTCACGCCTTCAGAGAACAACTAAGTTGGCCACAAAGACGAGACCATCACCATCACCTACTATACTCTCCATTTAATGCATGAATGACAGAGCGAGAAAGTAAGAGAGAGTGAGCTATATCATCCTAGGTAATACCAATAACAGAAAGTATATTTGTCTCGTTCTCATAAAATCAATTCACAATACCAGGTGAAGAGAGAAGAACAGTTAGCTAACTAGAGCTTGAAAGAGACCAGGCCATACTCCTCAACACCCCGATTGTAAAATATATTTTGTAAATCTTATAGTCTTTCTGCAACCTATATTTATATGGAGTTAGATTGCATGCTTCAAACTTATGAAATCAGTCACTTGTAAAAAAATATTTCAAGAAACCATAATGTTGCGCCACTATTCGGATGAACATCTCCATATATTCATGCATCCTGATGATTACCCAAAATGAAAAATCTAATAACGCTTTCTAGTTTAAAGATCAAGAATATCTTTGAAGTACGTATTTCTCTTGGAATCCCCAAGTTAATAGCAAACTATGCTTTTGATAAACAGGCGTGAATGCCCTATTCTCTCCACCTCTATTAGATTTCTAACTTGCATAAACTAAAACTACTATTCGCTACAAAATATTAGATTACTCAAAGAAACCTTTTGCAGAAAAGAAAAGCATTTATAAGTTTGTAATAAGTTAGTTTGGTTGGACTACTATTCAAGATTAGTAGCTTCATGATTTGTTTGCAACTAGCTTGAACCTTATAGGAGCTCCTAAATACCAACTAACCTTTTATCACTACTTAACAAATCATGTAACTCTTCAGAGTTCATCATCTGGAAGAAATCCAACAATATGTATTAAAGGTTTCGGTGTTAAGTATCAACAAGCCAAAAAAGTGTAAGGTAGGTGTACCTCTTCACTCCTTGGATGGTCCCTATAACATTCTCAATCTTGGTTATCAATAGTTTTCCCTGCAATCATAAACAGCCAAATAGTTACACCATTTAAATGCATGATTTTGATGATCAATGCTCACCATAGCATAACAAGATTATTATTATCCACACATTGAACATTCTGAAAATGGAACCACACCACCCCAAGTTCACAGAAAATGGAAATACACACATGCTAAGAAAGAAAAACCTTAAAAATACATCGTTATGCAATCTTTTAACACAAAATTGATTCTCAGTATAATAAGGATATTCAATTCTCAGTAAAGAGCTATTATTCTCTCTCACCTGTTACAAACCCCATGGGAAAGAAACCCCAGCAGCGATAGTACGCCTCTTTCCCCGGCACCAGCGGCGGCATGGGTTCACATTATCGCACCTCAAGCAGTACCCTTCGCACTGCCTCGCATGCTCGTACAAATTGTAACAGGACGGGCAAGCCGTTTAGAAATTCACCATCCACCGTGAATTAACACTGCTTTGCTTCATATCCACTTTAATTCTGGTATTGCCGCCACCACCCGAGGCTCCGCCGCTGCTCCTCTTACTCCGGCGGATGGGAAATTTCTAGCCTAGGCATCCTCCTTGGCCTTCTTCTACTGATTGCTGGTGTTACTTCACGGATACCAGATCTACCTTGCCAAAGCAAGAAAGGAATTTGTTATCGTAGATAGATTTCTTACCCGAATCGAAGACAACTGCCTAAGAATCGTCGACAAGGTAAGGCGACGTCAGAGAAGGAGAACTTGTTCTTATCGGTGGTGGAGAAGGAGCACGAGGTGGCGAGACTGCTACTTGACCAGGTTGGATTCTTTGCAGCGCTGGGGAAGCTGGTTGTTGGTGAGGCACCGGTGGGGAGGAGGGCGTCAGCGACGTCTGAGATCTGGTAGCAGCCTTCGACCAGCGGCTCGGTCGTATAAGCCAAAACAGCGAAATTGTGGAAGCTTCAATGTGATGAACAAATTAGGGTTCTTCTATGTGATTTATTGGATTTGGGATTGAAAAAGAAAATTTAGTTTGAAGACAAAAGTTTGATTTTCCTTGGACACATTTTTTTATTTGTTAAAAGAAAATTGATTTATTTAGTTTTTAGAAAACATTTTCATTTTAAAATTTCACATTAAAATAATTAATATCGATGAAAAGATATCGATTATCATAATCGATATCTATGAGACAAATAAATATCATTAAAAGATATCAAAAAGTAATACCCGATATCTATTAAAGTTTTCTTGTCATTATAAATATCAGTTATGGAATAGATATCAGTCGGGAAACTAATGGATATCAATTTTATAATCACTGATATCTATTCACTGATATCTATTCACAGTTTTGTAGCAGTGTCCCTTTGTTTTGCAATAATAGCTACGTCTGATTTTTGCATGTAAATTAAGAAATATAATATTTTAATGTGTAGTGAGGTGAAAAGTATATATTTTAACATAAAGTAAGTAGTTGTTTTAGTTTTTTGTATGAGCTTTTTAAAGATATATTAATTGTATGTGTGTATATATATATATATATATATATATATATATATATATATATATATATATATATATATATATATATATATATATATATATATATTTGATGATAAGATCTTATGGCCTATGTAATTCATTCGGGTTCCATGCACATCTAACACAGCAGAATAATTAGAAAGAATTACCTTTCACCAAAGAATAGCGAAAAAGTTTGAACAGCTGCACAAACGACCTCTTGATCTTCTGTTATATTCCTATATCTCGTCTAGACGTTGTGTGGGCGAAGATCCTCTAAGAAAATTCAATCCGTAGTCTCTCCCAAATTTCTCAAGTTCTCGTTTGTCCTATGAGAAATCTAGTTTTTCACTTAAAAAAGAAAATAGGCGTGTGATTTTTTTTGTTATCCAAACTGCTGAGATGACTTTTTTATAGGCTACAATGGAAGCAGGAGGAGAAATTAGGGTTGTGCCTCCCATTGCACTTAAACATCCAAGTTTAGCCCAAAACTTATACTTAAATACAATAATAATAATAATATTTCAATACACTAAAGAATTATTATTGCAATGCCTCCCTAATCCCGAATTATGTTATGGACTCCTTATTATGTGCCTATTTAACTCCCCGAGTTTAAGATATACAATGTCCATTAATTAAATGAGTTCCTGACAACTCAATTAATTAATCTCTTATCCAAGAGTAGTACCACTCAACCTTATTATCATACCGGAACAAATGCATTCTACGGGCTTTTACATGATAATCATTATAACCTCCTTAAGGGGACATAATCAACCTAAATCATTAGGACATTGACTTCTTCTACAATTAACAACGCACCATACAGATAGCAATACATCTCTCAACTCACCTAGCATATTGATTTAATAATTAAATTTCACCCATAGATGAATCAAAGAAATAAATATTGAATTACGTGTCAAGATTATTGTACAGGGTTAAGAGTATGAAGATCCATAATAACTTTGGTCTTGTTCTTTTATATAGTCTGTACAGATCGAACAACCTCATGCAGTCCTGCTCAATACATACAAAGTGCACTAGTGTAATTTTATAGTTAAGACAAACTAATATCAAATCACACTAAAATCATCCCGCAATATATATATATATATATATATATAATGAATAAATAATCTCTCCGTCCCAAACCACCCTTCACACTTTCTTTATTCGTCCCCCCTTCACATCTAAAAAAAGAAATATTATTTTATCTAATAAACACAAAAGTTACTTTAATTTCAAATTGTCACTCATTTTTCTCACACGCACCATTACTTTATATATTTTTATCACCTAAAAATATTACAATACTCTCTAAACTCAACAAAGTTATTAAAAAATTATATGTGTTATGTAAACGGGAAGAGTGGTCCGGGACGGAGGGACTATAATATAATTTTCTTGGTGCATCTAGTTTACAATAAAGATGACATATATTCCTAAAACATTAAACATAGATATGTGTGTCTTTATAATTCATGAGACGAATTATTTATTTAGTCAATTAAATAATTTTAAAGGATAATGTTTGATTGATTTTAAATCATAAAAAAATTAATTAGATTTAAATATAGAAAATTAATTAGGTTGCAATTAAATTAAAAATTTTTAAAATAAAAAAATAATTATGGAAGAAAATTAAATAGGTTATTTATTTTTTCTATGTTTTTTTTTTTATTTTTATTTTTTCTTATTTAAATGGTTAAGTGTTAATGGAGCTTTTTGCACTTAATAGTTTAATGTGTAATGACAATTGTATTAGTGTTATGTGTGAGTGTAAGCAATTAAAATTCATAGTCCAATCAAATAGCGACACGTGAATTTTCTTGATTAAATATCAATTTTAATTTATTTGGAAATTTAAATAAATTAATTTCTAAGATAAATTAATAAATAATTGATAAACAATTTAGGCCCAACAAATTAAATGGGATTTAAATTAAACTAGGTCTGACTCAAGTCAATTAAACACAAGTCAAATAAAGCCTGGAAAGGTCCAAGCCTGCAGAATCAGGTAAAATCGATATTGATCAATCAAAACTGCAAGGATGGAAAGGCTGAAGCCTGCAAAATTAGGTCAAAACAGCCCCGGACCAATCAGAATGCGAGTTATTTATGGAGCATCCTCACCCATCACCTATATAAGGAGCCCTCCTCCATTCATTCCAGACACACTCAAACACCTCAAGGCGTATAAGCTTCTGAAGAAATCAAGAACACGAGCAACGCTCCCTTGAAATCTTCAAGCATCTTCAAGCCAAGAACGGCCTACGATCCGAGATTAAGGTTCTACGCCTCTCTGATCCAGCGTTCTTCAAAACAATAACCTCAGATCAGAGACAAGGTTCCAAACCCCTCCGATCCGGTATTATTCAACTCAAGTTCTTCGACGTTCTTTGCAGAAAGTTTCAAGAATAAGGTTTAATCCGAACAAAGACTCGATCCCTCCGGATTAATGTTATACACCTCCAAATTTGCGTGCGGCGTCTGCAATGTCATCCACCACGGCTTTCAGAGCAGCAAGGTCAACGGCATCCGGACCACGACCAACATCGTATGTGCCCAGGATTGCCTCTTTGGTGGTGGTTCAGCCACGCGCCACGCGATGCTGGTGTGTCGGCTCATCACCGAGAGGGTTAAGCGGTCGCCGGAGGAGGGGAATGACGATGGGGCGGAATTAATAAGTTTTATTCAATTGGCTTGTAAGAAATGACATCATTTTCGTAAATTATTTTTTTAATTTTTACAGGTGGAATTTATAGTGAGGCGAAACGACGTCGTTTAGAATGCGTGGAATAGTGATATTGAAGAAAGATGGTCACGTCACCCTCAGCTGCTAGTGACTTGATTTGAAAAATGTGACTTAAGGTCTAAAACTTATTTGTAAATATTGAAAAGTTTGGATGTTAGCAATCCGCAAAAAGGTTGGGATTTTTAGTCTAATTAACTCTAAAAGAAATAATTAATTACGAAAATGTATTTTCATGAATAATTTATAAAGTTGGTAAAACGTGATAATATTTTAATAAAAAGTGATTCTTTATTCTATCTAATTAAATTATTATTCATTGAAATAATAAAAAATATTACATGATAAAAAAAGTGATAACCATTTAATTAGATTATTTTATAACAATTCGACAATAGGATAAATAAAATATGATAATATTTTTAATATAAAGTGATATTCTGTTAAGAAAAAGTGATAAAATAATAGTTGAACAATCTAATAAATAATGAATAAGAAATAATAATAATTAATAATATTTTTATTAACATTGATTACTTGATCTGAAAATTAAAATATAAATAAAAGAAATTTAAAATTATGAAAAAATTACTAGTTTTTTTAGGCTAATTATCTGGTGCACTAGGTTGCTCCATGCACCAACTTTCAGAAATATATACACTTACAAATATATGCATTTACGGATAAAAATATATGCTACACTAATGAATAAAAATATATATACATTGTTAACGAATTTTCTATTACTTTTTTAAATAAAAACTAAAAGTAAAAAAAAATTATACAATTATTAAGAAACATAAATACTCTATTGAATAAAAATTTATACACATATAGATGCAAGTGTGCATTCGGGTGCATAAGATATTAACTCTTTTTTAAAAAAAGAAATATATTATTTTTAATCATAATAAAATAATTAATAAAATTATTTGATAAAATCTCTTGTAAGATGATAATTATGTAAGACGAATTGTGAGATGAACCGACTAATTAAAGTATTATTATTATAAGGTAAAATATGTTTATTGTTAGTTTAAATATATTTTTCTATAATATGATGAATAATTAATTAAAATATAATTTTAGGGTGTTATAATATAACTTACTATAAATATATTTTAATTACAAATAAGTATATTTTACTTATATAACAATTATATTTTAACAATTGGTTGATCCGTCAAATATATACTCTCTATGTCCCCTTGATACGTATTCATTTTACCATTTTGGTCCGTCCCAATACAAAGTATCCATTTTCTTTTTGTGATGTGACACACAAGGGACCCACACTCAACACTAATACAATTACCCACTACATATTAAAATATTATTTCTCTCACCTCATTACACATTAAAATATTATACTCCTTAATTCACGTGAATAAAATAAATATATATTCCCTCCGTCCCGTTTCAATGTTTACGTTTGCTTTTTGCACGTTGATGAATGAGTATAATATTTTAATAGATAGTGGGTGGAAAGACATAATATTTAATGTAAAGTGGGTAGGTCTATTAGTGTTGGATGATATATTAATTGTTTTAGGTGAGTCCCATATTCCAAAAAAGAAAACGTAAACATTGAAATGAGACGCGCAAAATAGAAATGTAAACATTGAAATAGGACGAAAGAAATATATATTAGAGGGATGGAGTGAGTACTTTTTGTGTCAGAACCTATCTCACATATACTCGTCTGAGTCCCTAGAATTAATTTTATAACCTGCGCTCGGTCTAAGTGCGAATTAGCAGGCGACGCACATTTAATCACGGTAATACTAAATTATGAATGAATTGATTAACGTCCAAACAAGCCCCGTTTTTAATAATTTGTTTTTAAATTTGATTTAAAATATTTTTAGTTATCCTTCTCGCAAATTAAGATTTTTTATATGTGTCATCCAAAACTATCCAAAATATTAATTGCAAAAACTTGGTGAAACAGTCTCACTAATTCTCTACTAATCTAATTAAATAATTTTAAAGGATCTATTTAGTTGCTATGAAATTAGAAAATAAAAAATTTAGTAATAGAGTAAAATTAATAAAGCTTAAACAAATTTAAAGGGTTTTATTTGGTTGATATCAAATTATAAATTTTAAATTTAATTATGATAGGAAAATTGATTAGGCCTTACATGTATACATATTTTTCTATATTTTCTTATTTAATTCATATTTTTATTATTTAAAATGTAATAATTTAAATTTTATTTCTTAATTTCAATATTATAAATTTATAAAATGTCATAATATATTTAATAAAATAGTAATATATTTTTTAATATAAAATAATACTGATCAATTAAAAGTCATAACCTTTTTTTTTTTGAATTATGTTATGAATAATTCATAATATTAAATACTTATGTTATTCCATCTTACTAATCATTTTCGTAAGAAAGATAAGAAGTGATAACTTTTATAAGGAAAAATGATACCCAATTGATGAAAAGTGATAACGGTGATGTGAACTATTTTATGAATAGTTTATACTATAAATGAATAGTGATAACATTTAAAATAAAGGTGATAAAATCTTTAATATAAAGTGATAAATAATTACAAAAGTGAATTTCACAAACAATTTTTAGAATTGATAAAAAATGATAATATTTTAAATAAATGTGATATAAAGAAAAATTAGAACTGACCAATTAAGCTATTTTATAAATAATTAGTATGACGAATAAAAATTGTTAACGTTTTTAAATAGAAAGTGATATGTAATCATGAAAATTGATAATCGTCTAATTGCACAATTTTATGAATCATTTGCGAATAAATAAAAATTTATAATAATTTTAATTAAAAAATGAGACATGATCAATAAAAAGTGATAATCAATATTTAATTTATGATAAATTCGTAAAATGAATAAAAAAGTGATAAGTATGATAAAAAGTAATACTTGATTATTTTTTTAAAAATAAAAAATAAAAATATATAATTTAATATTTAATAAAATAATTTATTATAAAAATACTTATAATAAATGCCAATTATTTGACAATGTTGTTGACGCCTGCTTATGAAATCGCTCTTCTTTCACCCTAAAATACTCTTAATCATTATTATTAATAAATAGTAGTATATCAAAACAGGCCTTTCTTTTTATTTAATATTTTTTTTATTTAATTTAAAATATACTTCTTTTTATTATAGATAATCTGTCTCACATGGAGGAGTGAAAGATAATCCATCTCACATGGAGGAGTGTGCTACAGACGCTGTTGTGAGCCTCCGAACAAGAAAATTAGCGGTATCAAATTGTCTCGGTGTGGCTCCATCTCATGACATGATCCAGACGGTTTTTAACAATTAGTTGACAATATTAAATTGCACAAAAAAATAGATTAATGTAATTAGTATGCACGAGTCACTATCAAATAAAATTAGGTGGTTTATTAATAGAACTTGACTTAGCAAAAAATGCCAGAAGGATCCCAAGTAATGTACACACACCATTTGGTGCAACAACTTCCAACAACCAATCAAAACACGTTAAAAGAACCATAGATATAATTATACAAATAATCGGCGTGCTTAGGGCATGTAGGAGCGTGTTTCATTTATACCTAAATCATGTAGCAATTTCAAATGATATATTAAAGTAATTATACAATTCCGAATTATCACTTGTTATCTTAAATTAATTAAACCCAATTATATATGTATGGGCAGCCAGCTAAGTCATAATAGAGATTCTCTAACTTCCATTGTAGCTCAATAAAAGCTCCAACAGTTAACCATTTCAATGGATGCCAGATTCAATATTCTTAACTTCCTGATCAGCAATGAGTGGAAGAACTTATGCTGTCATTTTAGTCTTCTGGGCTCTTCTCACCATAATCACTCCCATGCTCGTTCGATTATCCGCTTGTGCTAATCTTTATTCAAAATTACAAGGTATATATCTCATCATATTCTCTATTTTTTTTATATGTAAATGTTAGTTGTTAATATAGTTAGTTCACCAAACACTAGTACTTCCATTTCTCCAAGCCTCCTTATAACTTCCCCTAATTCGTTTCCAATGGGAATCGAACCTGGGCAAGTGAGCTAGCCACCAAGTGAGCTCATCGTATTCTCTATATATATGTCTCATCTTATATAGTTGGGGTTCTCTCCTTATATGGAGTAGATTTTGCAGGTGAAGAGAATGATGGGGTGAATTCATTATTGCCAAGACGGGCACTTGTTGCAGCAGCAGTTTCGCCTGCACCAGCACCATCTTAACCGGTCGGAGGCGGCGTTCCGGTGGAAAATCATGTAAATTCAGATAAGTGATGGTGGTGAAAATGCATTTTTTCACTCGAACGAAGGCATTTCAAAAGAAGTTCCGCAGTTTCAAATAAGTCTTTAAAAGTTGCATTTTTTGTCGCATTTGATCATTTTATGATAAATTAAATTACATTTTTGTCCTATTTATTAGGATTTTGTTAATTTAAAAAAATGCAACTTTTATGATCGAAACTATTGAACCTTATCTGAAATGAACACTCGTACGGATCAAAAGTGCCTTTTTTTTCCCTAAGTGCAGATCGGGACTGTGATAGATGAAAAGATTAATCACCACCATTCCTACAAAGCTGTAATATTTCTAAGGTGAAAGAAAGTTGATCTTGTGTCAACTTATGGCTTGGTTTCAAGGTGATCTACAATTGATGGTAATTATAAATGTATATAGATTATAATTAGCAGGGCAGGTTTATATGATCACGCATATGTAATTATTACTTTTACAAAAAATTTCAATGTTCACATATTAAAGAAAAATATTTTCTTTCCGCGGAGAAATCAAAGAAGGAAATTTGAGTTACCCAAGCATATTCTTGAAACAGGGTGTTTACAAATCGTTATAATTAAAAAGATACTTAATGTCGAAATTTAATTATGTCAAGAGCTTGTTTGTATATATTCGATTATATATAGATGAACCTATAGAAATTTAATTTTAATTGGTCAGCAGTCTAATCATGATATATACAAACGGTATTAATAATATATGGGATAAACTCTTGTGAAATGGTTTGTAACGGCGATTCATTATTAGGAGGTTTTGGTGGGACCGTCTCACGAATAAAAATTCGGGACATTTATTAATAATTATATTTTATATTAAATTAAAAAAATAAAATAAAAATAAGTGCATTGTTTGGCCTAACAAATTAAAATTAATCTCTATAATTTCGGCATGCACGAGCGCAATTCACTTTAGTATTGATTTTTTTCACTTATACTCCAAAAATTCCATTGAAACGCATTTTTTTATTTGGGTCCGTCTCAATATAAAATGTGTATTTCTTTTTTTTTGTAAAGAGGATTCGTACATATTAATTTTTTATCTCTCTATGGACTCACATGTCATATTAATACACCTACCCATTTTACATTAATATATTATTTCTCTCAACTCACTACATATTAAAATATTATATTCCTTAATCAACGTGTAAAAAGTAAACGCTCATGTTTCAACGGGACGGAGGGAGTAATATAAAGGCAAAGATTTGTGTGAGACCGTATCATATAAGGGCTTACGTGAGACGGTCAGAAAGTGAAATTTTTATATAGGAAAGTGATAGTAAATTAATAAAAAGTGATAATGTTATTTCATGAACAATTATAGTATAAATAAAAAGTGATAATATTTTAAAGAGAAAGTGATTATATTTTATAACGAAAGTGATAACTATTTTAAGAAGTGAAAAATGATCTCACGTGGGACGGTCTTAAGCAAGACGTACCCTAATATAAAATATTATTCATTATTAACCATTATTATTATTAATTATTCATTAAATAGATTAATTGTTTTATTATTACTTCATTTTAATCAAGTATCATTTTATATTAAAATTAATTATCACTTTTCACTCATCCTACAAAGTGTTCATAAAATAATTAAATTAAATAGTTATCACTTTTTCATTTTCATGTATCATTTTTTATTAAACATGTTATCACTTATTATTCTAATGAATTGTTCGTGAAATAATTTAATTAGACGATTATCACTTTTTTTATTAGGAACCACTTTTAATTAAAAATATAATTACTCCCTCCGTCCGCTTTCAAGGTATACGTTTACTTTATGCATGTGGATTAAGAAATATTATTATTTAATGTGTAGTAAGTAGTTGTATTAGTAAGGTGTGTGAGACCCATATATTAAATGATTAATGATGTGTGTGGGTCTCATGTGTTTAAAAAGTGAAATATATACCTTTGGTGCGGACGCCCAAAATAGCAAAATGTATACCTTTTCGGCAGACGGAGGTAATACCACTTTTAATTATTTTAGAAAATTTTTCATGAAAAATATTTTTTTATTAGTTATCACTTTTTACTAAAGATATTATTACTTATCTTTAAAATATTATTACTTTTCATTTGTTCATGTATGTAGTTATAAGCATTGTTATCACTTTTCATCAATTGAGTATCATATTTTATAAATTTATAAATGAAAAAAATAATTTAAATGAATAAAAATTTTAAATTAATAAAATTTTAAATAAATAAATAATATATATATATATATATATATATACTAGTATGGATCCCGTGTGTTACACGGTTCTAAAGTTACAATTTTAAAAATTATAATACAAGTTTAATATAAATATTTATTCAATTATAATTTAATATAAAATTATATTGAAGAGTAAAATTCAATTTATATACACTCAAATGTGAATTTGATTCATTTAGTAAAAGTTTAATTTTGTCGTTAAATTGATTTACTAAAAATATAAAAAAAAGTTATTGAATTAGTTTTCAAATTTTGTTATAAATGTTGTTGCAAATTAAATTAATAAGAAAAAATTAACATATATTAATTTAATTATTGAAAAAAATAGAATAAAGTTATATTAATTAAAAAATAAAAAATAATAAATTCAATATAAATTAATTTGATGAAAAAAATAAAAAAAATTTAATTTAAAAAATTATAATATTAATCATGAAAAAATTAATAACATAAAGAAATCAAAAATTAAAAAATAAAAAAAAATTAAAAGAAAAACATAATTAAAAGTTTTTTTTTTAAAAAAATTATTAATTTTTTTAAAATAAAAAAGAATCTGCATGAAATTAATTAATAGAAAATTTTTAAAAATATAATAATAAAAAATGGATACATATCTTTAAAGCTTGAATATAGTGTATAATGAATGAATAAATAATTTTATTTATAGGCAAATAGATGATGTAATATAAAGAGGAAAACAAAAAACATGAGTGCCAGGAGTAAAGATGTGAAAAAAATAGCCACAAACGGCAAGACTACGCAGAGCCAAAAAAACTATCGAAATCTAAAGTATTTGAAGTTCATATCATTGAATATCAGGTTGTGAACAAAATTTGGAGCTGAATTATGCCAGTCAAAGTCCCCTCCAATATCTGATAAAGTATCTGCAACTGTGTTTCCTTCACGAAATATGTGTGATACATGGAAGATCATGTTCGTAATGATATCTCTTGATCTCCTCCATCTCGCAATCAATCTCCAAGGGTTCTTTGGTGTAGGGTCAGTTAGAGCATACAAGACATACATGGAATCCGTTTCAAGCCATAGACAATTCCATTCTTTACCATAATCAATCGCTGTGAAAGCTGTTGCTATTTCTGCTTCAAAGGCAAAACCAGTGCCGTATCCACATGTGAAGGTGCCTTTCGCAAAGCCGTTGTTGTTTCCGAAGATGCCAGTCCCAGAAATAGTTCCAGGAGCCCCCGAAGCATGGCAATCTGTATTGACTTTGATTCATCCAGGCGGCGAGAGTTGCCAACGTAGAGACGTAATGCTCGGAGCTTTCTTGGATACTCCTTTTACGCCGAAAAAATGCAAAGTAGCTAAGTCTTGCATAGTGTTACTCATCGTTCCAATAGATAATCTTCCTACATCTTTGATGAGCGACATAAGGATCGCCTTCACTCCAGATATTCTCAAAGGGGAGCAATGCCCATCCGAGTCCAACTCCATATTTAATCTATCATTTCTAGTACTCCAAATATCCCAAAAATAAGTAACAATTGCCACCCTCCATAAATTCATGATTTGTGTACTTCCCTTCATATTAATAGCTTGATGCAAGAAACCCACAAAGCCTTGATCCAAAGGGATGATACCTTCGAATCCAAAGCCTACCAATACGAGCCGAAGTATTTCAGAAGAAATCCTGCAATGAAGAAAAAGATGATCAACAGTTTCAATGTCAGATTCACACAAGTAGCAGCGTGAAGGGCCGTGGAAACCCCTATTCACCAGGGCATCCCATGTGGTGAGTACGCCCCTAATAACTTTCCAAAGGGTAAGAGACCTCCGAGGTGGAATGAAATTTGTCAATATCTATGAACCCCAATTAGGAGCAATAAAAATAGCACGTGTATGCATGTATGCAATCTTAGATGTGACTTTTTCCTGCAGCGATTTTCCCCAAAACCTGCGATCAATGAGATTAGGTGACATTCTAGTTGCAAGTATCAAATCAACAATGAATGGGAAAGAGAGTAGATTATTTAAATAGAATTTGAAGATTTTTTTTTAAATTTGATTTGATAATATCCATATTTGTATCTTACAAAAAATTTATGTAATCATAAGTAATTATTAAAATTGAAATTAGTAATGAAAATTCAATTTTATTGGTTAAAATACATTTAAAAAAATAAAATAAAAAATTAAAAGAAAATTAACAAAAAATAATTATAAGAAATTTCAAAAAATATAAAAGAAATCGCAAATACTATAATTAATACTCCTATATATTTAGATACATAGACTCTCTTGTGAGACGGGTTATTTTTTAGACGGGTCGACCCATCACTAAAGTATGCTTATTGTATAGTTAAAATGTGCTTATTTGTAGTTAAAGTATGCTAATAATAAATCATATTATAACATACTAAAATCATACTTTAATGTATAATTCAACGTACTTTAAAAAACATACTTTAACAACCATTTAACATACTTTATCTATACAATAAGCATATTTTCGTGATGGGTCAACCCGTCTCACAAATAAACCATCTCACAATAGACTTTGTCATTTAGATAAACCCATTATTTATTTGAAATGGAAGAGCTAGCGGTCATGAACCCCGTAAAAAGGGTTGAAATAATTTGAAAAACTCAAAAAAAAAAGTTGGTATTGCGTGCTTCCGGGTCACACCGTGCGCCTTTAAAATTTAGTATTAAGGGTAATGATACATTATTTTATTCTAAAGGGTATACACTTTAATTAATAAGGGTATACCATTTTGTTTAAAGGGTATACACTTTCCATTAATATTTTTTATTTTTCTTCAAAAAATAAAGGGTACACATCTTTATAATAAATGGTATACAATTTAACACAAAATTCTAAAGGTTCACGGAGTATGCCCCGTGCATGCAGTTTTTCAAAAAAAATCTAAATAAATCATAAAAAAATTAAAAGAGAATTTAAAAAATATATAAGAACAAAATTAACCAATAAAAAAATAAAAAAAAAGAAAAGGATAATTTTCTTTTAAGGAGTGAAGATTGTTCGTCATGATGAATAATTTATGTGAACGAATGAATAAAAAGTCTTATTATAGGTCGAGATGGATTAATTTTATTTATTTATTTTATTATGTTTCTAAATAAGATTTGATTTGATCTAATCATATACATATTTGAATCTTAAAGAATATTATGTATTTATAACTAAATCAAAATATTAAAAATTACTAATATAAAAAAAAATACTGTGTTAAAACGAAAAAATGAAATAAATAGAAAAAATAATTTAAAGAGAAATCATAAAAAAAAAAAATAAAATTAACCATAAAAAAACTATTAACGTAAAAAATAAAATATTAAAAAATAAAAACTAATTAAAAAAAATAACAGAAGGCAAAAAAAATATTAATAAAAAAGGTTAATCAAAAAATATGTAAAAAAAAGTAGTAAAAATTAATTAATAATAAAAAAATATCACATCCATATTGGATCTTTAAAAAAACTTATTTATGTATTATTAAATTTAATGTTGATGAGAATATATTAAAAAAATAAAACAAAAGAAATTAAAAGAAAAATAATTAAAAAATTAAAAGATTAAAAAATATATAAAATAAACTGAATGAAATTAATTAAATTTTCGTTTTCAAATATATAAATTTAATTACTAAAGAAAAAATTATAATAAAATAAATATATATTATTAAGAAAATCATTATAAATAAATTTGAAGAAATAAGAAAAGAAAAAAATCATAATAAAATTAATTATAAAATTTTTTTAAACCATGAAAAATAATTAATAGCATAAAATAATTAAAAAATTACTCCTTCCGTTCCACACTTATGTTCACACTTTCCGTTTTCGTTCGTCCCACACTTATGTTCACCACCCAAAAAATAAAATTTCACACTAACCAACAACCTCAAAAAGTTATATTAATTTTAAAAATATCACTCCCACCTAACACACATAACATACTTTTTAATTTATTTATTATTTAAAAATACCACAATACCCCTAAAAAGTCAATCAAGTTGGTCAAAAAATAACTTTTCTTAAACTCCGTATCTACAGTGTCGGGGAACATAAGTTCAGGACGGAGGAAGTACATACTAAAAAAACAGAATTAAAACCAAAAAAAAAAAAATCAAAAGTGAAACCATGCATATCAAAATTTTAAAAAATTTATCTCCTCTCCACCTATAAATAAAACTCTTTATTCATTAATTCTACACGCATAATTTCTTTATCACCACGAACAAAAGCGTTCTTCAAATTTTAAAGAAAGGTATCCGTTTATTATTATTAATTAATTTTTGTTGTTTTTCTTTTTTATGTTTAAAACTCTTGTGAGACACTACTTATGTGAGACCATTTGTGAGACGTGTTAAAGTATGCCTATTATAAAAATAAAATATGTTTAATGGTTATTGAAGAATGTTTTGTAAAGTATGATGGATGATGAATTAAAGTATGATTTTAGGATGTTATAATATGACTCATTATTGACATACTTTAAATACAAATAAACATACTTTACCTATATGATAAATATATTTTAATAATGGGTCAACCCGTCTCACAACTGTCTCATAAAAAACTCGTCTCACAAGAGAGTCTCTCATTTATCTATAATAAATTTTAATTAAAATTTTTAACTAAAAATTAAAATAATTGGGGTTAATTTTGGTGACGATACCTCATCAAAATTAAACTCTCCTTTAATATATTAAATATAAATATATATATAAAAGCAAAATATTTTCACTTATTTTGACTAATTTTGACTATTTTTAATTATGATCGAGGCCATTCATTTTCTAATTTACATCTTAACCGTTGATTCTTATCAATTATCAAATCCCATTTGTTAGGGCATCATCACTTACACTGACCATTCCTTCCTGCGCATCCTCTTTCTCCAATTTACCACATCTAAGGCCATCTTCTTCACTTTTCGAATTCATGATCAGAAAATGGGGAAATCGTCACTTCACGCCGAATATCATCACATGATTTTTTTGAATTGCACGGTATTGGAGCAGGTGTGATTTTCTTTCATCAAAATCGGAAAATTTTAAATTTTCGACGAATTGTTTCTAAATTAGGTGGGAATGGAGAGTGTATCTATAAAAGCCGTTAACCTCAATTTCTTCAAAACCCTAGAACGGCAGTCGACTCGGCAGGTACTCTCTCGCATCTCTCTCTCTATCTTTTGAGTTTCGTAGGTTTAAAGATACATATTCAATATATGTATCTTAATTTGGTCCATTTTGTACAATCTTCAGGTGAGGGTGTAGACTTTGCTTCAGCACGAAATGCCTCCAGTTAAAGTTTCGTATCTTAAACCACTTGATTTGGTACTTCTCGACTTCTTTAAATCTGGATAGAGTATGGTTCTATCACTGTGAAAGATAGAGACGACTCTGGCAGTGTTAATCTGTACATGTTTCTAGGGTTTTTCAGTTTGTTATATTATCAAGTTGCATATTAGGGCCTTCGATGTAGGAAGGTACACAATTGTAATGCAAAATAGAGTAGGGATATTGTTTAACAAAAAAATTGGTGGAGATTTCAAGCTCTGGTATGCGTGTTGTGTCTATGGAAGATGTGTTTCGTAATAATTTGAATTGTGAATGATGTTGTTAGTGTACGAATAGTTTCATATGATGGTCCTTGAAAAAACTGGAGGCTTTATCCTTGGCTAACTTCTCATCTCAGTTCCCTTTCACTGCATGTCTTCATACTTTTCGAATTCATGATCAGAAAATGGGGAAATTGTCACTCCACGCCGAATATCATCACATGATTCTTAGAATTGCGCGGTATTGGAGCAGATGTGATTTTCTTTCATCAAAATGTTTACCTGATTGTATTGTTAACATGTTTTGTTAATTAATTGTTTATGAAATCTTTGTTCTGCGGATAGCAGAATAGATTGAATAGATGCTTTTTGAATCATTGTTAAAAGAGTTGAGTATAGTTACTCACGATGTGGATGATATAAATGGAGAGCCTATTGGCCAAGGAGAAGGTGACTGAATTGTTTATTTTACATTATTAGACTATTTAAATGCTCTCCATTACATAATTTAATTATATTCTTTATGTTAATCTCTTAGAAATGGTATATTTAACTTTAAATAATGACGTTTCCAATTGGTTTGGCGAAAGGGACTTGAACTACACCGTTATTTATTTATCATTGTATTTCTTTCTGTGTTGAGATATATGTACTATCTCTTCTAATGTTGGTAGCTCTTGGAGAAAGTTTCAACACAAGATTCAAATGGTATTTCTATTATCCTACTCTTCTTTTTTTGAGGCTTTTATTTTATATCAAGTGTTAATGGTAATTTTTTTATGTCATATCATAGGCCAAGAATTCTTCTACTGCTAGAGATGAGGGCATCGATCCAATGTTAGGTATAATTCATCAATGCTTTTTCTTTGTTTTATTGCTTATTTAGGTTTCGACTTAATAATCCGCTTTATCTCTATTATTTGCCTCTTTAAATTTATATCATTATTCTTTTATTGGAAATTATGTAATTTCTTCTTTGATTTTGGGAGTATGATACTACGAAAATAAGGTATTTGTTTACCTCATCTTATCCTTATGGATTCAATGCATGAAATTGAACATCTATGTATCTTTAATGGCTATAAGCATTAAATTATAGGTAGACACTTTCTATGGTATGGTATATGTTACTTAAAGCATAATATATTATTTATTTTATGATTGATGAGTTTTTTATTCCATTTTTATTTATAATATTATTTCAATATTAGAGGGAGCTTTTCAGCTCCATCTCTATTTGTAAGGATTTGTGCTATGTTTAATTTATTTTTGTTGTTATGTTGTGTAGGTGAAGTGTTAGGAAGAGGGAGACTCGAGTGTAGATTTGACAGATTTATTCAATTCTGTTGTGTAGGTAATTTGTTGAAGCTCCAACTCTCATTTCGATTAATTCCGCTTTGTCTATTTTAAGTTGAGTCCGATTAAATTATCCTTTGTTTTAAATTTCCTTTTGATTTATTTTCGGATTGAACTAAATTAGAAATCTGAATTTTGCTTGATTTTCAGGCACTAGATTGGATTTAGTTTAATTTTTGGGATGACGGTAATGATTTTGAGGAGAAGGTGATTGTTGATAATGTGATCACTTTCTTCAGGTAATTTTTTCAAATTATCTTCGTTGATTAATTATTAATTTCTGAATACTTTTTCAAATTAGTAAAAGGCAAAGACGTTGCTTTTCTTCAGGAAAATGAGATTATGGACCATGATTCGTTGACTGCGAGGGCTTTGAAGTTGGGGAATGAGGTTTGCAAGAGTTTAATTTTGGATATTAAAATTAAAGACTACAAAAGAATCATGTCTCTCGAAGTTGGTTGTGAAACTTGACATGTTGTTTGGTAAACGTGGGAAGAGTGGTCGGGTAGCCTTGAATACGGATCTCGCACAAGTTGCTTCAATTGTTAAAAAAAGTATCTTAGTTTAGAGGTATCACATCCCAAATTTTACCAAGGAAAATTTGTATAGTATTTTGAAATAAAATATTAAATAGGGCATGATCAAATTTTACTTTAATAAATAAATAAGTCATAATGCAAATGAGAAGGAAGTAAATAAGTAGCTAGTCCTATAAGTTTAACACAAACTTTTAACATCTAAAGCAACAATTAAAAAGAAGTTGAATAAGTACCTGGTCCTTTAAGTTTCTGCAAACTTTAATATAAATTTAGTATTTGCAGAATTTCTGTAGAACTTTAAAGGTAGGACAATAAGTTTAATTTTTTTCAATTTCATAACCACATAACCATGCAAACCTGTCAAAATTTTAATAAATAACCAAACAGGTTAGAATACACTGCTACCCTATAAAATTAAACAAACAGGTGATTTTGCAAAGAAAAGATGTATATTTAATAAGGGTCGGTCCCGTAAGTTTTCGCTAGATTTTCAAAGATTTGTGCAGGTGGCAATTCAAGAAGACAAATCCAATTAGAACACTCCTGTGCATGACACGAACCCACTACCTCCAATCGCACTGTACTACACACCTGCACTACCCACTTACCAATACCCAACATGCAATGAAGTGAGTTAATATGGTATGCATAATAGTGGTGTACTTTAAGGTACAAACCTATCATCAATCAACCCACCAATTTAGCCATGCGTCACGTTAAAGGTACAAAGAAAATTGGCAGCTTAATGGAATCTCCCCATTACTGACAATAACAAAAGTTACACAATTGGCACCATAACAGTTTACTTATTCCTATCAAATACGGCAGACTCATACCTTAGCATGCATGTGATCAAACATACAGGAGGAAAACTTAGTGGCAGAGTCATATTTGGGTGCTTCCGTGCACAGTCACCAAATTGACACACTAACTTGTTAACTCACCACTTCTGTCCACAATAATCAATAATGTGCAATAAACTATAATCACACTAACCCACAATATCAAGAATTACACTAATAACCCCTAGCAAATCATTAAAACATGATACCAAATCAAAATTTATCCTAATAATATCAGTGAAATGATTTTTTTAGAATACTCTGCCCCAAACAGAGGCACATATACGTAAGTCATCATACTTCAAGTTCAATAAAATTTTTGAATTTAAAACACGCAAGTGTGCAGCCTATGGACTGCAGCTTATTAAATCATTTTATTTAGTCTCCCCGCCTACGCGCCCCCGCTCGTACGTTTTCGCCTCGCTTAACCTGAGATAAAATTAATTATCGGGGTGAGCAACCACAAGCTCAGTGAAGACTTTATCATGCTTACATATGTCAAGTATATCATGTGCGAGAATTTAATTCACTTACAACACAATCTTATCATGTCAAAATAAGGCACCTTTCGACCCTTATCCATGTAACTTTACGATATCGCGATTCGTTAGTAAGACACTCCTTCACAGCCCTTACCCATGCTATAGTATGGCACCATTACAGCCCATACCCATGCTATAGTATGGCACAATTACAGCCCAAACCCATGCTATAGTATGGCACCATTATAGCCCATACCCATGTAATATATGATCCCATAACATTCAAGTATGATCATCAACTCATAAGGTGACAACAATTTCAAGTTTATTTCAATTACCACATACGAAATCATCTAAACACATATAAGAATGAAAGAATCCCCACCTTTTAACCGAGTGATGTCTAACGTTCAAGTACCAACGACAATATCAGGGTCTCCTTCGTCACCTACAACATCATGATCGACCGTTACTACTATAACTTCGATAAACTATTGTACAACTAATCTACATATATATTTACGTAAGGGTTGCAAATTGAGAATATTAGGGTTAGTGTTTTTTTTAAGTTTGAAGCAATAAATAAAGAAGGAATCAAGTGTTTTCTGGTTTTCCATAATGATCAAAGGAAGAAGAAAGAAAAGGAAAAGAAAAGAAAAAGAAAAGAGAGAACTTTACCTCTCTCCCCGTTTGCAGAATACGTGAACCAAAGTCAGCGTGTGTAGAGAAAAGAGAGAGATTGAAATTTTATTCACACGGCTGGTCGAAATAATCTTCATAGGACTAACCCGATTTCCCGAAGATAAAGGAGTTGATAAGAGGGAATAATATCTCTAGAAGACTACGATTCGTTTTTTTCTTAAGGAGCAAGAAATCTTATTCTGCTTCAGTTTGAACTAACGGTTGATAGAAGTAGGGAATGGGCTGGGCTTTGAAGAGTTCGAATTAATGGGCTTCAAGGAGTTGGAAATAGTGGGCTTTGATGATTGGGCCATGGCTTAAACTTACGGGGTGTTACATCCTACCCTCCTAATAAAAATTTAGTCCTCGAAATTCCATAATGATATAAATATCTTACCCGTAATGAAGCATGGGTATCTTGCTTGAATTTCGTCTTTCTTTTCCCATGTAGCCTCATCTTCCGTATGTCGACTCCATTGAACTTTGACGAGTGGCACGTCATGATTTCGAATCCTTTGGACCTTTTGATCCAAAATGGACACAGGTTCTTCTTCATATGTCAGGTCCTTGCCAATTCCCAATGTCGAGAAATTCACAACATGATTAGGATCATGAACATATTTTCTCAACATCGAAATGTGGAAAACATTATGCATGGAGGATAACTCGGGTGGCAAAGCCAAACGATAGGCTAGATCTCCAACTTTATCAAGAATTTGAAATGGAGCAACGAAACGAGGTCTAAGCTTTTCTCTTCTTCCAAATTGTATGACACCCTTTGTGGGAGCAACCTTCAGAAAAACATGATCTCCGACTTCGAAATGTAAATCTTTTCTTCGTTGATCAGCATAGGACTTTTGTCTATCTTGAGCAGTCTTGATTCTTTCTCGAATTATTCTGACCTTGTCCACTGCTTCTTCTATTAGCTTGGGGCCTAGAACAACTTTCTCACCAACATCATCCCAATATAATGGTGATCTACACTTCCTTCCATAGAGCGCCTCGTAAGGAGCCATCTTGATAGTTGCTTGATAGCTGTTATTGTAGGCAAATTCGACAAGAGGTAGGAACTTCTCCCATGTTTCACCCATGTCAACAGTGCAGACTCTTAACATGTCTTCCAAAATCTGGATTGTTCTTTCGGATTGCCAATCCGTTTGTGGGTGATAAGCTGTGCTGAAATTCAGTTTGGTTCCCATCGCCTTGTGCAGACTTACCCAAAACCTTGAAGTGAAACGCGTATCTCTATCAGACACTATTGACATTGGTACGCCGTGTAGCCTCACTATCTCTTGAATATACAACTGCGCATACTGCTCCATCTTGAATGTCATCTTTACGGGAAAGAAATGAGCTGACTTGGTCAATCGATCGACGATGACCCATATGGCATGATTTCCCTTCGAAGACCTTGGTAAACCTACGACAAAATCTATGGCAATTTGCTCTCATTTCCACTCAGGGATCTCGAGTGGTTTAAGCTTTCCGGCTGGTCGCTGGTGTTCAATTTTAACTTGTTGGCAAGTTAAACATCTTTCAACAAAGTATCCAATATCTCATTTCATACTTCTCTACCAAAATCTTTCCTTCAAGTCATGGTACATCTTTGTTCCTCCCGGATGAGCGGTGTATGGCGCTCCATGCGCTTCACTTAAAATCTTTTCTCTCAACTTCTCAACCATTGGAACACACAATCTTCCATTTAAAGTCAAAACTCCCTCTTAATCCACCTTGAAGCCATTGTATTCGCCTCCAGCTAGTGCCTTCTTTATCATTCCTTGCAAGAAATGATCTTGTTCTTGAGCTTCTTTTATCTTCATTTTCAGACTCGGCTGAATTTCTAATGCCGCAATGATCGCCTTCGTGCCGGAGGGTGATGCCACCAATTCAATTTGCATCTTGGCGAACTCTTCGACCAGCTCTTCTTGCTTAGTATACAGACTATTTAGCTCCACTTTGGTTTTTCGACTCAAAGCGTCGGCCACTACGTTAGCCTTGCCTGGATGGTACTCAATGGTGCAGTCATAATCTTTCACCAACTCTAACCATCTCCGTTGTCTCATGTTGAGCTCCTTCTGCGTGAACAGATACTTCAAACTCTTGTGATCCGTAAAGATCGTACATCTTCCACCATAAAGGTAGTGTCGCCAAATCTTCAAAGCATGAACTACGGCTGCTAACTCCAAGTCATGAGTAGGGTAGTTCACTTCGTGCGGTCTCAACTGTCTAGAAGCATATGCAATAACCTTTCCATGTTGCATCAATACACATCCGAGTCCTTGCTTTGATGCATCACTGTAGATAGTGAACTCTTCATTCAGATTTGGGATTGTCAACACGGGTGCTGAAGTCAAATCGTGCTTTAACCTTTGAAAGCTCTCTTCACACTTGTCAGACCAAATGAACTTCTCTCCTTTACGAATCAATCGTGTCATTGGACCGGCTATCTTGGAGAATCCTTCTATGAACCTTCGATAATAGCCAGCTAATCCCAAGAAACTACGAACTTCTTGAACATTTGTAGGTGTCTTCCACTGATTTACTGCTTCTATCTTAGATGGATCTACTTCAATCCCTTGTGACGTCACCACGTGTCCAAGGAATGTGACTTGCTTCAACCAAAACTCACACTTCTTAAACTTCGCGTATAACCTCTCCTTGCGAAGTGTCTCGAATACCAATCTCAAGTGCTCCTCATGTTGTGCTTCATCCTTGGAGTATACCAAAATGTCGTCGATGAAGACTATAACGAACTGATCGAGATACGGGTGAAAAACTCAATTCATCAGATCCATGAACACTGCAGGCACATTACTCAACCCAAATGGCATGACGACGAATTCATAGTGCCCATAACGCGTTCTAAAAGCAGTCTTAGAAATGTCTGACTCCTTCACTCTCAATTGATGGTACCCGGATCTTAAATCAATTTTGGAAAATACACTTGCTCCTTCTAATTGGTCAAACAAGTCTTCAATTCGAGGTAGGGGATACTTGTTCTTTATCTTCAACTTGTTAAGCCCTCGGTAGTCAATACACATCCTCATGGATCCATCTTTCTTCTTAACAAACAGGATTGCCGCTCCCCATGGAGATACGCTTGGGCGGATGAACCCCAAGTGTAAGAGCTCTTGTAGCTAAACTTTCAACTCTTGTAGTTCCACGGGCGTCATTCGATACAGAGCTTTGGATACTGGTGCTGATCCTAGTATCAAGTCTATTGAAAACTCTACTTGACGATTTGGAGGCAGGCCTGGTAAATCCTCCGGAAAGACATCAAGACACTCTCGGACAATAGGTATGTCACTAGGTGGTACTTCTGTGGTCCTGGTGTCCACAATGTTGACTAGGAATCCCTGGCAGGACTTCTTTCTAAGCATCTTGGCAGCTTTTGCAGCAGATAATATTCTCGGTACTACACCACTCTTGAGCTTGTGTACCACTTTTTCTCGAATTTTGGTTCCCTTAAGATCATTACTCGTTCCTTGCACTTTATATTGGCTTGATGATAGGTAAGCCAATCTATTCCTAGAATCAAATCAAATCCATGCATATCCATAACATACGATTTGACGCTGAAGTCTACTCCTTCAATGTGTACGCTCACACTTTCTACTAAGGTATTCACAACAACTCTTTCCCCCGAAGGTAGACTAATCTCAAGAGGTTCATCACTCTTGACTCGTTTACCGTTAATATTATTACAATACTTTGCGAAAATAAATGAATGTGATGCACCAGTATCAAACAAAGTGAAAGCTCGGGATTTACCCACTGCCAACGTACCTGTCATAACATTAGGTTCATTGTCCCCTTCAGCTTGGTTCATGGCGAAAACTCTCCCTCTTCCTCCAGTGCCTTGTTTTGTGTTTTCCCCGGAGGTAGTCCCCTACGATCAGGTCTAAAGTTGGACGGCTTTGGGTAGTTCTGTGCTTGATGGCCAACTTCATAGCACCTAAAGCATTTGTTTTGTCCCATGAGACACTCTCCATGATGATTCTTCCCGCACTGTGTGCAGAGAGGCTTTGGTCTTTGTGCGTTGGCCGGCGGGTTGTTGTTCGTTCTAGCTTGCCTTTCATTGTTGTTTCGGCCTTGGCTAGAATTTTTCCATTTCCGTTTGTTTGGGTTCTCCATCGGCTTTCTGTTCGCTCGCCCTTTCAGTAAACAAGCTTCAACTTTCTGGGCCCACATGAACGTGTCGGCGTAGCTCATATCGGGCAGTGAAGACATTCTCTCTTGTATATCCTGGTGCAATCCATCCAGGAACTTCTTGGCTCGTTTCTCTTCGGTATTGACCAGCTGTGGAGCTGATCGGCGCAGCTTATTGAACCGCCGTTCATACTCGATTACGGTCATGTTCCCTTGTTGGAGATTGTAAAACTCATGCTCTATATTATTGCAGTAAACTTGAGGATAGTAATTGGCCATTACTATATCCTTAAATTCTGCCCAGGTAATAGCTTCCCGGTTCTCATTAGGTCTCATCTCCTAGTATCCGTCCCACCAATGGTCGGCATCTTTAGTAAATTGGTAGGACGCGCAGATCACATGCTGCTCATCATTGCATCTTAAGAGACGAAAAATTCTCTCAAGTGCTCGTAGCCACTCCTCCACGTACTCGGGCCCTTCACTCCCCTTGAAGAAGGGTGGATGGTTTTGGCGAAACTCATGTACTATCTTTGTATGAGCATCCGCATCAGCGTTTAAGGCATTCGGTGCGTTTGGAGCGTTAGGGACATTCTGAGCATTCGGAACATTTTGAGGGTTTTGGGCATCCCTTCTTGGAGGCATCCTTCAATTCCACCATGAAAATAATTTTAGCATTTATTCGAGTTAATGAATGAAATCATAATGCAAATCATATCATTGTACAAAGTAGCCAATGTACGATAGAGGCACAAACATCATAATAATAAAATTTTGATCATTGAATGAAAAATTGTCTTAACCTTGCAAATTAAATTAGAATCAAATGCTAAATAATGAAATAAAATTCAAGTCCCTAACATAAGGGATATTGTTTTTAGTTTCAAAAAAAAAATTGAATTTAAAACTTAAGTAATTTAGTCTCCATATACTCCCGAGTCCTCTGACGGGTCTGACTCGGAACTCTCATCCATTTCTCCTTCATTCATGCTCCATTTGGCTCGTTATTGGGTTCCGGTGCTGGTGCCGGCTCTGCAAGGTAACCTACAAATCGCTCTTTTTGCTCATTATGAATATCCCAGATATGATGTCCAGGAGGGGGTTTGGCGGATACCATCTTGCGACTCTCATGAACAAAACGGTTGTGAACTGCACATGGTCCACTTGCGGAACTTGGTGTTGAACCGAGTGATGCATAAGTTCAGCATGTATAGAATCGACCACGTCTTTCCAAGCCCACGGTAACGTACTGATGAGCTTTAATCCAGCCCAATAGTCAGTAATACCTTCACCCAAATCCTTAACTTGTCTCCATAATTGCAGCATGTGAGCAATGTGGGTGGGCAAGTCATGTTTGACGTCCCGGTGATAATTCATGTAGGCTTGTTGTCTTGCCAAGTCACCCATCTAATGCGGTAATATTTTTACTAATCATATAGGTTCGCAATAAAATTCTAAATATTTATCATTTATCATAAAAAAACCCACATTACTCATATAACATAAACTTTCATTTTATATCTCGCATGTCATCAATTTATGCAATTCATACTTTCATACCTTGGTTGAAGCGGGCGTCGTACTCGGTGGATGCGTAGCAAGAGACTTTATTTAAACTTTTATACAATTGCAAAATCATATCATTCAAGCCACGGAATTCACTTATGTGCGGAAACAAAAACTTAAAATTTTAAGCAAGTATACAGAATCGCATACCTGCTCTGATACCAATCTATCACACCCCAAATTTTACCAAGGAAATTTGTATAGTATTTTGAAATAGAATATTAAATAGGGAATGACCAAATTTTTCTTTAATAAATAAATAAGTCATAATGCAAGTGAGAAGGAAGTAAATAAGTAGCTAGTCCTATAAGTTTAACACAAACTTTTAACATCTAAAGAAACAATTAAAAAGAAGTTGAATAAGTACCTGGTCCTTTAAGTTTCTGCAAACTTTAATATAAATTTAGTATTTGCAGAATTTCTGCAGAACTTTAAAGGTAGGACAATAAGTTTAATTTTTTTCAATTTCATAACCACATAACCATGCAAACCTGTCAAAATTTTAATAAATAACCAAACAAGCTAGAATACACTGCTACCCTATAAAAGTAAACAAACAGGTAATTTTGCAAAGAAAAGATGTATATTTAATAAGGGTCGGTCCCGTAAGTTTTTGCAAGATTTCCAAAGATTTGTGCAGGTGCCAATTCAAGAAGACAAATCCAATTAGAACACTCCTGTGCATGACACGAACCCACTACCTCCAACCGCATTGTACTACACACCTGCACTACCCACTTACCAATACCCAACATGCAATGAAGTGAGTTAATATGGTATGCATAATAGTGGTGTACTTTAAGGTACAAACCTATTATCAATCAACCCACCAATTTAGCCATGCGTCTCGTTAAAGGTACAAGGAAAATTGACAGCTTAATGGAATCTCCCCATTACTGACAATAACAAAAGTTACACAATTGGCACCATAACAGTTTACTTATTCCTATCAAATACGGCAGACTCATACCTTAGCATGCATGTGATCAAACATATAGGAGGAAAACTTAGTGGCAGAGTCATATTTGGGTGCTTCCGTGCACAGTCACCAAATTGACACACTAACTTGTTAACTCACCACTTCTGTCCACAATAATCAATAATGTGCAATAAATTATAATCACACTAACCCACAATATCAAGAATTACACTAATAACCCCTGGCAAATCATTAAAACATGATACCAAATCAAAATTTATCCTAATAATATCAGTGAAATGATTTTTTTAGAATACTCTGCCCCTAACAGAGGCACAAATACATAAGTCATCATACTTCAAGTTTAATAAAATTTTCGAATTTAAAACACTTAAGTGTGCAGCCTATGGACTGCAGCTTATTAAATCATTTTATTTAGTCTCCTCGCCTACGCGCCCCCCGCTCGTACGTTTTCGCCTCGCTTAACCTGAGATAAAATTAATTATCGGGTGAGCAACCACAAGCTCAGTGAAGACTTTATCATGCTTACATATGTCAAGTATATCATGTGCGAGAATTTAATTCACTTACAACACAATCTTATCATGTCAAAATAAGACACCTTTCGACCCTTATCCATGTAACTTTACGATATCACGATTCGTTAGTAAGGCACTCCTTCACAACCCTTACCCATGCTATAGTATGGCACCATTACAGCCCATACCCATGCTATAGTATGACACCATTACAGCCTATACCCATGCTATAGTATGGCACCAATATAGCCCATACCCATGTAATATATGATCCCATAACATTCAAGTATGATCATCAACTCATAAGGTGACAACAATTTCAAGTTTATTTCAATTACCACATACGAAATCATCTAAACACATATAAGAATGAAAGAATCCCCACCTTTTAACCGAGTGATGTCTAATGTTCAAGTACTAACGACAATATCAGGGTCTCCTTCGTCACCTACAACATCATGATCGACCGTTACTACTATAACTTCGATAAACTATTGTACAACTAATCTACATATATATTTACGTAAGGGTTGCAAATTGAGAATATTAGGGTTAGTGTTTTTTTTAAGTTTGAAACAATAAATAAAGAAGGAAACAAGTTTTTTCTGGTTTTCCATAATGATCGAAGGAAGAAGAAAGAAAAGGAAAAGAAAAGAAAGAAAAAGAAAAGAGAGAACTTTACCTCTCTCCCCGTTTGTAGAATACGTGAATCGAAGTCAGCGTATGTAGAGAAAAGAGAGAGATTGAAATTTTATTCACACGGCTGGTCGAAATAATCTTCATAGGACTAACCCAATTTCCCGAAGAGAAAGGAGTTGATAAGAGGGAATAATATCTCCAGAAGACTACGATTCGTTTTTTTCTTAAGGAGCAAGAAATCTTATTCTGCTTCAGTTTGAACTCACGGTTGATAGAAGTAGAGAATGGGCTGGGCTTTGAAGAGTTCGAATTAATGGGCTTCAAAGAGTTGGAAATAGTGGGCTTTTATGATTGGGCCATGGCTTAAACTTACGGGGTGTTACAAGAGGTTTGCTAAAAATTCAAGTAAATTGCTTCCGTTATTGGTATATTTGTACTGCTAGCTTATATTGCTTTTTTTTTCCAGGTTGAGATGGGTTGTTGCAAAGCACCTATAGCTACATTCATCGTCGAACCTTTTATCCCCATGATGATGAATATTACCTTTCCATAGCATTTGAAAGGTAGGATGTTATTTCTCTCTTTTTTTTTGATTTTTATTGGCCTCCCAATCATTTCTTATTTGTCCATCTCTATTTAAGCGATCTGAGGGCCTAGAAGACTTCGCGTCCTTGCTACCATTGAGCCAAATATTTTAGAGTTGTTCTCTTTCGATAACTACAATGATCAAGTTCGTCTTAGTAGAATCATAAAGAGTTGTATTTTTTTAAATTATCTTGAGAATAAAAGTAGATGTTAACAATATTTTTTCCTCGCTGTAGGTGCTTTTTTTATTAGTAGAAGTTGAAGCTGCAAATTCCTATTGAGCACGGAATAAGAACCTTGCTTAAGTTTAAGATTAGTATGCTTGAGATGGAGTTTTTCATTGGCATGGATTCAAGCTGGATAAATCTTTAAATTCTGCTAACCCTTTTACCCCATTACTTAAAGGGTGTATACTATGCTATAGATATAATAATAAATGGTGGGTTTTTTTTTTTATAATTATGTAGCTTTAAATCATGCCTATGAATCCTACTGACTTGCTGTTTTTTTTAGTTGATGATCTTCCTGGAGAGTCCAGAGCTGAATACAAGTAAGATTTCATATTATCAATTCGAGTTATAGTCAATGCGAGTGTTTCATACAGAAATAGAGTTTAGGTATGTACAGATTTTAAATCTATTCTCTTTTTTGGTTTTGCAGTCATATATTTGTATTTATTCTTCATTCAGTACACTTGGTCAATTAAAAGTGAAAAGCCAAACTAGATGGTAGCTCCACCTCCACACATATTTTTTGGAGACAAGTACTTCTAAGTAAAATAAGTTACTTCATTATATTTTATTCATGTTTAAGCAGGAAAATAATGACTTTTAATTGAGTATTATATATCAGGTTTAGTCCACTGTAAACTTTCTTAAGCTGATTATGACAATTAGATTAAGTTACTCTAAGCACAAAGTTGGGCCGTGTTTTGAACTTGAATTTTTTTTTATTTATTTAATCTTTGAATTTCAATTCTTAGGAATTGTTCAAAGTTTGAGTTCTATAATGACAATGTGTATGTGTATTGTGTACTTTGAATTGGTACTCTTGAATATTTACATTTTATTGTATTGTTTTGCAAGCTTTGATATTGATGAGTTTTATATAATTCAAGTATTCTTTTGCTGATATGATTATATATAATTTTTGTACCTTTTCATTTGGCAAGCTTTGATATTAATCTTTGCAAGGAAATTTTTAATTTATTTTATAAAATTAATATACAACTTGATAATTTTATAGACATGGATATCAATATATATATGCAGCAGAACTCGAAATGTGTGGTGAATGCCGATGCGCGTCTGATGCAAATATTTTCAACAAAAACTCCATAAGTTTTTTCGAAGGAATATCTAATTTTCGATTGCATATGCTAATTTTCAGGTATGTTACTCTATTACTATTTAGGTCCTCCACTCTCTAAACCCAAATCTCTTATTTGATTAGTAGATATTATCTCCTTTTGAAAATTATTCATCATAATTTATAGATGGTGAGTTTCAATTCTCTTTTCATCACTACTTGATTAACATGATAATGGTCTTTTTTAAGAACTAAATGCAGAATTTCTTGATTATTCTCATTTAAATGGTCACTTCTCACTTTGCAAAGACGTTCAAGTTTCTTTTTTTAGAATTTGAAATGTTAGTATTTAATCAATTAGTTAGACTGATTATGATATTTTGTCTTATGTTTCTTTACATTTTATCATTATCATATATATATATATATATATTATGATGTGAAACTGTAATCGATTGAGAAATGATTTGGTGAGAAACACACGAGTCTCCATGTTTTGATGTGAAACTGTAATCGATAATCATCTATTCCCCCTTTGAAGAAGTGTAATATGAGAGAATAGTTTAACGATTATTATTGATGTTAGATGAAAAATAGTGACAATCAAAAAGAAAAAAATCATAGTTTAAATGATGTGCATTTGAGAGTGTTACTTTTTAAGGATGAAAAATGTGAGGCTCTATTACTAGATGGAAAATCATTGTATTTAATCTTTACCCTGAGCATCCCCACTACACACCACTGCATTTGCTTCCTTGGTTAAATAATTATCTTTTTTTAAAAAAAAAGTAGTTAGTGGAATCTTTACCCCGAGTACATATTTGTCTTTTTTTTTTAAAACAAAACCAACAGGAAGTTTGAAGAGGAAATCTGCAGAAGTATCACACCATCAAATTGTTTGGCTGCAAGATAAGCTCTTACATGTTGTTGGCATTTTTATTTTCTTCTTATTACAACAATTTTAAAATATGTATTACGTGTATGTATATTATGCGCCTGCATTTCCACTTAATTGACTATTATTTGGGAATTTTTATTTTTAATTTAGAAAAATCTTTTTGTTTAGATATTTTTTAATTATGTATCTAATGAAGTAGTTTTTATCTCCAAGTATTTCTAAAAAAAAATTTAGAGATTAAGCGAATCGAGGATAGTCAGCATCAGAAGATATGTTGTTACTATTTTTTTTAAAATGTTAATCAAGCATTTGCACCATTGTGTCTCTAACTTATGTCCTTATGTTTAACCAGGAGATCATGTTATTTTTTGCTACTAGGCAGAATGTATAAGGTGCAAGTTCAGCAAATTTGAAAGATAATCTATGTGAAAAAATGCTTATTTGTAAACAATATATAAAGGTTTGCTTATTTGTTTGATAAACCTTTATGGTCCAGTCTCTTGCATTTAAAAGGTGACTTGAATTGAAATAGAATTATAGTGTTCATCAATTAGTATATGTATTTACACTGCCATATTGAGTCTATTGAATATTTTCTAGCAATTACGTATTCTGGAGCCATATACTGTACTAACCAGTGAAGTTATCGAATTTGAAGCATATTTTGCTAACTATTGTGATGGGTGCTTACATATTATATAGTTGTATGGAACTAAATGTATGAACCAACATATAATCAAAAGAGCTTTATTTAGTACAACAAGATCTTTTAAGCCTCAAACTACAGCAGTGTATATATCGTATTGTATTCAGTGTTTGTCCCCACACTTGGGCATTAGGATGTTGTAGTCATGCTCAAAGACTTGCTAACCCTTCTCCAACGAAATCGTAAAGTGTTCATGTTAGTTTTTTTTATGTCTTCTATTATTTAACATTGTGATTATAAGATGAATTCAGGGTGGTTAACTAATTAGTTTGAAGCTCTTATAACAAGTTACTTACTTGACTTCCAAATTCTTAGGATTAAACTTAGTATTTTTTACCTGTCTCTTTGTGAGGGTGGTTAACAAATTAGTTTGAAGCTCTTATAATGAGTTACTTACTTGACTTCCGAATTCTTAGGAGATTTAACTTAGTATTTTTTCCTGTCTCTTTATGAGTCTTTTGGTTAATTCCTCAAGAAACCTGTTTTTATCCACATATTCTAAAATATATGGCATGTAGTTTTTTTTAAAATGAAAATAGAGTGGTTTGTATTTACTGACCATCAAACTAAATTATCTGATATGTTCTTCGTTATTTTTTGTATTTAAAAAGAGTTATTAAGATTTAAGTAGTGCTGATATTTATTTGTGAAATTAAAAAATGCTTTAAATGGGTGTTCTTTTTGCATTAGCGGTTCTGGAAATTTTTATTGCAACGTGGTAATTAAACTACTCCCTCCGTTCCGGAGAAGATGACACATTTTTTTGGGCACGGAGATTAAGGAGTATAATAATTTAATGTAAACTGAAGTAAAGTGAAGTGAGATAAATAATATTTAATGTATAGTGAGTAATTGTATTAGAAGTGATATGTGGATCCCATGAGAATATAGATTAATTGTTTTGTGTGGGTCCCATTTATTAAAAAGAAAATATGTCAACTTTAGTGAGACAAACCAAAAAGGAAAGTGTGTCAATTTCTATGGGATGGAGGGGGTATCATATATATGAGAAAACAATTACCAACATATTGTACATTATTATAATTGTTTCCACCATCACTCTTTACCCACATGGTTATATTTATAATGCAGGTGTTTTAATCTGATTACTTTTACAGACTTTCGATGTGTATAAATATAGGAATGCATTGCTACAGATGCATTCTAAAATTTGAGCAAGACTTAGAGTTGAGGAACGAAAGAAAATCAGTGTTGACTGAAGAAAAACTGTTGTTGATGAAAAATTATAATCTATGTCTACTTTATAAACCTTTCAAATAATAGATTGATTTTTTATTAACTCAACTGTGGTTTCTCTTAAAGCTTTCATTTAATTGATTTTCTTATTTAGTATGTATACATCATCAATGAAAATGAGTCATTTACTTCAATTTATAACTACTCCTTTAGTAACAGCATGTTATGGGCAATTTGTTTTTATGGAGATTAATAAAATGCACGGTTTAGTTTACTTTATTGTTTTTATTGATTTTTGTAAAGGTAATGTAGTATTTTTAAATAATAAATTAGATATAAATTATGTTATGTTTGTTGTTTTAGAATTATTTTCATGTGGTTGATGTGATTGATCATGTAATGAGAATTAAAAATTTTTAAGTAAAAAATATTTAAAAATAAAAATAAAATCACACTAATAAATTCATTTTATTATTCATAATTATAAAATCAATTAGACATGTTATGATTTACGGCAAATAAAGGTAATTAAAAGTCTTATTAAAATTTGGTACGGGTATGAGTATGTATTATGGGGTATAAATTTTGTTTAGCGGTGAAGAGGAAGCAACGAAAAGAGAAAGTTTGAAAATAAGTATGGAAATGTAAAAGTATATTACTTTAAATCATTAAATTTTTAACATTTCAAAATTTCCTCATCCACAAAGTAGCATTCAAATTAGGATGGGTAAGAATAGTTCTAAATGCATTTGGAACAGATAGTATAAAATTTTTTATTAGGCCATTTGTGGCGGGTACGGGTATATAAATTTTTTATTTTATTTAATATATGTTATAGTATATATATTGTATGCTATTTATATATTTAATTAATTGTTATAAGTATTATTTAATTATATTTATTATATATTTATTTAAAATAACAGAATTTATATATACATAATTTATAATTTCTCACATTATATTAAAACTCTCACGGTATCATAAAAGAGATATTCAAGGATATTATTCCATTTAATATTTTACAATTTTAAAAAATTATCAATGAGAAATTATTATATTAATATTTTTTAAATTCAACAAACCTTTTTAATTTGTAAAAAAAATACTTTTATAATTAAATTATTAAAATAAGCAGTTTAAATAAGTATTTTTATAGCCAGACCAGAGGTTGAATCGATAAAGGCAACTATTCAAGGTTCAATAAAAAAAATTAAATTTTACATATTTTCAATTATATTTTATAAATCATTATTTACAAAATATTTAATTAACAAAATTATTTTATAAAGAAAAAATTTCAATATAAATAAAAGTATAATATAATAAAAATATTTATAGTTTATAATGCATACATAGTTATAATATACATATATAATACCATAATGCATATTTATTTTAATATTTAAATAATGTTCTAAAGAAAATTATAAAAGTGAAACATCATATAAATAAAAATAAATTTTCTTTAAAAAAATTTAAAAAAATATATAAAATCATACAGGGATTACTGATCATCAAAGGGTGAAATTATGACTTTTACCCATGTGGTTTATGTTATACTTTTTCCCAGTGGTTTAGATAGAGATGACAATAGGACGGATATTTTTGGGTACTCGTCCTACTCGAACCCTAATGAGGTAAGGGTAGTTGTAAATGAGTTTGAGATGGGTACGGTTAGTTGTAAAAAAATACCATTAGAGTTTGTAATGGGTATGGGTAATGCCTCAATACCCGCGAGAACCCCGTTTATATAAATATTTTTATAAAAATTAATATATGGAGTATTAGATAATTTATATATTTTGAGATATTTTATATATTTAAATAATAGTTATAAATTTTATTTAATTACATTTATTACATATTTATTTAAAATACTAGAACTTATAGTATATACTCCCTTCGTCCCGTTTTAAACTTTATGTTTACTTTTTGTACGTAGATTAAGAAATGTAGTATTTTAATGTGGAGTGAGGTGAGAGAAATAATATTTTAATGTAAAGTGGGTAGATGTATTAGTGTGATGTGTGGGTCCATGGAGAGGGAAATAATTAATTTGTATGGGTCCCATTTACCAAAAAGGGAAACATGAAGATTGAAATGGGATGCCCAAAATAGAAATATGTAAAGTTTGAAATGGGATGGATGGAGTATATATTATATTTAATTAAAAATAATGTAATTATAATTATTATATTTATTTAAATAATAAAAAAAATATAAATATATATAAAATAAATGAATATTAAACGAGTACGGGTACCCGAGGGTATTGATAAACGGGTATGAAACAGGTACGGATAGCATAATAAAATTTTTAAACGCACATCTACGGGTAGTTGTTACTTAATCGGATATGAGTACGGATATCCATACTTGTGTGGTACCCGTACTTGTGCGTATACACTATACATTTATTAAGAAATATGTATACACTATTGAATAAAAATTATACACTTATGGGTGCAAACATGCACCCATATGCGTATAATTAGGGTTTAGGGTTTAGAGGTTTAGGATTTTAGGGTTTAAAGTTTAGGGGTTTAGGGTTTTAGAGTTTAGGGTTTAGGATATCAACTCTTAATAGTTATAAGTTTTTTTTAATTATATTTATTAAATTTCATTTAAAATAATAAAATTTATATTATATATATATTTAATTAATAATAATATAATTTTTATTAGAATATTAATATTAATTTACAAAAAATATATAAATAATAATAAAATAAATGAGTATCGATTACGAGTATGGATATGATTAGTTTATATTTAAACGGATACGAGTATGGGTACGACTATAACAGTGGGTATCCTACCCACTGTCATCCCTAACAACTACCCATTATACATTAAAATATTATATCTCTCAAATCAATATAAATTAAAATTGTACATTCCTTAATATTTAATTTGATTACTTGGCATTAGAATACTTGGTATGAGAAATTAATTATTTATTCTATTACAGCTAATTTATGAGATATATATACTTCCTCCGTCCCGGACAAAGGGTTGTTTTTACTTTTTACACATTGATTAAGGAGTATTATTATTTAATATGTAGTGGGTAGTTTTATTAGTGGGAGTGTAGACCCATATTTTAATTATATTAGTGGGTGTGAGTGGGTCCCAAGTGTGTAAAAAAGAAAAGAGGACTCTTTGGTGCGATGTCCAAAATGATAAAAAGATATTCTTTGAGTGGGACGGAAGGAGTATATAAGATTTTAGGGAGCCACTCTTATAATTCATCGAAATAAGTAATCAAATTATGTCTAGAGTAGAAATGTAGTTTTTAGGGAGGTTTATAAAATGTATGAGTGGGGTTTTCATTTTTCAAAAATATAATAACAATTTTAAGTGAACGATCTATTAAAATTTTATTTTTATCATTTATTAATAGAATCTGTGTAAACCGAGAAAAAAAATTCCTGTGAGTAATAATTTTTTTAACGGTTCCAATATCGATTCATTCACTCTTCGATTCTAATATTAACCAATCATACGAAATGCAATACATAATAACTTTATTCTCTGCTTCTAAATGCCCCCAAAATTTTTGACAATACTTTCTTTCATTGTATATTTAAAATGCATTATTTCCTGTTCTTCTTATTGTTAAAAATGAATATACGTAACATGGATTGTGGGTCAATATTTACCACTACTTTCTTTCCTTATATATTTAAAGTGTGTTGTTTCTTAATCTTCTTACTGCTAGAAATGGACATACGTAGCACAGATTGAAGGATTGTATTATATAAAATTTCAATTCAGATAAAATTTAACTAAAAATATACTTTTGTTATAAAAATGCGTGATTGTGCAATGCACGGGCTGGGTATGCACTAATCTAAGTAAATGAATTCTTAAATGATGGTTATAATAGATCATAGTTCAAAAATAATTAGTTCTTAACATGCTTGGCGATGTTGTAATTCAATACTCACATTATTTTACATATCACTAATATTTCTCATCATTACATATCTATAATCTTCCTCATGAAAAGTTCTATTTAATATGATAATGAATTTGTAGATTCTTCCAAATATTTAATTCCATGCTCAAGCTCTATTACATGCTAATATTAGCAATTGAGAAATTCAATCTAGAACGACAAACGTATACTCATCAATCTGATCAACATCACCAGGTAAAACTATCACATTTCTCATGCTTCATCCAAACTAAGCATTTCAGTCCTCATAGTTGTAGATGACATCGGTTTAAGATTCACAATCAAGTCATACATGAGATCGTTGTGGTTTTAGATTAAACTAAATTGCTTTTCAATTCCAAGGAAATATTATTAACCTCATAAAAAAAAGTTTACATACAAAAATATTTAAAAAATATCCCTGTTCGCTAAACGCGCGGCCGGGTAAATACTAGTATATATATATTTATATATATATATACATGTACTAGTATGAAACCCGCGTACAATGCGGGATCATTAAATTATTACTCATTTTTTATAATTAAATAATCTGTGTTAACAACATTAATTAAGGAGATTGTTTTTCTTATTGCTAGACAATTTCTTCATCAATGTAAATAATTTGCAACAAATTATAACATTTGACATTTTATAAAGTAATGTATAACTAAATCTTGTAAAAGGTTAATATGTGCGTACATGTATATTCTAATTATTTGAAAAAATCCTGACTTGTATATTTTTTAAAATTTTACTTTATAATATAATTCAATTGAAAAATATTTATTACTCCTCCTTTCTCTCTAAAAAAATATGCAACTAAATAGGGGTAATTTTTTCTCTTGCAATATATTTATATAGTTGTTAGTATTTAATTTTTTCATTGCATTTAAGTGCAATTACGATCAAAGTATGTAACTCTTAGTAATAAATATATTTGTCTAAAATAAATATCAATTATATATAAAAAATCTCAATTTATTCTTTTTTTCTCATTTGATTTGATACTAATTAATTTATTTGTTTCGATTTATCTATTAATTGCAATTCATGATATTAAAGTAATAGTCCTAATAAGTGTATAGAATAAATAAATAAATAGTAAGACTATTAATTATTATTTTTAAGAAACTAATATATATATATATATATATATATATAATATAAATAAAATTAATTTATATATAGTATTTTTGTAAATATTCTTAAATTTGTAGTGAATTTATTAATTTATTTTTTATTTAATTTTATTAGTTTCAAATTATATAACCAACTAAAGAAAATAAATTTATAATTCATATGTCATATTGAATAATTAAGATATATGTAAATAAATAAATATTATTATACTACATTTAAAAAATTAACAAATATTTAGAAAACTCAATTTTAATATTATTTGATATGAAATAATGATTTAACTTAAAGAACTTAAACTTTCGATTCTATATATGAATTAGTTTTTCAACCTCTTATTTTTATAGGTAAATCTATTTAAGAGTATTTGAATCGTCGATCCTCTTGAAAAATACTTTAATCAAATTAATTTAGAGACCGGGCTCCTCACACAAAAGTGACCCGGGTTCGATTCCCATTGGAAACGAATAGGAGGGGAGTTATAAGGAGGCTTGGGAGAATAAGGGTGTATGGAGACTTGGTGAACTAACTACTAACTATACTAACAACTAACTTTAAAAAAAAAGAGGTAGATCTTAAAGAATACTTGAATCTATTCTTAAGATCTATTCTTAAGAGGTAATACTTGAATCAATTTTTTTGCTCTTGAAGAATCAATTCTTAAGATGGATGTAAATCGATTCGAGTATACTTGAATCGATCCTCTTATTATTGAAAAATTAATTTTTAAGATGTAAATCTATTCTAGAATACTTGAAGAGAATCATCGATTCTTAAGATGTAAATCGATTCAAGAATACTTAATCGATCCTCTTACTCTTGAAGAATCAATTCTTAAGAGGTAAATCTTTTCAAGAATACTTGAATCAATTTTCATCCTCTTGAAGAATCGATTCTTAAGAGGTAAATCGATTCAAAAATACTTGAATCGGTTTTCTTTCTCTTGAAGAATACTTGAATCGATTTTTTTAGAGGTAGATCGAATCTTTACTTGATTGGCTCTTTCGAAGTAAATTTTTATACTTTCATAAATCAATTTTATAGAGGAACCTGAAGAAATCTCTTATTCCTCTTGAAGAATCAAATATGTATATTTAGAATGAATAACCAAAAAATCTTATTTATAGGTGGGGTGAGAGAGAATATTATATGGAATATTATTTTTTTTCTATATATATATATATATATGATTTAATTTGATATTAATTAATTTATTGTATTAAAAGATATAGTAATTAATTAATGATACCCAAATAAATAAATAAAATATTGAAATTGAATCATTATTAAAAATAAGAAACATATTATTTATAAAAAGAAAATATTAAATAAGAAAGTTAATTAAAAGTAAATAAGGAAAATATTAAAAAAATGTATTAAAAAATCCAAATAATTGAGAAAATTACAAGTCACATTGGAGAAACTTTTCTTGCTGACGTGTCGTCTCCAAATCGCTCCAATGTGACGTGTAATTTTCTCAAATTTTTGGATTTTTTAATACATTTTTTTAAATATTTTCTTTATTTACTTTTAATTAACTTCCTTATTTAATATTTTCTTTTTTTAAATAATGTGTTTCTTATTTTTAATAATGATTTTGATATTTTATTTATTTATTTGGGTATCATTAATTAATTACTAAGTTTTTAATGTAACGCTCCAATGTGACGTGTAATTTTCTCAATTTTTTGGATTCTTTTGATGCAATAAATTAATTAATATCAAATTAAATTATATATATAAAGGAAAAAAAGAATATTCCACATATAATATTCTCTCTCACCCCACCTATAAATAAGACTTTTTAGTTTTCCATTCTAAAACAGACATTTGATTCTCCAAGAGGAATAGGAGCTTTATTCAAGTTCCTCTAGAGAATTGATTTATGAAAGTATAAAAATTAAATAAATATATATAGCAACTATTTAAAATATTTTATTAATTTTTTAATTAATTATAAAATGTTTGACCTTATTTTTCATAAATAATTAATATATATATATATATATATATATATATATATATATATATATATATATATTAAGTATAGTATAACAAAGTCTTTTGTCATTTGATTCGTTCACGTATAGTCTTACTATTTATTTATTTTTCCTATACACTTATTATGACGTATTTACGTTAGTATCATTAATTGCAATTAATAAATAAATAAATAAATTAGTATAAAATAAAATCATGTATAAAAAAAGAATAAATTGAGATTTTTTCATATATAATTGATATTTATTTTAGACATACAATAAAATGAAGGATTTATTATTAAGAGTTACATATTTTGATCATAATTGCACTTAACTATAATGAAAAAAATGAAATACTAACAACTATATAAATATACAACAAAGAGAGAAAATTGCCCCTATGTGATTGCACATTTTTTTAGAGAGACGGGAGAGTAATAAATAGTTTTTAATTGTATTATATTATAAAATATCATTTAAAAAAATACAAGTCAAGATTCTTTCACATAATTAAAAAATATGTACATATATATTAATTTTTTACATGATTTAGTTATAAGTTGTATTATCAAAAGTCAAATGTTATGATTAATTGCAAATTCTTTACATTGATTAAAGAAATTGTCTAGCTGTAAGAAAAAAACTACTTAATTAATGTTGTTACGTTATATAATATAAATTATTTAATTATAAAAAATAAGAATAATAATTAAGTGATCCCGCGTTGTACGCGGATTTCATACAAATAAATTAATTAGGTCTTTTATATATATATATATATATATATATATATATATATATATATATATATATATATATATATATATATATATATATATATATATATATAATACCTAATTAATTTATTTTTATAATTAAATTTTCAATTTTCTAATTAAACTACAACCAAACGGGCCTTTTAAAATATCATTAATGAGTTAATGGATAATCTGTCTCACATAAGGGGATCCGTGAGACGATTAAGTATGATTGTTATATAGATAAGATATGCTTGTTAGTAATTAAATTATATATGTTTTTAATGAATCGTACCATAATATATTAAAAACATATTTTAATTCATTTTTCATCATATTTTAGAAAAAAATATTAAACTACAAAATTAACATATTTTATTGTATATAACAATCTTACTTTAACAATGGATCGACCCGTCTCACATAATTATCGTTTCACAAGAGATTTTTTCTATTATGTATATATGCATAAATACAAGAAAAATAAAAAATATTCCATTCGCCCAACAATAATGGTTACACATTTCCATTTGGAAGTCCCACTTTAATAGTTACGTTTCCCTTTTTGTAATTGAGACCCACACAAAACTATTAATATAGAGTATCTTTTAGGGCCCACATACAATACTAATACAACTATGTTGAGAGTGGAATTTCACGTGTTTTAAGTCTCACATTATACCGTTTTTGATAGAATGTGGCCATGATTTTGTGTAGAATTGCGTGGTTTTTATATTTTGCATAAATAAGATGCTATTAAGGTGTTTTGTTGAGTTTGAAGGGTAAAACAAGATCAATAATTTAAAGTTGGAATGAAGAGTGAAAGTGTGAAGGAATCCTGAAAAACACAAGTCCACTTGAATAATATTTCTGTGTTATTGTAGAAGTCCAAATTGATCATGTGATATATGGTTGGAAAGCCACGGAAGAGAGGGTCATTTTGGCATAAAAATCACTCAAATCGGAGTCCATATGAGGAAGTTATGCTCAAAACGGTGAGATCGTGCAGCTGCCGACGGGAATTTCCAAAAATTTCTGAAAATTAGCCCATCTTTCCTATTTCTTAGAGAACAATTCTTTCCTTATCTCATTCTCTTCTCACACCTATATATATTTCACATCATTATTCATAAGAGATACCACCCTCCACAAGGGGATCACCCCCCATCCATCCCATCATTCATCCATACCGAAGGAGATTCAAGAGCTGTTTAAGAGGGAAATCAGTCAATCAGAGAGACGGAGAAGAAATCTAAAACGATGCCAATACTAGGGTTTTTCTATTCTTTTCTTTTTTTTTTTTCGTTTGTCAAAACTTCTACTATGGCTTTGATAGCCATGGTAGTTGCTTGTAACCCCATGACCTAATTTTATTTATAGCTTTAAGGTTTGAAGGATTGACGTAATTGGTTTGATGAACCAGACTGAATATTGTGAATTCATGCTGATCATTATTTTGATTTATTTGATTCGTCTTGAGACTTTGAAATCAAGCTTCGTAACGTCTTCATAATAATTTCATGACATCCGCTATAATGCTTGATTTATTATGTTAGCTTATGTGCGTTCATGATTAGTGTTGTCTATTCTTTAGGGGTTAAGGTAGTTATGCTATAAAAATTTTAATTCCATGAACTGATAAATCAAATACTTGAATTGTTTAGTGGAACAATGCAATTAGACATTCAAGTAGGAAGTGAACAATACCTTGTAGAAGTTTCAGAGAATATCTTGTTAGTTGAACTTACCATCCGGAGGTATTGTTGTTTGCTTTGATTAGTATCTAGGAATGAGGTTTGGTAATATTCACGCACCTTAGAATTTAAACCAGATTATACTGTTTGCTTGGAATCGGATCATATCCATTGGGATATGTATTTTCATAAAGTTTGCATGAATGAACAATTGGAGGTCTATGGATTCAGATTAATTAGTCTATACCGGATTACCTTAGAACTGTTGATTCTCTCCTGAATTAATCTTAAATCTTTCTTTTGTGATTTTTATTTTATTGGTTATTTAATTTTCAGTATTTAGATAGTAAATTACAACACCTTGGAAATCTGTTACTTGTTCTGATTAAGTTAGTGATTTTAGAAATAGATAATTAGCAGTCCTGTGAGTTCGATAATTAAACTTGGTCACTTGACACTACAATTGATATTCTTCAGACTTGGGGATTATATTGAAGTGCGCAAAATACTCCTAACAAGTTTTTGGCGTTGTTGCCGGGGATAGCTTAGTTATTTATTTTTCTTTTATTTCTAGTTTAATTAGAACTTTTTATGGCTTTATTTTTATTTTTTATTTGGATATATTCTGACTATAAATTATTTTGAGGTACATGAGATGGACGAAATATTGAAACGCTATGGAAATCAAAATGTTATGGATCCTTCTCCATGAATAGATGAAATTTTGAAATGCTAGGAAATTCAGAATGCTATGGTTCCTTCTCCATATTACATGGATGAGAGGAATTATGGTTATGATTCTCTAGTGAATCAAAGTCCTTCTCAGTACTACAATCAAGTCAGATATGAAGATGAATGGTCTTGTGCTTACAATGAAAATTCTTATCAACCTTATTAAGAGAACACTTATTCTGGTTCGACCGCAGTTTCCCAAAGATTGCAAGGCGCATTTGAGTCCTCCATTAAGAAGCATGAAGAAACCATGAAAATTATAGAAGCTCTAGAAATAAAGATGAAAGTTGAAGTGCAAGAGAGGTCGCAGGAGAGGAATGAAATCATGGAAAGAATTCAAAATCTTGCGAACATAGCTGCAAGTTTAAATGCTCAACTTCAACAAGAGGAAAGAATGGATGAAGGAGGGTTTGAGGAAGATATTGTTGTTCCATTGTGCACTGGAATGCAATTTGAAGGTCCTATGTTGTCGTTTGAGGAAGAAGAAGTCGAAGAGGAGTCCACTCGATTAAGTCAAGTGGCTCCACTCGATTAAGTCAAGTGGCTCCACTCGAATTGAGCTATCAATTGGAGTCAATTGTTGAGGCAGAAGAAGAGATTGATGAAAATTTGAGGATGTTGATGAAGAAAAGAAAGAAGAAGAGCAAAGTCAAGAAGCAACCGAGGAGGACTTGAAGAATGAAATGAGCATTTCTGAACCTTTAAATTATTTAATTTGCATTGAATTGCACCTAATGATTCCTCACATATTTTTAGGTATAAAAAGGAGTTAGAGAGAAGTATGGAATTTTCGTCGGAAGAAGGAATAAGTGGTGGAGTAGAATGAAGAGGTTGATGAAATTTGATCTTAACATGATTAGCAAGGTCAAGATAAATTTTAAGAATGCCAATGAGGCCATCCCTTGCCATAAGTATTGGAATGATGAAGAAGCACAACTATTAGAGTACGATGGCAAGCATGAAAGATATCCATGGCAATTTCAATGAGCTTGCAGGTATTCCGTCGTGACTCTCCGACGTTAAACATGAGCGCTTGTTGGGGGCTATCCCTCCTGTTTTAATTGCTTTTATGTGTTTGTATGGTGTAGGAATTTTATTAGGTGTTGCTCGACTACAGTATATACTTCTTTACAAACTTAGTCTCTCACTTTGTTTGATCCAAGTTTGAGGGGGTTACGTACATACCTTTGTCTTGTTGTACTGAAGTAAATTTTCTGAATTATTTTATGTGCTTGGAGTGTCGATTTTTTGCAATTAGTTGATATTTTTGATTTATTCCTGAATACTGATTTTTTAATTTTTTGCGATTTTCTAGGTGTTCTGTTTATGTTTATTTATTGTGTGTTGATCCTAGTGTCGGTATAGTTGATTTTCAGTTCTCTAGGATGTTTTTTTTTCTTAGCACTTGATTATATGTGTGGTTGTGTTTGAGAAGCAGTTTGAGATTGTGTTTTGATATTGAGATGCTTGAAATTTAATTATATGCATGGAAGATTAGCTATGTAGCTCTATTAGGATTGCTCATTCATTTCTACAGCCATGTGAGATTTGAGCCTTTTGAAATCATGACTAGTTGCATGATTCAGTTTATTCTTGTTAGTGTCGTTCGTACACAATTATTTTAGAACTTGACTTTATATCTTGCTTGAAGCTATATGTTTGATTAGACAATAGGAGGATCTTAGGCCATCTTTTTGTTATTTATTAGTCACTGGCCAAATTATTTTCCTATCAAATGAAAATTATCCGTAGTCAACCCTTTTGAGCCTAAAAACCTTATCTGTTGGAAGCTTACGTGATTAGCCAATTGATCCCTTTGCTAGCCTTAAAAATTCTTACCTAGTAGAGAGTTGAAGGAGTCAATTTGGTGTCTTGTAAAGAAGAATATAAGGAGAAGTAATTTGTAAGTGATGAAAATTGTAGAAGAAAATAGTTAAATTATTGCATGAAGGGGTAGTGCCCGAAATTGGTACCCTATAAAAAAGGGTAGTGCCTGAAACATATACCCTTATTTGAAAAAAAAGAGAAAAAAAAAGAAAAAGGATTCAAGTAAGGAAGTTGTGTTCAAAAGTGAAGGAGGAATCAAGTTTCAAGAAGCATTGAAGAGCATTGAAGGAGAAAGAAGAAATTAAGCTGTTTGATGAAAGCTATAAGTCTTCTTTAATTCTCTACTAGTGAATGAGTCACTTTATCCATATGTTTCCTACCTTTACCAAAGAGTGAATGTTACACCCTAATGCAAAACCTTTGTGATCCTATTGTCGAAATTATTACTTTAGTCAAGAGTTAAGATGATTGCCAAGCTTATGGTTACGCGTGTGTTTCAATTGATTTTGAGTGTAAACACCTTACCCTAAAGTGTATATCTCATACTTGAGCGATGAGAGTAAATACTATCCGTGAGAATGAGTGAATGAGCATTCCGAAAAAGTGAAGTAGTTGATTTGAATTCTATGTTTTTAGATGGATGGTTATCTTAGTATTTGAAGTATGATTTTCAAGTTGTTATATTGTCTTGGATGTTTTATGCTGTGAAATTTCCTCTTAATTACTCTATTGGTTTTCTATGTCGTTGCCTCGGGACGAGCAACATGTAAGTTTGGGGGTTTGTTGAGAGTGGAATTTCACGTGTTTTAGGTCTTACATTACACCATTTTTGATAGAATGTGGCCATGATTTTGTGTAGAATTACGTGGTTTTCATATCTTGCATAATTAAGATGCTACTAAGGTGTTTTATTGAGTTTTGAAGGGTAAAACAAGATCAAAAGTTCAAAGTTGGAATGAAGAGTGAAAGTGTGAAGGAATGATGAAAAACACACGTCCACTTGAATAATTTTTCTGTGTTCTTGTAGAAGTCAAAATTGATCATGTGATATATGGTTGAAAAGTCATGGAAGAGAGGGTCATTTTAGCGTAAAAATCACTCAAATCAGAGTCCGTATGAGGAAGTTATGCTCAAACGGTGAGATCGCGCAGATGCCAACGAGAATTTCCGAAAATTTCTGAAAATTAGGCCATCTTTCCTATTTCTTGGAGCACAATTCTTTCCTTATCTCATTCCTTTCTCATACCTATATATATTTCACATCTGTATGAATTAATTAAATTAATTAATTAAATTAATTGGATTTAATTGGTTAGTAAGGGATAATTGTTAAATTAATCACCAATTAAATGAGTATAGTGGGTGAGTGTAGTTTGACTAATCTACTGGAGAGGTTATGTGAGGCGTAATGAGAATTAATATAAAATTATTATCCCGTGTGAGGAAAATCCTCAAAAATAGAATCAAGTCGGAAGACGAATCCTTTCCTAAATGCTGATTGGAGTAGACTCGTTGAATCTGGATGCAATAATCCTCCATAATTGCTGATTAGAAGGATTCACACAATCAGTAATCAAATCCTCATAATTGCTGATTAGAGAAAATTACTCCATCAGCAATTAATGCAATCACCATTATGGTTGAGTGGAATGGTGCACCTATAAATAGGGTCATTCACTATTTATTCAAACACACCATAATCAATAAGCATTTGCATCATAGTTACGATCCAGTTCTCCATCTTATTTCATTGATCGGAGTTCCAGCGATTGCGGTGCTGCCTCGCCAGAAAGGAAAAGCCGTTTTACCTTTGGGGAAGATCTGCCAAGACCAGAGCACTGCCGGGGCGTGTTTCTTCTTGTGGAAAAGGTTCAACCTTGACTC